>JAUNZM010000392.1:0-144718 GCA_033459285.1 Clamator glandarius
GAAAGAAAGAAAGAAAGAAAGAAAGAAAGAAAAAAAAAAGAGAAAAGTAAGCAACCCAATAACCCTCCCCCTCCCAACTCCAATGAAGCAACCGAAGGAAAATCCCTTTCACCTGAAAGGCGACGTGAGGAAAGCGCCCCTGTGATTTTCGGAGCTGCCGCAAAACTCCCATTCGCACCTCGGCTCCGAAAGGCTCTGGGGATGCGGCAGCGTTTAATCCCTGCCGTTGCAGCGGTGATTACCGAAAATAAAGCGGCGAACCAGCCGTGCAGACGCTCCCTTTCCCGCTGGCGCTTGGAGCGGGACCCGGACCCGACAGCGCGGCCGCCGAGCCGGGAGCGGCTCAGGTAGGTCCCCCCTGCTTCGCTTCTTCCTTCTTCTTTCCACTCGCTTTTCTCTTTCTTTCCCCTCCATCGTTTGCCTCGAGTAGTTTAATTCTGATGGTTTTATCATTGCGGCAGGGCGTCCGCATTAACAACCAGCGAAACGGACGCTCGCTCCCTTTCTAAATGGGGGGATTTCACAAAATTAAGAGGCAGCAGCATCCCAGGAGAGCGCTGCCTAACGCTGCGCCTATATGGGCTGATTCCCGCTTCTTTTCCAGAGAAACAGGGTGAACGGGACCGGCAATAATTACCCACAACTGAAGGCAGTGGCTTATGCGACCCGAGCGATTGAAACTCGCGTGGAGGGTCAGAACACCTTGAAAGCTGCCCCGCTGGGGTGGGATAGCCGCCCGACAGGATGGGCTTTAGGGGCAACACCCTGGAGTAAAAGCCGAGGGAAGGGACAGGATTTCCTTTCCTCAGCCCCACCGGGGCGGCTGCGGCTGCAGCCAAGAGGGGAGACGGGGCTGGCGGCTCCTCGGTGGGTTTTGCCATCAGAGAAGCGTGTCCCGCGGAGCCGCCCCGCTCCGCCCAGGCTCTCCCACCGCTCCTTACCTGCGCTCCGGCTCCTCCGCATCCCGAGCTGCGACCCCGGGACGCTCCCTCGCTCCCCGGCACCGCCAGCCATCCGCAGCCCCGCCGGGCGAGGGAAAACGGGAACGATAGCGAGTTAGGCTTCTACCCAAAGTCCTCCCCCAAAGCCTTTGGGGTGTTAGGGTCAGGGACGCTTCCCCCCGTGCCCCTCGGGACCCTTCCCAGCCGGGCGGTGCCGGGATCCCGCCGGGACGAGGCGGGCAGGTCCCATCCTTCCTCCCCGTATCGATTTCATCTCGGCGCTGACAGCATTTAGGCCAGGATTGGGGTATAATGGAAATATCATCAGGAGACAATTACCTTTCCAGAGCATTCACTTCTCCTCCCAGACACTGTTATTTGAGAAATAGGATCATTTGATTTCATATTGCACTAAATAACACCCAGCCGTCTCAAATTGCCAGCTTCTTAAAAGCCACCCATTGGAATAAATTGCAGAGCGACTCTTTTGGCTCTGGCTTCTCTCTTTTTTAAATTTTTTTTTTAATCCCCTTCTTCTTCAATATTACGGGAATTTGGAATAACCTGGGTGCTGATGGAGGAGCAAACCGCCCGCTGCCTCAATGGGCGCTGGAGCCGCTGAGCCCGACCTGCGCGGGGTTTGCTCCTCTTTTTTTCTTCCATCCTCATCCCCCTCCTTTTCCTTTCCTTTCTATTTTTTTTCCTTCCCTCTTTCTTTCTCTTTTAAAGCAAGATTTCGCCCCGTTCCAGCCCGGGTCCCGTGGATGCCAAGGTGCGATGCGCCTTTAAGGCTATCAGCGCACTCCTGCTAATCTGGTCATCACAGGCTTCATTATATCGGTATTAATGTCATCCGCGGATTACTAATTAGATTTGCGGGATAAATGAAATTATCCAAATAGGATGCGTAGGAGGGGGAGCAAAGTCTCCCGGCGCTTCCCGGGATTTATGGGGTGAAAAAAAAAAAAAAGGAAAAAAATCCCATTCTTCCCCCCTTTTTTATTTTTACCCCCCTGGCCAGGCCGCCCCCGAGCCCCCCATCCCTCGCGTCCTAATCGTGTTCTCCTCCGACAGACACCAATCAAGTAATTTCCCAATCCCAGCCCCATCAAATTGCTCTTTAGCTGTTGAACTGTGGAGTTTTGCTCCTCTTTTCTCATGCTAATCAAGCCCATTCAGCATCTCTCTGTGAGGCTATTTGTAGTGGAATAAATCTCCTTGTTTGCCTGCTGCATGATTAATTGATATTGTTGTATGGCTTTTGTTTGGGCTGCGGAGAGCTGAAAGGCAGCGCATATTGGATGTGACGACAGGAGCTTGAAACATCATTTCGCTGCTGAGGTCTTTCAGAGGTCGAGGGAGAGACCGATCGCATTATTCATCCTATTTATTTATCCTTATTAGAAAATATGATGAAAGAATAAGGCCCGGAGTCTTTTTTAAACATTGACTAAACAGCGCATACACAACCCCAATTAAAAAAAGTGCCCAAGATGAGGCCTTTTTGCATATTAGAAAAATAGGTCTTTTTAACGAGGACCAATTAAATTGTACTTCATTTTACCTGAGATCTCACAATAGACTTGACAACAAATTGCCTTTCTTCTTCACTGTTAATTACTGGGGGAATCAGCCACGATCCCAGCGGCCTGAAGCCCTCCCCAGATAACCCACCCAAGGATGCTCTGCCAAGGATGCAGGCACCCTTCCTGCCCCTGTCCTCACCCAAATCCACTCGAGAGCAGCATGGGTCTCCAGTCGTTTCCCACTCCAAGTGACTGCAGCGTGAGCCTAGCTGGGACCCTCCATGCCCTCCTGCTGAAGCATGTGGAGCTATTTCAGCCCGGCCTTGGCCTCCATTCCCTGGCTTCCATTCCCAGGCCTCCCCTGTGCCCCACCACTATTTTAAAAACTCTGTCTCGGCTCCCAGAGGATATCACTGCAACCGAGAGATTCAATTAAATAGTCCCAGTCCTTTGCTTCTCCCACAAACGGCTTTTTTTCCATCCCCTAAATATTTCCTTTCCCAAGTTTCCTTTTCAATTAAAAAGAAGGGGAGGGGAAGAGAGGAAGAAACAAAACCCCAAACTGAAGAATAACAGGAAAAAAAGAAAAGAGGGGGTGGG
Organism: Clamator glandarius; assembly: GCA_033459285.1. Lineage (NCBI taxonomy): Eukaryota > Metazoa > Chordata > Aves > Cuculiformes > Cuculidae > Clamator > Clamator glandarius. The sequence goes on from JAUNZM010000392.1 coordinate 3,068, forward strand.
GGGGAAGAAAGAAACTGTTCTCCTTTCTTTTCCCTGTATGCAGGGTAATTGATAGGCTCTATCAGAGGTCAGGATTTGCATAAGAATTAAGAGCAGTAAATTAATTTAATATTCCATGCACATCTCCAATTATTCCTGCAGACCTTTGTCTCCACGGCTGGCAGAGAGAAGGTTCAGCTGCTCTTCAACCAAACAACATCTGTGCAGTTAATAATTTGATAAACAGCTCATACAAATAGTTTCTGAATTATCTGCCAACCCAATGACTATTCAGTTTGGAAACACTTGGCAAGGTCTGCGTTGCGTGGTTGGGGCTTTGTAGCCTTGTTCCAGTGATTTAGCTGCCCAGGCAGACATTTTCCCTCCTTATCTCTTAAATATAATCAGCTACTTGCAACCAAAAACATCAATAATAATATGTAAAATAAGTAATTACCAGTAATTAATAAAAGCCTGCAGACACTCCATGCTCCCACTGCAGATGAGGTGCATGGGTGCGGGAGGGGGCTGCAGCCCACGGGGATGGAGAGGCTTGCGTGCACTGAGCAAACAGCCTGGTGCGTGCCGGCACTGCTGCAGGGCTGGGGTCCTCTATCCCCATCTCTGGGGCTCCAGGGCTTCATCTCCGCTCGATCTGAGTAAGGTTCTGTGGCTGGCGTGAGTGCTCGCACAAACGAGAGAGGAATAGCTCTTGCTGGGTTTTGGCATGGCTCCCCTTCTCTGGCTGCAGGATTTACAGCCCCTTGGCTGCTTCCTTTCCTACACAACAAACAGGAAAGGGGGTAAGTGTTTCTGGAAGTCCTGGCTGTCCTCCTGCTCAAGCCTCAAAGGAGGAATGGCTGAAGAGACCCCTGCTAAATCCAGATTTCCACCTAAGGAGGGCTTCCCGATTTTCACCCACTGATTTCCAGGACAGATCCAGTCTTAAGAAACTGAAGGAAACACCTACGTCCAGCTCGATGCTGGCCAACCATTACACCTTCTGATCCAACCCATGGTGATGAATTAAACTGCTGTGACTCTACTGGACTTGCCTGATTAATTTTAAATGCACACATTTAATGCACAACCAACAATGCTAATGACAGGGGTAACACCCAAATGCTCTGCTCTCTGCAGCATAATCGGGACAATAACATTGCGCAGACACCGACAGCCTTCACTAATTTCCTCTTCTACGTGGCTTGTACTTTTAGCATCACCTCTGGAACATGTTAATAAATGAGAGTGAATATGTGTAGAAAGAGAAGGATTTACATAGAAATTGGGAACCCACTTGTCATGAGCTCCGATCCAGTGAAACTGTGTGGCTAATGAAGATGAATGGGAGGGCTAATTTATTCCAATGTATTGCAAACAGCCACCCTCATTTGCACGGGGAGTAGAGAGGGCTGAGGAGCTGGTGTGGCTGCCGGGCAGGATCCTTTCCACCCCACTGCTGGTTTTGTAAACAAATTGACCTCCTGGCATGGCAGTCGTGCTATATTTCAGATTCTTATTCCAGTGCCTGCATTCATGGGGCTAAATTGAATGTATAGACTGATTCCTTCTTCCAGTTAATGCAACACAGGTGCTTGAAGCAATTGAAAACTACACTAAAGTTTCGATAAGAAGTGCTTGTCTCGGTGTCCTGTAATGAGAGACCCTAGCATTGATCTTTAAATGCTGTAAACATTCTCTAGCGCAGTGGTCTCAAGCGCTGGCTGTGCAAGAAGTCCTCAGTGAGCACAGCACCCCCGTGATGCTGCTGCAAGGGCATCACACCAAAGAAGCACAGCAATTAGAGTTGGGTGATCATCACTCACAGCCCATGAGCATTCGTCCAAGATTAATTCGCTTGAGAAATAGTCACGCTTCACCTTGCGAGTTAGCTTTTTGGCCATGTGCTGATGTTGAGGCACTGGCACAGGTTGCCCAGAGAAATCACGCTGCCCCATCCCTGGAGATATTCAAGGCCAGGTTGGATGAGACTTTGAGCAACCTGATGCAGTGGAAAGTGTCCCTGCTTATGGTAGGGGAGTTGGGTCTGGATGATTTTTGAGGGACCCTTCCAACCCCAACCATTCTCTGTTTCTATGATGAAGGGCATTGTTCCCTGGGGGGGACCACAGGGAGAATATTTCCAGCTCGTGCTCCAGGATTTTTATGTAGAGTGAGATGCTGCAGGACACAGCCACGGAAAGCCATTTCCAAACTTCTCTTTATAGCTACATATAATGGTATTTGCCAGACAAGTAACTGACCTTTGTCCATGCCCTCAACTGTATATCCAAATATTCTGCTGGAGTGCAATGAGAAGGAAAATTAAATTTGCACACTGGGTGCTGTTAATAAATCCAGCGACCACCTCATTTTTCTGCTAATGAGCCTCCTGGTGAGGCCACCAATGTGAAGTGCTGTGACACCTCCTGATGTGGCTCAGCTTCTCCCCTTCACTGCCCTGGCCCTGAGGGAAGCTTGTCTGATCATCAGAGCTGCAGCCTTGGGTCTCAGGACATGGTCACACTGCCTGTGCAGGGTGAGCTCCTGGCACTGATGTGCTGCAAGAAGACGTCTGAACAGCAGCCTGGTTTTCCACTGAGTAGCAGTCAGTGGTGTGTTTGCTGCTGGCCTGTGGGTGTGGGATGGAAAGGATGGAAATACAACCCAGAAGGATGGCAGCATAGCTGGCAGACTCAGACAGCTCCCCTCGCCATCACATGCTGCTGCTCGACTGCCTTAAGTCACCCTGCACAGCAAGTTCTTCTGAGCCCATGTCTCTGTATTCCACAGCTTCTGACGGGAGTTGGGGTAGCAGGGAGAGGACAAAACTAGCCTAAGCACTGCAAGAGGCTCTGATGGAAAGGGCAAAAAACTGCAGAAGTTGGGACAAGATGGGTTGCAAACTCACTGATGCAGAGCCCGCAGAAGGCACCAGTGTGCAAGTGCAACAGGGGACCTGGCACCACCTGGGCAGTAGGGCAATGTGATGTTTCCTGCAGCACCCACAGGCACGCTTCGTTTAGGCATGACCTTAAATTAAACACGTGAGAAATTGCCAAGAGTTCCCTTGGTGATGCCACTGCTTTTCACTTCCTTCAGGCATTAAGCATCACTCCAAAATTAATAAAAAGTTGATTTTAAAAAGATTATGATATTCATCAGGCTAAAAGAAAGGTTAATGTTCCTCTCCCTGCTTGCTCTCATACAGAGTCGTTGATTTTTCTCTCCCTTTTGAAGAGAAAATTTATATAATGAATAGGAATCCAAGAATAGTGGCATAAACAGAAATGAAAGGATCAAGTGCCAAATTTGGACGGATGTCTGGGGTTTGATAAAGTACCACAGGCTTATCCTAGCACCAGACTCAACGCAACACTTGCTAGTTGTGTGGGACAGGCCAAATACTGAATTAACTGGTACCTTACCTGAGGGAGAGAGATCCCAGTGCTGTGGCAGAGACCCCGCAGTGAGATTCGGCAGTCGCAAACTCAATTCCTGCTGCTGACAACTCATGCTGGGGCATGGTGTTGCCTGACTGCAGCGCTGGATTCAGCAGCACTGCACCAGCATAAACCCCAGAGCTCACCATGGTGAATCAGCCTCTTGAATATTCAACACCTGCAGCTTCAGGGCTGCTCAGACCCATGGATTTGCCAGTAAATGGATGCTTTTTTCTCCTTTCCAAAATTCAGATTCAGATCAATGCACTGTGCTGTCTCCAGAGCCTGAGGCGGTTCTCACCTGAGACTGTATTTTGCCTCAGCTCTAATTAAAAAAACAAATGTAAACCCAGTTTTTATTTTAGAAGCTAAACAGAGTGCTTTAAGAAATTAAAATAACCCTGCTACAGCCTCCAAATCCAAATGACCCTTGTTCTAAGGAGGGAACTGGACCCCTAGCTACTTTCTGTCACTTCAGGAATGAGCATCCCCAGCTCCTCATACTCTTCTGATGGCAGAGGATGGGGTTTTAGGGCAGTCTGGTCCCTGCCATGGTGGTTTTTAAAATCAGGAAGATGCAATGCTGGTTCTCAAGAGCCAGGACACTGGAGACCTTGCATCTGCGCTGCTGTCGGTTCACCCTTGAAGCTCTTAAGCCCCTTTGGTCCCTCAATTTAACCACAGCAAGAGGATTTCAACACTAACACTTGCCAAATGGTGTTAGGCAACTTAATTAATGTTTGCAGAGCTTTGAGCAGACAGCACTATACATGCATAAATTTTGTCTTATTCCAGCTAGGCCACAAAGCCCATGGAATTCCCAGTATTGCCACATCAGCTGGGATGTGATGGATGCACCACCTCTGCAAGGAGTTTCTTTCAGCATCTCAGAGGTGATGCACTCCAGGCACCCGAGGTGAGAGGACGGCAGTGATGCTCAGGCTCCAGGACCCCAACTGTCTTTCAGCTTCTCCAGAAACCCCTCAGAGAGGCTCCTCTGACAGCCCTTGTACATCTTCCCTCTTTCAGGTAATGGAGCAGAAACCAGCTTTGCTCTGCTGGTCAAATATGCGCCATCACAACTCTTACACTATAGATAATTCAAATAGGAAATACTTATAAAAAAAACATCTGTAAGGTGTAGATATAAAATAAACAAGGTACCAAACAGCTTCAAGTGCTGTGGGAATTTTTTGGTGGGTTTCTTTTGTTTATTTATTTATTTATTATTTTAAACAAGTTCTCATACCCTGTGAAGGCAGAATAAAATGCTGCATGGACATATCATGGGATAAGGCACCATGGGAACACACTGCCTCAGACTAACACAACTCAACTGTTTTGCACTAGCTCAAAATTCACAATCAGTGTAAAGTCACTGCGGATCTGGTTCAGGAGAGCATCCCAAGGCAGGCAAACACCCAATGGCTCTTTTCCGTAGCTTTCAGTTTGCTCTCAAGCGTTTCTCCCAAGCAGAAACAAATTTAAGCAAGCATTCATCTTATCTGCTTTTAAGGTATTGGACCTTATACCAGGTGTCAGACCTCTGCCTGCTCCCAGTCCCACAGGTCCCTCCCAGACTTGTGCTCTTCCTATTTCACACACACATGAGCCCCTTCATGTTTGCTTCTTGCTGTATGTGGAAATAAAACGTCAAGAAAGACTGTCTTTTCCAGTGAGGAAGGGCAATTATTCCCAGCTTCCAGCCTACTATGTGAGTGACCCAGGCTGGGAGTGCAGGAAAACACAGGCAGCCCCTCTCCAGTGCCAAACTACTAGCATCACGTGCTATTTGCACACCCATCTGTGTCACCACACAAGGCTGTTGACAACAAGCAGAGGCAGTACGATGCAAAACAGGCCTGCGCTAGTGAGTGCATGTAAGCCACTTTCTTACCACTTTTTGGAGCAAACTCCCTTTCATAGATTCATAAAGGTTGGAAAAGACCTCTAAGATCATCCAGTCCAACCATTACAGACTTGCTAATCGAGTTGTTGTGGCGCTCTGTGTTTATTGAGCCATGGAAATATCTATAATGAGAGGTTAAAATAGTAGTCATGCCCCATGATTTATTTTTTAAGTTCTTGTGTCTGTGTCTGTAAACTACACCAACTCACCCGGCTGTAGACTGAGGATAAATAATGCATTGCAATATATTTAGAGAATGAATGCAAACCACAGAAAAATATGTAAAGAGGAAAATGCATTTGCTGATTGTAAGTTATTGGACCTTTAGAGGCAGGGAAGGGAGAGGCTGGGGAGGGGGTGGGGAAAGGCGGGGATTTGCTCCTGCCTTCCCTCCCGCAAATAAATCACAAGCCTTGCAGTGCTTGCACCTGAATAAAATATGACAGGTCTCTCTTCCAGGGCCAGCACGCGGCTCTGTAACAAGTCGCACCGCTCACCATGCATACTGACTGCAAATTGGGAGGGTTATCAGCCACCATCATAAAAAAAAAAAATCCAACCCTCTTTCCCCAGCTGATTATGAACCTCATGCATAGCAAATGACAGAGCAATAACGCTCGCGTCGCCTGCAGCAGAGGTAAAAAAAATATAAAATATTTACAGACTGACAGGCTAATGGACACTTTCCCAAAGAGCGGTTAGAAAGAAGTAGTAAATGGGCCCGTGCTGATGCAGGGCAGCGGGCCCGGTCAGGGATCAAGACACACAGCACCATATCGGATAACATATAATTGGCAGGTCACATCCAAATGAGTGTAGTCATGCATCATCCGGAAGGCTTTTGCTGGTTATAAAGACACTTGTAAACAATTCAGCTGCTGAACATGGCAATAATATGTTGATCCGGCATGTAATGAGGTGTTCCTGGAATCAATAAACTAGTCATGAAGAGCAGGGAGCAGGGTCAGCGCCTGCCTTTTTGATGACCTTTCCTGGCTGGTAAGGACATCATATACTCTGAAGAGGACTTTTCTCATATTGCAGAAGGCGCCGAGTGTCAGAACTTCCATTCGCAGCAAGCAAATGAACAGCCGGGCTCTGCATGCTAATGAAGTCCAGGCTATTTTCCACCTTTTCATCTGCACATTATGCTCTTGACTTTGGAGAAGGTGGGAATTAGGTTGGACCCTCGTGTCAGACTGCCTGATGGCTCAGCTCCGGAAAACTGGTAATTGAAGCTGATGACTGATGCGGAGGAGGCCTGAATTTGGAAATAAACAGTTTCAAGCACTGCATGTCATTTCTAGAGAGACTGCTGAGTGAATGGAAATGAGCTCGGTTTCTCCAATCTAATGCAGTTTCTCAGCAGGAAAAACACCATCTTGGAGGCAACAATGCCAGTCATTAAGATTTAAATGTTCTGGTGATAATGTAAGGAATAGCACCTGCCTTAACAAACAGCACTTACGGACATACTGCCCCACACCGGGGTCTGTTTAATCTCCAGACCCCCAGCACCAGTCCTGGAGAAGCTGGGAGGCTTCAAACCCTGCGGTGAGGAGGGCAGGCACACTTGGGTGTCAAAACACCGGAAAAAATATCAGCAACACCGAAAGTGTGGTTTTGAAACATTTGTAAGTAAAAAACATTTACTGTGCTACATCTGCCCTGTTTAATTGCTCTTCCCAAGCATATTTAGCAGAAAGCCTGCTGGCCTTATCTTCCACTGCTGCTCACTGGGGTGGCCTTAATTCATGTCAGCCCAACCACCGGCCCCAGAAAGATAAAAAATGGAGTTTCTACACAAGGCACTTAAAGGCCAATATTTTCAGACTTGAATATGAACACTCTGACATCCTAACTGTTGGGAAACAACATTAAGGATGTTATAGGGCTTTTCAAGATCCTACCCGGTATGGTGAAACTGAGCAACCCATTTGCTGGGGCAGAGGCAGCCTGGCAGCCTTGCAAAGGTTTTCAAGGCTTTGAAGTGTTACTGTTGGGACATGACCATTAGTTAATGATTTGTTATCTAAGGCACATTAGCAATGACATGCAGAGATACGAATAAGCAGCTAGCTGTTTTATTGCTGCCAGAGAAACAATATTTTGGGTCTTATTTTGAAACAAGGATGAGTGGAAGCTCTGTTTGCGACATGTTCCTAGCTGATATGGGAAGAAGCAGAGGATGCTTCAGCATACATTGCTCCCATTTAATACTGCTGCAAAGCCCATTCTTCCACCAATGCAGAATGGTTCATATATAACATGGAAAATAAGGGCTATTCACGCTTTGGATTTGTTTTTTCCCCTAAACCCAAGCAGTGAGCTCAGAGCTTGCTGATAGCTCAGCCCCTTTTGAGGGTTCACCACCTGAACGCAGGCAGGATGGGGACCCACAGGCTCCAGGTTTCTCCACACTGAGGTATATGCTGGTGGTACAAAGTGGGTTGCACTGCAGACAGGGGCTCCCAACAAAACCCTTGGCACCCTATCCAGAGGCCACTGCGCTCACTCTCCCCCTGCATCCCCACAGGGGCTGCCGCTTCCTACTCCCCAAAAGCTGTCATCTTTCCCCTCAGAGGTGGCTGCATCTCAGGAGTGCTTCTGTTTGTATAATAGTTTGCAATCCTTCAACATGAAAGGATATAGAAGGATGCAAGTTATTATTATGAAAATGAACCAAGCAACAGACAAAAATATTCAGGAGATGTAATCTGCCATCCCTACAATGCACTCGCAGAGAAGAGCACTTGGTAGGCAGAAGAGTAGTCGCCAGATACATTGCCTTTTGTTAAATTGCTTTTGCTCTGACAATGCCTTTTAAAACCACATGCAATCTTAATTTAAAATACCTAGTACCTAAAGGTACAGGGTCCCAATGCTGGTCTCCAGTTTGGGATTTGTCCAAAGCAATTCCACCAGCTTAATACCACTATTTCTCATTTTAATCACACAACAAACACAGGAGGCTGAATTCCGCTTGTAAGAAACTGTGGACCTGATCCAAACATCACTAAAAAAATCAATTGAACAAAGAATTATTTCTTTAAAGAAGCGAAGCCTGCATGCCACATCACTTCTGTCCAATCCTTTGTCACTTTCAACTACTGAGAAAGTCCCCTCCCTATGTAGTCAGCTCTATCATGCAAAATGGGGCTAAATGGAAAATTCAGCCTTTTTTTTTCTTTCATTGTTTTAGAAAATGGTTAAAAGTAGGAAATTGCTAAATACAGTAGAGCAAGAAACTATTGTGTTTTTACTTTCAGAAGACTGAGTAGTGGAAAAGGTTTTAAGCTGAAAGATAGGAAATTTAGATTAGCTATTAGGAAGAAATGTTTTCCCTGTGAGGGCTGTGAGGCACTGGCAGAGGTTGCCCAGAGAAGTCAGGGATGCCCCATCTAGTTCCAGGCCAGGCTAGATGAGGCTTTGAGCAACCTGATGCAGTGGAAGGTGTCTCTGCCCATGTCAAAGGTGTTGAAACTGGATGATCTTCACCATCCCTTCCAATCTAACCCCATTCTATGACTCTACGATTCTATGATTTGAATATTCTACAAAAAAGAAACAAACCCCAAAATAAACCAACCATCACTTTCACGTCTGTTGGTTTTTTTCTGTTCTTGCCATAGCAGCTGTGTATCATCCCCAGCTTTTCACCAGTAAATTGAGCCCAAGCTCTATAAAAATCAAAGGTATAGGTGCAGGAGCCTGTTCTGCACCCCTTAACTCAGTGGTTAATAGAACAGCAACCAGACTTTCACCAACATCTACTAAGTGCCAGTTTTATCCTCCAAGTGCCTAAAGGGAGCCGAGAGACTTAGGAGCAGGAGGCAGCATTGCTGGTGCTGTTCATCATGAAGCGTAGGTGTATATCAAGGCAGGCTAAGGCAGGATGATGCCATCTTTGGGCTCATCCCATCCATCAGCACTCCTCCTGGCCTCCCAACTTCATTAATAACCTCCTTCCCTATGCTAATAACCATCAGAAAATTATGCAGACTGTTTATATTTCTTTACAGCCAGAACAGGCTGCTGACACGAATCAGCCATTAACGATTCATATTGAGGAGTCGCTGCTAATTGTGCAGAATGTAATTAGTGATTATGTAACATCTAAGCTCTTGCAACTGTCATTAATGTCCACTATTCACTAGAGATAGTTCTTACTGAATTAGAGAATGATTACTGCATGGTAAATCTACTTAATCCTAAATATGCTAATTAACACTGTATGCACTTTAGACAGTGGTTAAAAGCACTAGTAACCTCAAAAAAAGGTTGCAATACACCAGAATCTAAATTACTGGCAATGTGTTTTCCTTCAAAAGGTAAATTTGTTTAATTAAACGGTATGGTAAACTGTTAGGCGCAGCTACTGATTAATGCAACCCAAGCAAGGCTTTTCTGTAACCGATCTAGTGAGGTGTTGCTGGGGGGCAGCGATACTCCTTCAGCATCCTGGACCTCCCACAGCATCCCAGTCCTCCCACAGCATCCTGGACCTCCTGCAGCATCCCAGTCTGGGCACAGACACCTCAGCAGAGCTTCATGTAAAATAGCTTTCTGAAAGCTCTCCCTCCAGCATTAAATACTGTATTCCTTAGGTCATAAACCATAACATTACTGCAGGCAGGTCCAGTAGCCTCCCTCAATAAATTCTTACTTAAATCTTAATTCTAAGATTTATTTGTGTAAAAGAGACTTTAGATATTAAATGCTACCTACTAAGTAAATGGAATACATAGAGCAATTGTACAGTTTTTGAAATGCCCCTTTTGAATGCATGGGGTGTTTAATGTATTCTGGTTTTCCATAAGAAAAAAAAAGCTATGGCTGTCATGAACCCTGAGGATAATAGCATTTTGTGATTTATGAAGATTCTTCCTGCTTATATATTTTATATAAATAATACTCCTGCATGTATCTTTGCACTCATTCATAATCAAAAGCTGCACAGGCTGTAAAAAGAGTTTGCGTAGTAACATATTTAAAATCAGCTTACAAAAATTGGATCACTAATATATCAGACACAAAATAAGTCATTGTAGCCAGCATACCAAAAGGAAAATTAACAGCACAATGCAATCCATGACACACTTTTATCAGTGGACTGACACAACAAAAGAACACAAATTCCCACAAAAGGAAAGTTCCTCAGTAAAAAATAAGTGAAAAGTGAGATAAGAAATTAAGCACACTTAGTTTACCTGGGAGTATTAAATATTTACAACTGATAAGGAGATTGTAAGGGCTCTTTGAAAGCTGTGCAATGTAGCGTGTAGCAAACCGTTGCTGCTCTGCTAATATGAGGGGAAACCTCGTCGAGAGACAGGAGCTGGTCCCTGCTGTGAGACTGGGTGCTGCAGGAGGGCCAGGCACCTTCCCTGCCAGACTCCAGAGTTTTAGGGGGTGCAGATTTCACCTTCATAGCTGCTTGCTTCTGTGGAGATCAGCAGCATCCCCTGCTTACTGTCTAGGGAAAAGCTAACCCAGGTGCCCTTGGGGTCAGGAGCTGACAACACTTTCTCCATCAGAGAAGATGTACAACACCCCAGGAGCCTCCTCCATGGCCACACACCACCTCTGGCAGAGCCCAGTCTGGGATGGTATCACCCGTGCCATCCAGATACGCAGGATGATGGCAGCATGTGCCATTTGCTGGGGATGAGATGGCATTCCCAGGACCTGCTGTGGTTTTCAGCTGTGCTTCTGGGAGGCTGGAAAGACTGCTCCTGCCACTCCTGTCCAGAACTCAGCAAACCCTCTCTGCCCTGGAAAAGGTTTGCAGGGGCAGCCCCATATGTTTTAAATGCCCCTATGCATACAGAAGCCTGTAATTACGAGACAAAAATATATGTGCAGAAGTGGGGAAGAAGCAGGCTGGGTTAAGCCTAGTGAAAGGTGTCCCTGCTTATGGCAAGCGTGTTAGAACTGGATGGTCTTTAAGGTTCCTTCCAACCCAAACCATTCTGTGATTTTATAAGCCTCTGAATTCACACATGGCATCACTGAACCACAGATAGATCTCATGTGGCTTTGTAAACCTGGGTTGCCTCTGTGCTGTCCTGCTGCTCCTCTCCAGAACCACCTTCCTAAGGAGCTTGCACAAGCATCTCTTGAATTCACCTCACCCTCTGGAGGATGAGGTTTGCTGGGATGTTTGTTCCCAAAAGTCCCAGCTGCTGGAGCCTAGCTTCCTGAGAAACTCAGCTTTTCATTCTTTTTTAGAAAGAAAATGGCTTGTACATGCAAGAATGCTGAAGTTCTCAACAGCAAACCAGGTACCAAATAAAAAAACAGTGTAAGTCCTTCAAAGTTACTACTATTTTATTTAAAACACCATAAGCCTGAGCTTCCCAGTCCTGGATGCTGCCAGGAGAGGAAGCACTTCACTGTCATTAGCGGCACCAGCAGGCAAGTGAAGCAGAGTCCCTGAAGCCCCTCTGAAACAGCTCATTCCCCACACACATGCTCCTGAGTGTTGCTTTCCCCCTCCCCATCCTATTGCAGCATCGTCTCATTAATACTTCCTAACTGGTAATAGCAACCTTAGCCTTAAACCCTTCTGTGTAGTTACATTAGTTCCTCAAACAGCACTCTTACCTTGTAGAATGGGAAGCCATAGAAGACAGTCAATAAATGATGAGATAACAGTTGTTATTTCAGTACTCCATACCACTGACGGGCTTTCTCTGCCACTACAGCTCACTCCAAGGCGATAAGGCAAGGCCACTATCGCAGCATCATGCTCTCCTCATGGATGCCTGGGGGCTCCGGCTGCTGCTCCCCCCGTACAAGCCCTGCCACTGGCTCCCAGGGAGGCAAAGCCACAGGGGATACATCCAGCTCGGCACATCCAAGGTAACCACCACCATCACATGGGCAGCTGCAAGGAACCCCAAGAGGGCATTGGGGCTCCTCATTGCCACCTGCAAGAACAGCCTCAGCATCTGGAGAGGCAGCTTGTCTGGCTGCAGATGGAGGGCTTCCTCCCCCCCTGCCTATTTTGCAAAACTTGCGTCTACTTTTGTAATCACATGTCTCTAGCAGCAAGTGGCCGCACCGTCACTGAAGGCCAACAGAGAAATATTCTGCTGGGTGCTGCAGGGACCTCACCAGCTGAGGCAGAGATTTTAACCAGCTTCTAGCCCAGGGTTCCTGCTGCCTTCAACATAACAGGCACCTGCTCTGCTCCAGAGCTTGATCGGCCATGTATGTGCATGCTGGATTAAGTAGTAGAGCCTACCATTCCTCATGTCTGAGCTTTTACATTCATGCTGGCTCCCAGCACCACCACAAACCATCCTGTCTCTGGTGACAGAGGCTTCCCTGCATCTTCCAGTGCTCCTGCATCTTCCAAAGACTGATCGAACTCACTAGCAAAAGCCCTGCTTGTTCCCCTATCTCATACAAGACACAGCAGCATGGTCCTGCAGGTCCAGGGTCCCCAGGAGCCCCAGACAGGGCCACAACAGCCACATTATCCCCAGGAAAGGGGCTCACACCAACCCAGTTCTGCTGGCTGGGCTGATTTAAATGAATTTGTCATTTGCACCAGCTGATGATCACCTAGGACTGAATTACACCAGACCTAGAGAACCCCAGCCATGCACTCATCTCCACCTTCCCACCTGGCAGGTGTTGTGGGGCTGAAATGGTGCAGCATTCCCAGCCAGGGGGCTGGCCTGCCAGCCCGGTGATGGGCTCCACACCAGGCAAGTGTGTGCTCAGCTTTGCAAAGCCAATGCTTCCAGTGCTGGTGGGCTGGGGTGCAGTGCAGCAGGCATGAGCAGGCATTGGTTTCTGCATGCCATCTCCCCTACTTACTCTGCTGCACTGCAATAGTTGCGTTTGATCCTTCTCCAATTTGTGGTCTCATTGCTGCCCACCAGAAAAGCTCATGCTTCTCTAGCTCTGCCTTTAGGTCTTTTGGCTGGAAGCATTTCAGTGGGAAATGGACAGTTTGCAGACGTAGCAGTGTTCCCTTGAATCACCAAATACCCTATTTCAGTCAAAGCTTACACCTTGTTGGTATTTTTAATTAGCAACCCTTAATTATCACTTACAGTATCATTAAAAAAGAGAAACCAGCCTGGCAGTGTGCAGTCTGGGGCTGGGTGGTGCAGGTAGGGGATGCTTTGAGGAAGGATGCCTTGGCAGGGACTTGGCGAGTGGGAGAGTGCTGGGGGCGAGCACCCACACAGCAGTGGGAGCATAAAGCTGCAGCAGCTCTCCCACTGTCTCAGCGTGCCCCCAGCTGGCAGATTCATGGAGGGTGCGGGGAGCAGCCTATACTGCCAACCTCAGCTGCTGGACATGGTCTGGGGAGGATTGTGGTACCCAAACTGTGCTGCCAGCAACATCATCTCCCCACCACAGTGTCCCAGCGAGGTTGACCAAGCTCCAGCACTCGCAGAGGCTCCCCACTGCCAGTAAGGGGTTTTATCCCTCTCTGCAGGGGGCTAGGGGCTGCAGAGCCCACCCCAACCCTGGGCCTTGCTGCTCAGGAACCATCCATGCCCACCTGCGAGAGCCAAGTGTGTCAAGCCCTGTGCAAGTTTCCTTCCTTGGCCAACACTTATTTTTCTGCAAAACATAATATTACAATGAGAAAAATGGAAATAATTTCTGTCTGTAAAGTCACAGCCATTACCATCCCTCAGAAAGTTTTCACAACCCCACAGCACCCAGACACCCCTTCTTCCCAGAAGGGAGCAGCATGGGCTCTGGAGCAAGCAGCCAGCTCTGCTCCAAGGAGAAAGGGATGGGCAATGGACAAGACACACTCCCAGACCTCCAGCCAAGCTGCTTACTAGCCTCTGGAGACAGAGCAGAGGTTTGTGGTCCAAGCCAGGTTTGCAAGACAACAAGCAGAGACAGCATCAAGTTGAGTGTGCATGCCAGACCTCTACAACATTGGTGGCAGGGACAAACACAGAAGTCAGCTGGGGAAAGAAACGGAGCTCCTTCCTCCTGAAAGTCTGCTGCAACTGCTGTAGCCAGCGGCCAGGTGTGTCCCCGGTGCCAGGGCCCAAGGGGACCAGGCACAGGCACAGAGCCTGCACCTTCCCTCTCCTCTACTATCCTGTTGTAACAGAGGCAGTGGTGCCCAGGGAACCCAACAGATGGACTTACAGACAGGGCTAATTGGTAAGGGCAGGGGAACAGGCAGTCTGAAAGGGATGGAGCACCTCCCAGATGAGGACAGGCTGAGAGAGTTCAGTTTGTTTAGCCAGGAAAAAGAAGTCTCCAGGGAGACCTTACAGCAGCCTTCCAGTACTGAAAGGGGCAACAGGAAAGATGGGGAGGGGCTCCTTAACAGGGAGTGTAGGGATAGGAGGAGAGGGAATGGTTTTAAGATGAAAGAAGGTAGATTTAGATGAGATCTTAGGAAGACATTTTTTGCTGTGAGGGTTGCGAGGCACCGAACAGGTTGCCCAGAGAAGTGGAACACCCCTGGAGGTGTTCCAGGCCAGGCTGGATGAGGCTTTGAGCAGCCTGATGCAGTGGAAGGTGACCCTGTCCATGGCAGGAGGGGGCTGGAACTGAATGATCTTTAAAGTCCCTTCCAACCCAAACCATTTGACGATTCTGTGAAAGGCAATGCATTAGCCCCATTACTCACTGTAAGCCATGGCCGTGCAAATGTGCATGTACACATGCAGAGCTCTGTGTGTGCACACAGATGTGGACGTGTACCTAGGTGCACATGCATGTGCGTATGGGTAAACATGGGTTCTTGGCCGAGGGGAGCAGCTCACCAATCCTGTAATGACAACCACCAGTGAAGGAAATGAAAGAAGTAGCCACACAATAAAACCCTAATTGCCTGGCAACAGCATTTAGGCCCCATTAGGTAGATTTGTAACTGCTTCCAGAGAAATAAACTCCTGTGTCATTAGATAACAAGGAAAGAAATAGGTTATTTCCTTTTTGAAAGGTATGAAAGCTTCCAATTGCCTGATGTATTCGCTTAGTAGATTATTTTCTGTCATCTCAGTTAATTGAATTTTATCCATTGCTCTTAGAATTCCTCCCTTTCGTGTAAGGTTAAACAGTTCAGAGGAGTCCTATTTTTGAACCTCGTCCATTTATCGCATAAGCCAATCCCACCTACACAAACTATGCCAGGGAAAACGTAGTAACAAAACCCTGTGCAATAATTGCTTTTTAGCGTCTGGGTGAATTGGCATCCAAATAATTGTAAAACATCATTTTGCAAAATAGCATCCAGTTGGGGTGAGTAACTGGAAGATGTCTGCTGTGCCAGGCAATGCACAGACTTTGGGAGGCCACAGACCATCTGGTTTTGTGATGGTCTTCACCAGAACACCAAATCTGAGACTCAGAATCAAACTAATTCTCCCAGTTCCTAATGGAGAAGACCACTCCTGTGGGCAGCCAGCCACACAAGGTACAACCCCAGCTCTTCACATTGCTGTGGCAGCACCACTGAGCCAAAATAACTGTGGATGTGGCCAGGAAGAGTGACAGCTTGGTGGTGCTTATCTCTCTGCATCTGCTGTGCAGCAGGTCACCACCAGCATGTGGATGCCTGCAAGGTGGATTTTGTACTCACCCTCATTGTTGGCCTCCATAGGACCAATTTCAGACCCGTCAAAACCTATTATGGCAAACCTTCCCTTAACAAAAACCGACATACAGCTCTTCCAGGATGTTTCCTTGAAATCCCTCAGCCTGAAAAGCTGTCCCCAGCACATACCATCACACATCATCCTCACTCAGCTTTTCATGACAGCATTTCTTGGCTCCCTCGCTTATTTTTCCTTTATTAGCAACACCAGCAACACTCAGGCTTGGTTTTAAACCCTGTGTTATCCATTTCCCTCAAATTACTGAGACTGAGGCATGGAAAAATTACCTGGGCTGGTTATTGCACTTCTCAGCTAAGACCTGCCTGCAGGAACTAACACTGCTCTAGACTGGCAGTTGTTCCTCCCACTTGCTGCCCATCCCTTCTCTGTGGATCCAAGGGCAGCAAGCAGCTGTGAGGCATGCCCCAGAGGATGGGGGAGCGCTGTTCCTTGCACATATGGGGTTATTTTTCCCCCTGCAGAATAAGTTCGTCTGAGGTAGTAGCATGGAACCTCTGAGCATGAGATGTGTGCACCAGAAACATAGAATCACAAAACAGAATCATAGAATTGGTTGATTGGAAAAGACCTTTGAGATCATCGAGCCCAACTGCACCTGTCTAGTACTAAACCACATCCCTGAGTACTCTGTTGAGCCATCTTTTAAATGCATCCAGGGATGGTGAATAAACCACTTCCCTGGGCAGCTGTTCCAGTGCCTGAGAACCTTTCAAGTGAAGAAATTTTTCCTAATATCCCATCTAAACTCCCCCTGGCACAACTTAAGGCCATTTCCTTTCATCCTGTCACTTGTTACTTGAGAGAAGAGACCAGCATCCACCTCACTACAACCTTTTTCAGGGAGCTGTAGAGACCAATGAGGTCTCCCTTCAGCCTCTTCTTCTCCAGGCTAAACTACCTCACAACCCTCAGCAGCTCGTGATAAGACTTGTTCTCCAGACCCTTCACCAGGTTTGTTACCCTTCTCTGGACACACTCCAGTCCCTCAATGCCTTTCTCATACTGAGGGACCCAAAAACTGAACACAGAATTTGACGTGTGGCCTCACCAGCACTGAATACAGGGGGGAAATCCCTTCCCTACTCCTGCTGAACACACAATGGCTGATCCAAGCCAGAATGATGTTAGTCTTCTTGGCCACCTGGGCACACTTCTGGCTCTTGTACATCTGCTCTCAACCAGCAACCCCAGAACATGTCCAAAGAACTCGTGCTGGGGCTGGATACTGAGCAGGTGACAGATCCTCTGCCCTTTCTCTGCAAGCAAAGCAGCTTGTCCTTGCTAACGCCTTTGGAATCTCTGCCTGCCTCAAGAAGCCACTTTTCTGCTCAGCTTTTTCTCTCCACTAGGGTAAAATCCTGGGGAAAAGCAAATGTACACATGAATAATAAACACTGCCCCATAAAATATCAGTAATACCACCTTATATGCCCACCTATAGGATACAAAGAGGAAGGAGCGAGGGGGTGCATGTGCTTGCACTGCAGCCCCCCAGATGCAGAGGTGTGGGTGCACGCAGGGATGCTCATGCCTAACACCCAGATGTGGTGAGGTGAGTTTATCCTATGCTGCTCCCTTGGTGGCTGTATCACCCCACTCTGCTCTCCCATCCCTCACCCCAAACCCAGGCAGCAATGCCCAGCCCTTATTTTCACACAGCCCCCTCATTTCTATCTTTCTTTCCAAAACAAACGTAGGCAGATGTTCTTAATTTCTGAGCAAATCCATAACATATGTCATTCCCCTCATCATCACTCAGTCCGCTGATCTCAAACTTCATCACTTTTTCCCCCTCCCAGGTTCTCCTGTGAGGCACCAGCACCTTTACAGCCTCCAGCTGGTGCTTCCTTATGGGAAACTGATAAGCAAAGTTAAAGTTTAATGGGGGTGGTGGGGGAAATGATGCTTCATTTTGACCATGTGCAAAATTTGCTTTGCAGAATTAGTACTGTCCTGAATGAAACGGGATGGCTTGGCTGCCAAAAGATTACCTAAATAATCGGTTGGAGACTTCTGAGCTGCTTGATTTTAAACACTTCTGAAAAGCCAGCTCCATTTTCTGCTTTGGTGCATACCAATTCCCTGTGCTGGTGTATGAGAATAAATCAGCTCTGTTGGTAGGGCATTGTTATCCAGTTCCCAACTATTATAACATAGTTTCTATCAGAGCAGTTTTCTTCTCAGCCAGTCAAGTGGAATGATCCCTTAAAGCAGCAGTTTGTGGCAGAAATGCACTCGGCTTTCTCCCCCCGAAGTCTCGGCATCGTCATAAATTTGTGATTGCCCACACACACGCCAGTGGACAACAGGGTGGCTTAGGAGGATTCGCGTCCGGATAACAAGGACGTGGTAAAGTGCCTGGAAAGAGAGCAGAGCTTTGAAGTGCTGGGGAGGGAATGAGCAGCAGAAAACCTGAGGAAGGCAGGAAAAAAAATAAGTATAAAGAGATAACTAATCTGGAACAGCCAAGCCCAAGGTAATGAATCTTCCCAAAGTCTTTCTTTGGTCTTCAAAGCATGCAAGGAGACAGCAGTGCAAAGAAACACTCTCCTTCATCTGCCTTGATAGTTTGTGCTGGCACCCCACCCTGCAGGTTTCATCTCCTGGTCCTGTTCCTAGTGTCCCTCCACCAAGGCATGGGGAGACCTGGTTATTACAGCTCATACCAAATGTTGGGATGTTCAGGGGTCAGAGCTTTGAATTGCCGCCACACAGGGCTGTTAGGGTGGCAGGCATCACTGCCAGTCACCAGGCTTTGGTCTTCCAGACTTGGGAGACCTGTTTTGAAGAGCTGGACATTGATCTGGTCTTTGCTACAGACGCAGACAGGACAGACTCCCTGATACTGCCAGGCTCATGCTCATGGATGTAACCCTGTATGTGCAGGAGTGGGGCAGCAGGCCTGGGCTCCCATGAGGTTGCGACTGGTGGTCTCCAAGGGGAGCTCTGACGGCAACATTGAAACTAAAGAGGGGGAAAAAGAGGAAGGAAAGAGCAGGGCTGCACTTTTCCATGCCATCTTTTAATTTTTTGGTTTTTTGGGTTTTTTTATTGCACTTTAGAGTGCTGAGTATTAAGCATCCTTAATTAATGAGGGAAGTGAAGGGCTACAGGAACCAAGGGTGAGTGGCAATGGCTGGACCCTGCTCTCCCCTTGGTGCAGGATGGGAGGCCAGCATCAAGCCCGTCACTGGGAAGACATCCCTCTGCCAGTAGAGCCATTCATGGAGATAACCTTGTAATCTACAGAAATCTGGGAATTATTATGGATATTACATGAATCAAACCCCTCTGTGTCAATAAGAAAAAAAAAAATTTAAAAGAAAAGCAGCACAAAATTAACCCAGAGAGCGTGCATTTAACCTAGATCACCTTGGAAAAAGCAGCAGAGACAATGGCAGTCATTCATTCCCTGTTCTTTATCATTTAAATAACCTGGCCTTCATTACCTTCTGATGGATTGCTTTAAAATTACTAAAATGGAGGTTTGTTTGTTTTTGATGTGTAGTTGCATTGATTTGCTTTTTTCCCTTCATTTAAAAAAAAAATATTTTATAGAGGGGCAAACTGGACCAGGGTAAAACATCCTGCAGCTCCCAGCTTGTCTAACAGCAGTGTGTACACAAACCCATGCAAAGGGGCAAACCTGTCTTGGACAGGCAGGAGTGGATCCTATCCCATCGCTGCTGAGATTGGGGGGAGTCTGGGGAGGTCACGTGTGGTCCAGGGCACCAAGACCCCCACATTGGTGGCCATGCTTTACCAAAGAGTATAGAGATCCTCCTGTTACAATAGAAGACCAAATAATTCCTGTCCAATGCCCCATCCATGGTCACCGATGCTGTCCTTGCTAGTGCTTCCAGCTCTGCTGACATCTCCAAGTTGATGGAGCAGAAGGACATATCCAAGGGATCACCAGCTTGTTGCTAATTAGATATGAGCTGCTAAGCACAGGGCAGCAGAGAAAAATTAACCTCACGGTGCCTCAGCAGTGCCTGCTGAGGAGCCCTGCCTGCCCTGCCTGCTCTAGAGGGCCATGGCTGGAACCTACCAGGGAGCAAAAACAGGTTGTTTTCAGTCAGCCATCAAACCTGGTCCAAGGCTGGCCAAAGCCTAAGGAGCAAGAGATGCCTGTCAGGAAAAATTCATGGATAGTACCACCATGGGACTGCAAACACAGATGGGAAAATAGGGATCTGGGGCTTTTCTCCTTGCAGCAGTGGGCTGTCCCAAGCCTCCAGGCTTTCCCAAACCTCATGGCCAACAGCGCTTTCCTGCAGTGAATAGTGCATCAGGCTATTCAAATTACTTCAACTCCTTGGCCCAGCCCTGCATATCTTTCCAGTAATGGGTAAAAACCTCGTAAAATCATAGAATCATTAAGGTTGGAGAAGACCTCTAAGATCATCAAGCTCAACCTAAATGTACCACCTAGTCCAAGGCTGCCTTTTAAACCTGTAATTAAGGAGTGAGTCATGACATTAGTAACTTGGTATAAGCTGCTTGATCTGTGTGTGCGTACATTAACACACACAAAGCTGATAAACTCACAGGGATGGTTTGTTGCTACTTGTAAACCTGGACTGGTATTTGTATATAAGTAATCTGAAATCTGACCTCTGGAAAACACGGATTTATTTTTCTTGAAGCAGAAATACAAATTTAATTTAAAATCATAGAATCATAGAAGTGTTTGGCTTGGAAAAGACCTTAAAGCCCATCCAGTTCCAACCCCCTTGCCACAGGCAGGGACACCTCCCACTGGATCAGGTGGGATGGAGTATCCCCAACTTCTCTGGGCAACCTGAGCCAGTGCCTCACCACCCTCACAGGAAAAAAAAATATTAAAAAATATAAATCTCATTCAAATCTCTCCTCTTTCAGCTTAAAACCATTCCCCCTCATCCTATCGCTGCACTCCCTGATAAGGAGCCCCTCCCCATCTTTCCCGCAGGCCCCCTTTCAGTACTGGGAGGATGCTATGAAGTCTCTCCAGAGCCTTCTTTTCTCTAGGCTGAACAACTCCAACTCCCTCAGCCTGTTTCTTTTATTAAAAGCTCAATTTAAAAATCCTACTATTACTTCTGGCCAGTTTTGCTTTCATTTAGGTAAACAGCTAACTTAGCAGCATTATCAAGCTGGTCAGCATGAGGTCCCCAGGGAAGTTTCTCTGGTCTACTTCCTGCTCCTGCTTTTCTTAACACTCTATGCTTTTTCTCTGCATCCATTATTTGCAACCCAGTGTCTGAAAAAACACATTAAATACTGTTCTTTCCTCTTGTAATTCGTCCCTGAAAGTGATCTGTCTTTCTTGATGATGAGTGCTAGAAATAGGCTAAAGCCAGGAATTGCTCAGGGAAAGAAGTGAGTGCAGGGCAGCAGGAGAGTCCTGGCCCAGGGTGGTTCTGGGGTGCAGGGTAACAGTGATGTCCTGCTGCCCCAGCCCCAGGGAAACATCCCCATACTGTGGCCACCCTGCAGGCTGGGACTTAAGGGATAATTCCTGACCATAGGCAGCTACACCTCCAAATGCCAAAATTCTCTTTCTTGTCATACCATCTGATTGAAAATTTTGTTAGTTAATGCCAGGGATGTTCCTGTGCACTACTCTGCAACACCTGCGTAGTTGATGCATCTTCCCTTTGAAATCAGGCTCCTTCGGACGTGTCCCTCTGCCAGTTGTGACCCTAGCTCTGCTTTTTGGAGAAGGTGGTGGTCCTACTAAAATAAAATAAAATAAAATAAAATAAAATAAAATAAAATAAAATAAAATAAAATAAAATAAAATAAAATAAAATAAAATAAAATAAAATAAAATAAAATAAAAACCCAAATATCATTCTTTACATTGGAAGCAAGTCCTCCCACAAGCAGCAAAGCAAGGGCACGTGTTAGCGGGGCAGGGTGTTTGCAAACTGGCTGTGTGTTTGCAAACTGGTGAGGTGTTTGTGTGGAGCCTGGTGGGGAGCAGAGCCCTCTGGGCAGTGAACAAATGGGGTTTAACACTAGTGGTAGCCATGCACGAGGCTGGAGAAGTCGGGCATACAACCAACAAAAGGAGGGCAAGCAACCTGCCTGAGTTGCCTTACGCTGCTCAGATAGTATTGCTGCTTGTGATGGACAGATCCTTATTTGTAAGTATTTAATGTTTCTTAGGAAGCACTTCTAAAAGAAATTGGTATGTAATGACAGCACTCACTGGAAAACAGGCCGATTATAAAATGCACTAACTTATCTGGTATTCATTTGAAAAGTAAATGGATGCAAGTAAAGGTGAGAGTTCACTACCAATTCAAATATTTTGCTTTAACAGGCTCTAGCACTCCTACTTTAATTCAAGCAGAAGCACAAGTATGAATAATCAAACTGGATGATGCTCATCAAAACCTTTGTGCCTTGCACCATTTCAAATGGTCATTGAAGCTTAATGGCAAAAAATTTACATTATTCCTTTAATTTGTATTCTGTTCCTTCCTTCTGAGTGATGTGATTGTGATTTTCTGTTGCTGGCTGTATTATTTTGATGCAAATGTTATGCGCTGCTACAGTCCAATTTCCTGCTTTGCACCCCCTCCTTTTCCTTCCCCCAGTAAAGAAACGACAGCTAAAATAGTTCAAAATTGGGGAGGGATTTTGAAATAGTTCCTTAACTACTGTTCCTAATTAAAGCAAACAATGCAGGGTCTTGAAGCAACCTGAAAAGCTGAAAATTAATTATTAGCTGAAGGGAGAAGGAAGTGGCTCTGCTCCCCAGACCTTCAAAAAAAAAATAAAAAAAAAAGGATCCCAGTTCTGCCTACAAAAGAATTAGACAAGAAAATTTGTAATTCAGTTAAAAACTCCTTTTGCTGGAACATAATCACCTAGGGATGAATGCTTTATTGAGAGGCATGGAGTTGCAAACCAAAGCCTTGCAAACAGGAGGCCCCTGGGGTGCTCACGGCACGTAATATATGCACCGACTAATTTATTGCACTGTGACTAATTTCCGTTCCTTGTGCTTCGAGTTGCCTTGCTAATTATAGGGATGTTTTCTTAACTTGGGTAATTGTGCTGCCTGCGTGCTGCCCCCCACGCATGCCCCACGTGGGCTTTGATGTGCCCCCATGGGGCGGCTGCAGCGGGGTGCCACCCTAATTAGATTGGCTGCCTTAATTAAGGGAGATGTGGGGGTGCGTAGAGGGGGTGGTAGTGCTGAGCTCCCCTCTATGCAGGCACGCGTGGGGTTTGTGCATCCCAAGGCTGCCCAGATGTGTGGGGCAAAGTTAGCCCTGAACCAGGCTCCACTGGGCTTGCAAAGTCCAAAACCAGAGGACCCCTGTACCCAAAACACCAACATCCACACATCCATCCCATCCAAGCACCCATTCTATCCATGCATCCATCTCATCCAAGCATCCATTACATCCAAGCATCCATACCATCCAAGCATCCATCCTATTGAAACATTCATTCCATTCACACATACATCACATCCACACATCCATCCCATCCAAGCATCCAACCCCACCAATGAGATCCTCAACAACTTCATCCCTACTAGAGTGACTGCAGAGGGCCAGGCTCCTTCCAGAAGCATCTCTAAAAATAAATCCTGGGAGAAGAGCCTCAGGCGCTTGTGTCACTGCATTGCTTGCTGTGTGTTAAGCCTATCTCTAAATCTGCTGTCATGGGCTGCTTTAATTTTATATGTGGAAGTCACTCATGCATTTAAAATTATTAGATGGATAATCACTTCCTTGAAATAATTTCAGCACTCATCTATAATAAAAAAGATTTCTTTCAAAGGACCCTTAGTTAAATGGGCTCAGTGCTACTTTCTGTATCACATAGGTCAATTTGATTCTGCTCTGTACTCTCTATACAGCTAAACAATTGCTTTTCATAAACTGAAGAGCAGAGTGAAAGCAGCCTGTAATATCCATCCAGAGGTGGCCTTGAACACTTGCGCTAATAAAAGCTTGACATCTGAAATTCTACTTCTTTATGCCTCTCTTATCAAAGAGTTGGTCAAGATTTCAGAAAATTAATGTCATATTAATAAACACTAGTAACTCGGCAGTGAACACCAGTGGGAAGATGAGGAAGGCGAGCTCTGGCGTGTTGGTGCGGCGTCCCCTTGCCTGGAGCCAACGGGCACTGCACCTCAGTGCCAGAGGAGAGGCTGGGAGCTGGAAAGCCACACGTGGTGGGGCAGAGATGGTGACCACATGAGTAGCACTGCTTCCAGCTGGGATTTTCATGCCTCTGCAGGACCGGGCCACATCCATGTCACCCACATCCCCTATGACTTTGCCAGAGAGATGCCAGAGAAAGACCATCCAAAAGGCAGCCCCAGATTTTACCCAATAAATGGAATGGCAGCTGTGAGCCCTGATGGATGCTGCGCTTCTCCAAGATGACTTTAAACTCTTACTTAGTCTAGAGATAAATTCCTCCATAAATATGGGACGTTTGACAGCTTGAAGAAATTCTATATTCCTTTTCCATTAAAATAAACAAATAAAGCATTTCAGTTTGTATTAAAAGATGTGGATGAGACCTGGTTTCGGACACCACTGCCATCAGAGACACGGATGCTTGAGAAGGGAAGAAATTAATTTTCTCTTCCACAAATTAATTGAAATCCACACAGAAGTAGGAATCCAGCACATGACACCCTGTATCTTGTGGGACTCTCCTGATCACTGTCCAGCCTGGCTTGCATCTCCCAACCACCCTTCCGGCAGTAGTACAGCTCACTTCCCTGTTTATTATCCTAACACATGAGCAGACTGGAGGGACTAACCATGTCTTCCAACAGGTTTTTTTGTGCTTGTTTTTTTAGGTTATACAGACTTCAAGGTCCCTACGGGCTGTTGTGCCAATACAGATTTGCAAGTGCATTTTGCTTATGTTGGGTTGGGCAGAAAGGTTGTGTTTTACCTGGGCACATTTTCTTGCTTTTGCAATTCAGGACAAATCACAGGCCAAGGAAGGGGAAGTTGCTCTGAGCTTGAAATGTTTTTTTAAAGAAAAAGCTGACATCCCACATGATGGCCCATTCACAACTTGCCTGGCTGCTCCTGTGGTGTCCTGAGCCAGCATCCCTGTCCCAGCCATCACCACAGTGCTGCTCATCTGTACTTTGGGCTGATAAATAACTCAAAATCAGCACAGCTCCTATGCAGCAATGCTGAGCAGCAGAAACCCTCTTTGAGACCCAGAGTTTTTTCTGAAGGCAATTTTAGCAGCTAGCCGTGCCCTTCAGTGCAAGCATTATATCTATAGTTGCCCAACATGGGCTAGTGAAGGGACATAGGAGTGACCCGCTGGCACTGAAGCAGCTACCTGCTGGCACAGCCAAGCATCACCAGCATGTACTGGGCTTTGTCCTGTGAGATAAGGGGGTCCCTCACTGTCACACCACATTTTGGTCAACAAGCTGCCAAGGATCAAACTCTGAGCAGGGCACAGTGATGTTTGGGTCGGGGATGCACCTGCATCCATCCTTGTACCCATCTTGGAGTAGCAGCCTTGGGACTGGTGTTGGAAAAGTGTACAAAGTACTCAGGATAACAGGATGGCCATGGTGTGCATGTGCTCGGGGGTACCTGGGGTCAGCGTGAGGCACCTGCAGCTGTGTGCATGCAGCGTGCGGAGCACACACACCCCAGGATGCTGCTGCTGGGGATCATGTAAGTGTGTGAGATGCTCACGTGTATAAAGCATCTTCTCAGGCTCACACTTTGCTCTGAAAATGGAAACAAAAAGTGTCTCCCCCCAACAAAGCTGCCTTCAGTGCCTCCTTTCCAATAACTTGGCATATTCACTTAATACAGCCCGGCTCCTTCCAAGTCGTTAGCAGCGGCAGGAGACACAGCCTGAACATTGACCTGGTTTGCTTGCCAAGACAGAGCAAAGAGAAACCTTCACATAATCATTTCCAAACATTAAAATGGCTCCATTGTCATTATAGCTGAGAGATTGAATTCGCCTCATCAAAGCGGCGTATGACAGGTGACTCAATAGGATGGTGCCAAGCGCGGAGGCAAGGAGATTAGCAGGGCACTGATATCATTATTTCCGCCTATCACAGATTCGGCAGGGAGGCAATTGTAATTTCTGGGCTTATTAGTCTGCATTCGGAGGAAAAAACCTAGTGATAAACCTCAGTGTGACAGCCAGGCATTTGTGCAGCAAGTGCTGTCATAGTGACACTTAGAAAATGCCAATGTGGATACGTTCTCATAATCCCCCCTAATAGAGGTTAAAGCATGGCACAAAGACACTCTTATCAATGATCGGGACACTAATAACATTTGCATTTTTAAGTTAAATATAGTAAGTAAAGAGTAAGGATCCTCTTTGCGGCTTTGGCAATTAACTCGGCATTGGAAACAGAGAAGCAAAGCAGAAATTTCAGCTGGCCCCTATCTCCTCCATGGCGGGCAAGAATCCTTCGTGAGTCTGCGTTGCTTGGACAGCTGCCAGTAGGCGAAGCATCCCACAGCTCCCTGCCTTGGTTTTCTGTGCTGGGGAGCAGTCAAGGAGGCTGGGGATGGGACTTGGACTTGGACAGGGCAGGGGTTCAGAAAGCTCATTCACATTGGTGCTGAGCAGAGATGCTCACCCAGTGTGGGGGCTTCTGGGAGTTGGGAGGCAGCTTGCCCCGGATGCTGCCCTTTCCCCTGAGGAAAGGAGATTATTTGTGTGCTTTTACAGACTTTTACAAGTTGTTTTTGCTTCAGACGGACAAAACTTTTTTTGGGGCGAGGGATCTTCTCCATGGTGCACACCGGGGTCAGGTTTTCTGTGCTAATTCCACCCCTGGCCACAACCCCAGCACACATGCATGCACACACACTCTCCACAGGAATTTCTTAAGGAAAAAAAAATTACAGGTGGTAAACTGTTACTTTTCCACATTTAAATAAGAGACCAATTAAGAAGACTATGTAATTCAATTCTTGAGTGAGTGCTACTGAATTCAATTTGTTTCAGGTCAATGAATATAATGTGAAGTTATTAACAAAAAGGTCAGGGACTGCATATAAAATATACACACATGACACAGGCAGGAGTAATTAGTACACATTTCACATGTTCTGTTGTGCAGACATATGGTGTAGAAAATCTTAACAGGATTAGATGTTAATAAATGTCCCACTCTTCCTCCATCCCCCCCACCCCCCGGCTCCCTATTTAAATGGGGTTTAGAGCTATTCCCCTGGTGTTCCTGGGATCCACTGTAGGTTAAGGACGTGCGGCTTGCACACCAACCCCACAGCCAGTGCCAGTACTGGGCTTGTCAGCCAAGGGAACACAGCCGACTCACTGAGCCCATAGCTCTTTGGGATCTGTCCTGGACACCATCTCCTAGAAGGAAGTTAACAGCATCTCCCACATGTTAGATCCTCCTGCAGGTAAGTGTGCACTTTACTAGCAGAAGAAAATGAGGACTTAGCAAAAACTCCCCTGGAAGCTATAGGAACAAGTCCCAGGATACAAGAACTCTGCTCAATTCTGTATCACATAAAGGCTTTTTAAAAAACTTGCAAGGACAGAAAACACTGGGAAAATTCTGATTTGTGGCAGTCTTGGCCCTGCCTCCACAGCAAGAGAAGAACAAGTCCCACTTATGTGCTGCTAAAGAGTCAACATGTCTGATTCACATGAAAAAGGTGCCCTGCCTCCAAGCTTCACCACCTCCTTTTGTTTAGGCTTCAGTTGATGTTTTGGTTTGAAAATGTTCAAGCATAAAATAACTTAAAGCGAAGAGCTTAAAGGAATAACAGTGACATTCTTTTTTTTATGCAAACAATAATCCTGCCTGCAGAAACCCAAGGATTTTCCAAATAGCCAAAGCACGGGCAAACGTTTTGAGCAGGATGCACTGTAGTTAAGTGAGGGTGTTGATGGCTACCCCATCCCATTACCCGTTGCAGGCAGAAGAGTCCTTGCTGTTACAAGTGCTGCAATGAGATTAGACAAGTATCCCTGGCAAGTCCAGTGATTAGCTGCCTCCTACACCTAGCTGTTCCCAGTTTGATGTGTCTGAGGTCCCGTGGTTGCTTTGCTCAAGGGTGAAGGGGCTGGAGAACAAGTTTTATGAGGAGCAGCTGAGGGAACTGGGGTTGTTTAGCCTGGAGAAGTAGAGACTGAGGGGAGACCTTATCACTGTCTACAACTACCTGAAAGGAGGTTTTAGCGAGGCGGGTGTTGGTCTATTCACACAAGTGACAGGTGATAGGATGAGAGGAAATGGCCTCAAGGTGTACCAGAGGAGGTGACAGAGTCACCATCCCTGGAGGTCTTTAAAAGACAGGTAGATTGAGTGCTGAGGGATATAATTTAGTAGTGGACAGGTACAGTTGGACTTGATGATCTCAGGTCTTTTCCAACCTAGTGATTCTATGATTCTGTCTTGGAGCCTCTGACAGGCACAGATGCTGCACTAAGAGATACTACTCTTTGCCTTGGAAAAAGTCACACAAGAGCACACATCTCTGGGTATAAATTTTGGAGTTACATTTTTAAAGGTAAATTTTAGAGGACAGGTCTGTTTTCAAACTAATTCAGCGAGATGCTGCCCTAAGCCATGGCATGGAGATGAATTTTTTTTTTTTTTATAACTCATGACCAAAATAAATGTCTTCCTCTGGTGTTGTGCACAGAATTGGAGAACTGATATAATTCTGAATTCTTCTCTGCTGAAGAAGACATTTGTATGGTCATTGGGCACTGGAACAGGCTGCCTAGGGAGATGGTTGAGTTGCCTTCCCTGGAAGCGTTTAAAAGATGTGTGGATGAGGTGCTGAGAGTTATCATTTAGTGATTGATGGGAATGGTTGGACTTAATGATACAGTGGGTCCTTTCCAACCTAGTGATTCTATGACGCATAGATATTAAAAAGTCTCATCAATAATTTTTCAAATGAATTACCTTTTTGTGCTACATGCTGAGTGCATCCTCGTTCCTCTCCCAGCCCTTGATGCAGGATGGAAAGTCACAGCTCTCAGGGCTAAGTCATCCTCTGGGAAAGTCACTGTATGGCAAGTCCCTGTGGGATGAGAAGATGCTCTCAGTGCCAGCGGCTCTTCACCACCTTCTCCCTGTCAAGGGACCACACACATAGCCCTACAAAAACCTTTCAAATAGCCTGCTGAGCTACATCTATGTGTGTACATCTTACTAGCAAACAAATCCCGACCCCAGAGGTTTCCTAGACCACATGCACATCCCTTTAGCATATGTTAGGAGAAGCCTCCCCAAGCCAACAGCATCCTGCTCACATCAATCCAATACATGCATATCGTGTATATGACAAGGCACAAATGTGCTCCCATTTTTTCCCACTGGACAGATTCATCCATTTAAGCCAACATCCATCCTAAGTCAGGAAAATATCTGCTTTTTCTGCTTACAGAGACTTAAGTTCCTATGTTTTTCATTGGATGTCAGAAGATTAACCCTAGCCTAATTCCAGTATCAGGTTTGGGAAGAAGGACGTATTTGGGACTATGGAAACTTCATTACAAGTGAATCGCTCCAATATTTCTGGAATTAGCAGTGAGAGAAATGTTGCAAAAGGCAGGTTGACTGATGCCTGGCAGATTCCCCAATGCTTGTTGTGGGAAGCTAAATTTGATCTACAGGGATGCTCTGATGTCCATTCAAATCTTGAGATTGTTTTCTGGGAAAAGATAACCACGTTAATGAACTAAATGTGTTTGCTTGCTCTGACATTTTTCTTTACATCTTCTGTTTCAAATGAAATATGCAACCAATTTCCCAAGTTATACTTTATTTCCAGTGTTGCCCAATGTGCTAGAAGAACTAAGTAATTTGTATATATTGACTAATAATTGTCATTTATTACCAAACTTGTTAACATAATCCTCAGCTGGAGGTATTTGTTTGTTTTGCTCATGTATTGCTGAATTGTTTCTGTAGAACTGATTGCAGAAAGCAGCAGGAAAATGCAGGAGCAAGAAATGGAGAGCTTCAATAACGGATATGAAACATGCTGTCACATAGATACAACCCTGAATATCCAAGGGTTTAAAATTTGTCTGTAAAGACTGAAATTTAAAGTGAGACTGGCTCACACAGGTTTGACAGCACAGGAAGGACATGGATCTGTTAGAGTGAGTCCAGTGGAGGCCACAAGAATGATCCAAGAGCTGAGAGGACAGGCTGAGAGCACCAGGGGTTGTTCAGCCTGGAGAAGAGAAGGCTCTGGGAAGACCTTAGAGTAGCCTCTCAATACTGAAAGGGGCTACAGGAAAGCTGGAGAGGGGCTCTTTATCAGAGACTGCAGGGATAGGACAAGGGGGGATGGTTTTAAGCTGAAGGAGGGGAGAAATAGATGAGATATCAGGAAGATTTTTTTTCCTGTGAGAGTGGTGAGACACTGGCCCACATTGCCCAGAAAAGTCATGGCTGCCCCATCCCTGGAGGTGTTCAAGGCCAGGTTGGATGGGGCTTTGAGCAAACTGTTCCAGTAGGAGGTGTCCTTGCCCGTGACAGAGGAGTTGGAACTGGGTGATCTTTAAGGTCCCTTCCAATACAAACCATTCTATGATTCATTCTATGGTTTACTCTATGAGTGTGTTAACTGATGAGTGGAATTAATGAATGTAATTAATACCTTGCAGTGACAAGGTATACAACATAGGATCCTATCTCCAGACCAATCAGCAGAACTACTTGAGTTTGCTCAGAGGAGATTTGAATTGGTGCTTAGGGTATATTTTGTTCTGAATGAAAAAGGGAAAGATGCCTTGCTAGTTCTGGGATGGCTGAATTTCACTTCCTCAGCCGCCTCAGTGTGTCACCCACCGCTACCCACCCTGCAACAGCCCCTTGCTCTTTGCATCAGCTTCCCAGGTTCCTTCTTTCCACACCTTCCTCCCAATATGTATGTGAAGATGCATATAAACATCCAGGAGCAGCAGCTGCCTGGCTTTGCCTGGGGAGCCTTACCACGCCTCAAGGCTCAGCACAAAGTACAAAGTGAAGTTAGGATAGGACAATGTTTTAATCACTGATACCAAACCTGATGAATTTCTTGCTGCTTCCAAAAATTGCAACATCAACTATTCATCTGTAAGAAGAGAAGAGGACAGAGGAAGGGACAGCTCAGCAGTTTACTGAATACCAGGTGGAGAGGTAAACAAAAAGGCAAACAAATAAACCCCCCCTGTTTTCTTTTTAATTAAGAAGTGATTACCCCCCCCGCCCCAAGCAGCCCATCCTCTCTCCCATGGTTTCAAAAAAAAAGGAAGCAATTTATTTTTAGTTTTTCTGCTTATAAGAAAATTAATAAAACAAAGGAAATAACTATATGAAGCCATTGGGTTTTGGTTTTCCCCTGTTTCTTTTTTGCTTTCTTTTCGCACTGAAAAACACAACCAGCTTTCCACTAACACATGGTACGACTCCCAGACCTTCTCCGTCAGTCGAGTGAACATGTAATGATGTCCTTGACTGTTTCTGACATCCCTATGCCTCACACTAGATTTTCAGTTAACACACTGCTATGTGCTCAGCATTTCTGCAAACCGCCCTTTCAAGACCTCAATGAACCCTGCGCAAGCAGACCTCCCACGCCTCAGCCGCCGCAGCAGCGGGTACCAATGCCGTCAGGGCTCCCGCTGCCACCGCTGCTCCTAAGCCCCTTGGGCAGCCCTGCAGGCACGTGCATTTTGATCAGGGAGGGGTTCAAGGCTGGAAGCATTCAACTTCCAGCAGCAGTGGGGTCAGCGCCTCCCAGCTAGGCAGGCTCTTACCACTCCTGTTCCCCGGCATTTTCATTAACTGAAGATTGCGAATGGGTCAGCAGATCTGTACACTTTTTGTATTCCCTTCACTTGGTTTATTTATTTCTTTTTTTCTGCAGGATGCTGAATAACTAACCTTTCCTTCAATAGATAGATTTTAAAAAAATAGGATCCATCACACAGCAGCAGGATAGCCTTGCTCTGTTTTGACCTTTCTGAAATTAATTTCCCAATCTTAGCTTTCAAAATCAGAGATTGAAAAGACCTATTAGATCAGCCAATCCATCTTATCACTAGCACGGCAGCAAGCAGAGACCCCAGCTAAGTGCTCCTCTACACAGGGAAAACATTCTGGAATAAGACAGAGCATGAATTTAAAGTGAAATACCTGTTCTAGAATGTTCTGCACGTGGATGCGTACTCTAGAATAACTGCAGTCTTTCCTGAGTTTGCTTTGTCGACACCTGGAACCAATCACCTTAATGGGAGGTGGGCTGGAAACCCATTTTAGGATAAGAGTATCTACCCCTGGAGCTTTTTTTCTGGAGTGCCTATGGGGAATAACTCCTTCCAGTACTTAAAGTGGGCCTACGGGAAAACTGAGGAGAGTTTCTTTATCAGGGAGTGCAGAGGTAGGATGAGAAGGAATGTTTTTAAGCTGAAAGAGGGGAGATTTAGATTAGATATTGGGGACTTTTCCCTGTGAGGTCTGTTAGGCATTGGCATAGGTTGCCCAGAGAAGCTGTGGATGCCCCATCCCTGGAGGTGTTCCAGGCCAGGCTGGATGAGGCTTTGAGCACCCTGATCCAGTTGAAGGTGTCCCTGCCCACAGCAGGGGGTTGGAACTGAATGATCTTTAAGGGCCTTTCCAACTCAAACCATTCTATGGTTCTATGAATAGTTCACCCCAATCTTTTGCATGCAGAGGTGTTGCTCATAGGGAAGCAACCATCTAGGAAGAAGAGGGAAATCTGTTCCTAGACTGTGCAGGTAATTTCATTCTCCATCTGCAGAATCAGTGGTTGCCTTAAAGGATTTGGACCAGAAGGATGAAATGGTAGTCTGCAGCTACTTAAGATGCCTGTGATGTTCAAAGAATCATAGAATCATTGAGATTGGAAAAGACCTCTAAGATCATCAAATCCAACCGTTACACCTCTCCTGAACTGCAGCTTGCCAGGTGGCAGGGGTCTCCTTAGAGGATAGGTGCATTTCCATATAGCAAACTTGGGTAAAACCCCAAAAGCTCAAGGGTCTGCACTGCATATTCCTGGTGCTGGGAGCCCAAGAAACTGCCCTCACCAGCACTCCTGGCCCAGAGTAGAAATCCCCAGGGAGACTTTTCTGGGAAGAGGAGGGCTCCCAGTGTCCTATGTCCTTCTCACTCTACTCCCCTTGGCTTTACTAAATAGTAAAAAATAATAGTACCCTGTTATGCCATTTTTGTGGCATTCCTTACCCTGCAGTGAATATTGCTCTGTCCCAGCCTGGGACCCTGGGGCTTCTGTTTTAATGCCAGAACTGCTGATCTTTGGGGAATACCCAAGGGGATCCCATAACACAACTCTTACCTATGGTCAGCAGGGTCAAAATCCCACTGGTGAAAGCACCCACCAGAACAGGCTTTAAGAGGAAGCAGTAATAGATTTCACAGGGGATAATGATAAAATAAGACACCTGAAGGAGATTTCTGGCTGGTTGACTGCCAGAACAATGAGGTTTTATAATGCTTATAATTGTATCTAATATAACAACCCTCATTTTG
Organism: Clamator glandarius; assembly: GCA_033459285.1. Lineage (NCBI taxonomy): Eukaryota > Metazoa > Chordata > Aves > Cuculiformes > Cuculidae > Clamator > Clamator glandarius. The sequence goes on from JAUNZM010000392.1 coordinate 36,548, forward strand.
TTAAATCCTACAAAACTCTGCTCTAGCAATACTGTGTAAGCATCGTAAGTTAATCACCATGTTACAGAACAGCTTTTTCCTTTAAACCCATAGATGCCGCTGCTTTTCATGTGGCATATTGGTTGTTATGTCACATGTAGGGGTGCCCATCCATGGGATCTGGTGGGGTCAGGCTGGGTAGGATGAAATTCAGAAGATCTCATCAGGGTCGGGCTGGCAAGAATCATGAGACAGCACCCAGCAGCGGTGCAGGGCTGTCATTATTCAAGGATGCTAAACCTCTGGGTGGTGAAAAGGTGGTAGGGCTTGATGGACACCTCTGTTGGGTACTCATACCAGATCAGGATGATGAAGCCCTCAGCCCATGGCCTCAAGTTATCCTTCTGCTGAAAGCTGGGCAGCAGCCAGCTGACCCCTTCACATTCAGTGGGAGATGGGCGCTTGCCAAGAGCATGAAATCCCACCTTCCAGAGGGGATGGGTCACCCTCTGCAGACCTGGGTGTCTGTCTCCAGGCTCTGCAAACCACCAAACACCCTATGTGGCTGTGGCGGATGCAAATCCTGCCCTTCACTGCTTCGTTGTGCCTGTAACACTTAGGAGAAGCACAGGAAGGACATGGATCTGTTAGAGGGAGTCCAGAGGAGGCCATGGAGATGATCACAAGGCTGGAGCACCTCCCATATGAGGACAGGCTGAGAGATTTGGGGTTGTTCAGCCTGGAGAAGAGAAGGCTTGGGGGGGACCTTGTAGCAACCTTTCAGTACTGAAAGGGGCTAAAGGAAAGCTGGGAAGGGCTCTTTCTCAGGGAATGCTGGGACAGGACAAGGGGGAACAGTTTTAAGCTGAAAGAGGGCAGACTTAGATGAGATCTTAGGAAGACATTTCTTCCTGTGAGGGTGGTAAGGCACTGGCCCAGGTTGCCCAGAGAAGTTATGGATTCCCCATCTCTGGAGGTTTTCAGGGCCAGGTTGGACAAGGTTTTAATCATTCTGATGCAATGGAAGGTGTTGCTGCCCGTGTCAGGGGTGTTAGAACTGAATGATCTTTAAGGTCCCTTCTGACCCAAACCATTCTATGATTCTACGTTGCATTCCCAGACAGTCTACCTCCCTCTGCTCTTGGGAAGCAGCTGGGGATATTTGATGACGTTGCAGCCACAGGGTTTGAGAAAAGCAGAGCAGCACCAACGAGTGTCCCACTTCTCAAAAAGAGTAGGAAAAATGAACCAGGCTTGCCCAGCATTGTAGTAAATAAGGTCTCGTCAAACCAACTGGGTTTCCTACTTTGATAATGCTATGAGTGTAGTCAGCTAAAAAAAAAAAATCCCTCCTGCCAGCCCGGAGCAGATTTGTGTGAAACATTTCACAGCAGCCTGGAGAAACATTTGCCACACTGATTAAAAGCCAGATACCTAGCAGACCTTGAAAAGTCATCCAGGAGAGGAAATTGTTAGCAGGTCAGTGCTTTCTGGAGGGTCGTCAGGGATTGGCAGGGAGGCTGATGCCAGGGATGGCTTCACCCCGACTGGAGGGCAATCCTTTGGTGCAGAAGGAAGAGGACATCCCCCCCACCAGTACAACACTAAGCCCCGGCAGGGCATTTCCTCATTAAGGGGATGCCACAAACATACACACTGGGAAAGGAGGTGATGTGGATTTATACTGCTGGTAGTAAATGGTGCCAACACCACGATGGGCTTTGGTCTGCAAGAGAAGAGAATGCATTCAAAAGTATTTGAAAACAAGTTTCTTGCTATGAAATTTGATGGGAATGAGCCTCTGCCTAAACCTGCAGTAAGTATATTCACAAAGAAAGAGTAAATTTATATAAAAATATATATATATCAGTTTAAAGTGCTCTTACATTTTCTATCAAGCATTGCAGTTTGGTCGACAACTGCGAGTCTTTTTCCATTAAAATACCTCTATTGTGCCTCCACAGCTACTGCCCTTCTCAAACATCATTACATTGTGAGGAGCTGCCACTATATCCATACAATGGGGAGAATCAAGAGCACATAGATAAACTAGAGCTGCAAACTTTGCACACTCAACAAGTCCCCTCTGCAGACAATTAGGGCCAAAAGATAAATATTGACACATTAGACTATTTTCCTCAATTTGTTTTTTTGTTGATCGTCTGAGTGATCTGATGGGGCAAAATTCCACTTTTCCAGTATCTCGGATTCTTGGCTAATAGAAACAAATAAAGTGAAAGCTTCTGTCCACAATGGGTTAGGAGCATCTATTGTTGGCAGGCACTAATCGGATTAAATTGGCTCCTGGCTCTATTGCTGGGAGGCTAACTCATTCCTAAATTTTTCTCATCTCAAGGGGATGTGTCATTGTTGCCTTTTTTTTTTTTTCAACTATTTAAATCTGAAGGATAGAAAGAAATAAGGCTTGAGATGACGGCAGTGCTTGCTACCCAGCAAACAAAGAGCGGGACTGGTAGAGGCACAGCCGTGGTGCGGCATGGTGGTCCATGCTGGTTGGAGGGGTCTGGCATCTCCACTGCTGCTCCTCTCTGGAAATGGCATTTCACCCAAATGCTAACGCACCCAGAGAGGGAAAAACCTCTGCTTTCCACCCCGGGTTGTGCTCAGGTTGTTTCCCATTAGAATTTAAATATGTACCCCTGGCATCAGCCCCTTAAAACAAGCAAACACATTTATGCAAGCAGCCAAAAAAGCTGGCCTTAAATAATGTCGCCTTTGGAGGGAGGCCTGTGAGCCGCGAGGTACATTTTTGCCCACAGTCTGATAATTTTCAAAGCTATTGGCAACCTGGGAATTTTCCTGCCTTATCACCAGGGCTCAGCTAACTTCACTAACACTAATCAGAGCTGGAATCATTCATTCAAGGATTGCATGATCATGTTTTTCTTTAGCGGTGACAGCTGCCTGAGCCGTATTAGCAATGCAGATGAGTCAGCCTAATAGGTTAATGCAGAACACGCGAAAATTAGGTTTAATCCCCAGTGAAATAATCTAACATTTTCACATTTCTTGATGTTGGGATAGAGACATTGGTGGTGACTCAATTAGGTGTAATGTAGATCAAAGCAAATTTACCTTCTGGCTCAACCTTCCCTATAGTTTAGATAGAAGAATATAAGGGTTCTTTACTAATTGGCCAATGGCTGTGGGGAAAATTATATTAAAAGCATTGCATACTGCAAGAATTGTTTTTCAGATTTGGACCAAGTAATGGCTGGGCTTTGCAAACACCCAGGCACGTTGTGTTGCCAGCAACCAGCATTTTTGTACACAGCGCTTTCCAACTCGCAGCTCTTTTCAATGCAATGCTTACAAATGAAGACATTTGGGTTTTTTGTTTTTTTTACTCAATTCATTTTTAATGTCCCATACTGAAATATCCCCACTGAGGTTTGAAAGAGCTTGTATTATAAAAGAAGCATAAAGGAGAAAAAAAAAACCAAAACCACCCACCAGTGTGTGTCTATCTAATGTTTTCATTCTTGGGGAATAACATATCAAACAGCAATCACTTTCAGTCATAAAGGGAAGGAAACAAAAAATTACATGCCCTCAGTTGCCAAATTATTTTTGCCTTGACATCTTAATTCTTAATCCTTGTGTGTGGTCAAATCAGTCTACTATAGACAACCAATCAAGCAATTATTCCTAAATTATATTTGCCCAACTCACATTGATTGGTTATTCTTTTCTTATTGGGTAAGCTCATTAATTCTGAGCAGCTTGCTTATTATGCTTTCCACATAATTTTCTTTCTGAGCCTATCTACTCACACCAGCCTGCTGATGTTTCAAGATGCCATACAGAAAAAAAGGCCGAGTGATCTATTGCATTGTCTCTTCCAGCAATTACAATTCACATTGCTGATTAACTTTGATGTGAAAACTAATGAGATAAGGCAAGTTATCAAGGCGGACCTGATCGTCATCTCATTTATAGAGCATTTGCCATCGGTGAATGACAAAAACTAATGAAGATGTATCTGACAGCAGGCTGAGCCGAGGCAGAATTGCGTTTCTCATCAGCAAGTGCTCTGCTTCGAACTCATCAGTCTATCTGAAACATGTGGAAATTAGCTTAATAATGAAAACACTTCATCCAAATAGACAAATGTTTACATTAAAATAGCTACATGATAAATAGATGTTAAAGATTTTATGCCTTCTTGAGTCTAAACAATGGAGCACAAAATATGTTCTCATATTCACTAAATCATCCCTATAAACCTCCACACGTGCTGCTGTACCTGTGAGCTCCCCGCTTTATGGCTCAAAAATATTTCTGGGCTGCGGTTCATCCTTTTGGAAACGTACGGTTGGTGTAGTAATTAATTAATCCCTGTGCAATGGAAGCAGGCAGGAAAAAGGCAGAAGGATCTGGTGAAAACGGCGTAGGGGAATTATCCTTTTTCATTGGGGACCAAGACAAGGTTTGGGTGCACAGAGCTTCCAAAAGCAGAGTTTTAACAGCACTGTAAGAAGCAAAAATTCCGATATACATTTTGCCACAAATTTACACAGTGTCTAACAGGGATCCATTTTTACCCAGACATAAAACCATAAAGTACAGATATAATTCACGTAAATACATCAACATTTCTTGCCTAAGACACAGCTGCCAAAAAGTCTCCTGTAATATCAGCCTAGTTTAGAAATGTTCCTGATAAAAGGGAAACAGGCAGAGCTACTCCCATTTTTAATACTGTGGCTTCAGTATATTTATTTATGAGAGGCTATTTCATATTTGTGGTGCATTATTTCAAATGCTTACACTATGCCCCAAATATGTTTTTCTATCTGGAATAAAATATTCATTTATCAGCTGGCACAAAAAAATACTATTTTTAATAACAAAAAAAGAAAGATGTGCATCTGTAAAGCAGAAAGGTGAAACTCTTGCTTTAAAAATGATTTTTAAAATTATGTATACTTCAATTAAAATAAATGGCAGAAGATTTTTTTCTATCATCATGATTTTTCCCCTCTGAAGAAAAAAATTTGAACAGCCTATACCATTTCCGGCTCCTGGATAAAAACCTCCAAATATGTTATTACCAATGTAAAAGGAATATAAGGAACTATTTAAAAAAATACTATACATGTAGACTGAAAAAAAATTACAGACTTTCCAGAAAAGCTGCAGGAGCTCCTATAAATTCCATACATTGACAGCTCCGTGCACACATGTGAAAAAAGCTCAGATCCTGATCAGGTTATAAATGTAACATCCATGCAATAGGAATCTCAACAGTGCCGGAGCTTTCCAAGCCACCGATGGGTGCAGTCCCTCCAGACCCCCCCATCCATGCGTTGTCCCCAGAGCACCGCTGCTAGACAATTCCCATCTTACCATTCCACTCATAACGCACTCCCCCACTTTCATTCCTGGTATTTTGAGGACAGCTGAGGTCCAAACCCGAGATACCCCGAGCAGATTGGCATTGTGTATGACAGATTAGCCCACACAAAGAGCCCGCATCCCGGGAAAGTTAAAAGAAAAGCCTGTTAGGAAGCGCTAGCAACAAATTACTACTTCAACGCTGGATTAAATTTGAAAGCTCTTCACAGAGCCGCAGATAAATCCTATATATTGGAAGAAACCATAAAAGTACTTGTTCAAGAGCTAAAGGCACAAGTGGAAAGTTGACCCCAAAGATTTTTTTTTAATAGCCTGCTAAGTTTATAAAATTTCTCAAGACGTAGGGAAGGGGTTCCGTTACTTCAGGAATACTCGACAGCACAAAGTGAACATGTGCTGGTTTGACCAATTAATGAAGTCAGACAAAGCTGCAGCAATCAGTGCAAATTAGTTAATAAAATGAGGAAAAGGGGATTTGGCTTTTTTGGGGTTTTTTTTCTTTGCTTTGGGTTTGGGGTTTTTTTCTGTTTGTTTGTTTCTGGTTTTGTTCTGCTTTTATCCAACCCAGAAATTTAAGCAGGATGGTTTCTCTTTCATCACTCACATACACAGTGGGGAAAACCAGTGATCTCATCCCTATTTTCTTTTTCATATAGAATCGTGAGCACAGGTACAGAACAGCATTCCTCTGAATCTGGCACCAGGCACTTCCATGAAAATCCCCATAAGACACACTGAATACTTGGGATGCTTTCTCTGTGAGAAGGACATAGCATTTTGCTTTTGGTTCATAAAACTATGTGTGCTCTGTTTATGTTCTATGTTTTCTTTATATTTTTTTTTAATGCAGTGCTTGGACATCGCTTGGTCTCTGGATATGGATGCATATGTACAGCTGCACAGAGGGATGTACAGAGAAAGGAATGCTACTCCTCCCTCCTCCTCCCCATCCTTTATCCCGGTAGCCTATTTTAATAAATAATTATAGGCAGCTAAAGGATTTGTTCATTCCAAAAGGTCTCCCCTTCACATTTCTCAGAGGCTCAGCTCAAGGAGACACCATGATAATAAGGCTGACTTGGGATCCCTACTTCACAATGTCATTATGAGCTAGCATTTAAAATGAAAAAAATATGTATATTATACCTAAAAGCGTTACAAGGTTACAGTCTCGTCTCAGAGAATATTTAATGCTGCTGGGAAAGCAGTGCTGTTGCATTGAGGAGGAGAGGAGGAGAGGCGGGGGGGGAAGGAAAGAAGAATCCTGTCTGAAATACAAGCTTATAAAAAGATGTTGGGAGTAAGCATGGAGTTCATTTGCATTTCCAATGACTGGGACTAATCCTCTGCTACCACATTTATATTTCCTTATTACTTTTGCTAATTATCTTCTTTTTTAACTCACAGCTTTTTCTCCTCTCCCCACTCCCTACTACTCCCCATTTCCACATACCCAGCATGTCATTGTCTGGCTTGGGGCTGGATGGCCCATCAGCACCAGCTGGTCCATACAGCCCCCTAAAAATGTGGATGCACATCCCCATGCTGCTGCCCCTTACAAATGTAGGTGCATCACTCTGTGCCACTACCCCACAGCTGCTCCTCTCAGAGCTTGGGTGCCCTGCCAGGGCACTTCACTGTTTCAAAAACATGTCTGGGTTTGAGTAACCAGAGGCATTTTTGCCAGGTCCTTGGGGCAGGGTCTGGGCAGAGGGATTATAGAGTGTCCCCCTGGTATGGGGTTCAGGGACCACCCTGGGACAGGGGAGGCTGCACCCACCCTACACCTCCCTCCCCCGCCATCACAACCTGAAAGCCACCACTGCCCTGGAGAGACTGGAAAAATAGCATAAAATAACCCAAACCTCATCACAAAAGAGACAATTGCCCAATGTGTCTATTACTGAAAAATTTAGCTTTATCATCCCATTGAGACCTTCCTAAAAACTAGGGCAGATTAATCTTTAAAGCTCTATTCAAAATGGCACTTAGCTAAGAGTTCGACATGAAACTGGAGCTATATCTTAATGTTAATATACATCCTCTATCTTTGACAAGTAAATTACATTACTAAATGCCTGTTTGAGCCCAGCTACTAAACTGCTATTTCAATATTATCCTAAAATTTGCTAATAACAGCTCTTTCAAATAAATTATGAAGTGATAATGAAAAAAGTCCCGCTTTGAATTTATATATATTTCAGCAGAGAATAATGTTTTATTTAAAATAGTTACAGTGCGCCTTTTGATTTGGAGTTTAAAGTAAATAATATTTGTACATCTAAAACATACTCAAGACAAATGAAAAGCCTCTAGATGCTTTTGTATGAGATGCTGAAGAGCTCTACAAACTTAAAAGCACAACCTCAATTAAGCCCATCTTCATCTGGAAAAAAAATTAGCAACTGAAAGCTGAATATATTAGATAATGCACACTTGCAGAAGAGCATTCTCTTAGCAAAAAATTCTTGATAACCAACCTAAAGCTGTCCTTAGAGTTGCTCAATGCTAATTTTGTTTGAAACTGTTTAACTAACTATGAATAGATATCTATATTCAACAAAGACATAATTAATGGCAACCTTTTCTTCTGCTTAGAAGACATCATAACAAGCAGAAAAGTACAAAAAGATTTTTATAGTAACTAATTTAAGGACAAAGGGTTGACCTCTAGCATTTCATTAAATAAACTGAGCAAATAAAAGAAGAGTGACAGTATTCATCCTTGTTCAATTCAAGCAGCCAATTTCAAAATGCAAATCATAATCTGCAGATGTTGGTGCCTGATATATTTTTTAAAATATCATTTGTTCAATTTAAGAACATCAGACATTTGAATTTTAAATCAAAATCAAACCCAATTCCCAGCTTCAGTTTTAGGCGTAGTGTGACTGTGCGTGCAGTGCGGTGGAGGTCTGCGGGTGAGCTGGGGCTTCCCTCCCTCCCCAGACGTTTGAAACTCACTGGGTGAACCATTCATTTTATAGATTATTTCCAAAACCTTTTAATGGAGAAGTTCTATTAAGCCACACATTATTTCTGATTAGCACAACCGGTAAAGTGCTGCTGCATTTACAATCTAGCGACGGAGGATGAGAAAAGCCACTAGCCGAGCCCACTGAGCTCCTCCATCCTTCCCACCCACAGAGACACAGCATTGGAGCCCAAGTAGCAGCCCAAAAGGCAGAGGGTGATGGATGCAGCCCCCCAGACAGCGATGACACAGGGCTGGTCTACCCACAGAGAAGAGAATCCTTGCTCTGGTCCCCAAAGAAGCCCCTGCCTGGGGAGAGATGCAATGGTGCACTCCGACCAGGGCATGGCTGGAGGCGAGGTAGGGGGAAAGGAGAGATGAATTTACTCTGAATTTGGCAACACAATCCCAAATCTCAGTAGCCTGGGCTTTCTCCAAGGTGCCAGGGGAGAAGGTGCAGTGAGAAGGAAGGAGATTTTGGCTGGACTGCTGGTGACCTGCAATGTTTTACCTCAGGAGGAACTGAATCTCAATCCAGCTTGACACTTAGAATGTGCTTGCCTTCCATACGAATTCAGGGAAAGTTAAACATGTGCTGAAGCACACCGCTTGGATGGGATAGCTGAGGGCAGGCATCTCCAGTTCACTGGAGATTTAGATTAGGTATTAGGAAGAAATTTGTTACTGTGTGGGTGGTGAGGCACTGACCCAGGCTGCCCAGAGAAGTCGCATCTGCCCCATCCCTGGCGCAGTTCAAGGCCAGGCAGGATGAGACTTTGAGCAACCTGATGCAGTGGAAGGTGTCCCTGCCCATGGTAGGGGGTTTGGAAATGGATGGGCTTTAAGGTCTCTTCTGACCCAAACCAGTCTATGATATTATACACTTTGCTGGCTATGGATCCACAGCTTAACATCTGTCACATCTACTGAGGGTTTTCATTTCCATTCTTTAATAAGTCTGTTTTGGCCTTTCTTACCTTAACAATCTGAATTCACAGAAGAGATGCTAAGAGATGCTTTTAACATGTCTAAAGAGACCAGATACCGACTTGCCGCATCTGACACAATGGTAACATGAGTTCCTCCCTCTCCCATTTCAACATCAAATCCAACACCTGTTTACAAGTTTATGGAAGAGAACCTGCAGGGCATGGCATCACACCAGCCTGTAAAAATACAGAATTTCTCCCAGGAAATTGCTCTGGGGTTTTTTGAAGGGTTTGGGGGGAGGCAAAAGATTTTGTTCATTTTGACTATTTAAATACCTAGACCTGCCTGAAGGATGAATTTCACTGAACTTGGCCACAGGATATGGTGGACCAACACCGAAGCCTTCCCCCGGTACGTAAAGTGGCCTACAGGAAAGCTGGGGAGAGGCTCCTTATCAGGGAGTGCAGGGATAGGAAGAGAAACGGTTTTAGGATGAAAGCGGGCAGATTTTGATGAGAGATTAGGAAGATGTTTTTTTCCTGTGAGGGTGGTGAGGTCCAAGTTGCCCAGAGAAGTCAGTGATGCCCCATCCCTGGAAGTATTCAAGGCCAGGCTGGGTGAGGCTTTGAGTAACCTGATACAGTGGAAGGTGTCCCTGCCCATAACAGGGGAGCTGGAACTATATGGGTTTTAAAGTCCCTTCCAACCCAAACAATTCTGTGATTCTATGATTCCAATTTCCTTCTTTCTTTAATAAAGGGAAATATCCCAGGTACCCATCCCACAGATCTTAATTACTCCTAAGCTACAATGAAGAACATCACCTGTAAAAGCACATAGTTAATTATATTACTATTGATGAGAACTCAGCAGTGATTCATGGTACACAGAGCAGAACTAACATACACAGTGAGGAGCATCACTCAGGAGAGGAGAGCAGAACTTTGCCAGGGCTGGCAGTCAGTACTCTTTCACCCCAAGTAGAGCAGTGTCATTTCTGATATTCAAACTGCAGTTTTCTGGTGAGACCCATCAAAAAGCGCCGTTGAGGAGCGGCTGGCCTGCCCTGGCCCTGCTGGTTCTGGGCACGGGGAGCGAGAAAGGACTAGGATCTTGCCAAGTGCCTGCAACCCTCCTACACAAACAGACCCTGCAGCTGTCGCAGGGCAAAATAAATGACTTCCGGAGGTTACGGAGAATAAATGAATTCATTCATCCAAAAGTGAAGGGGACATTGTTTTCTCCCTCAGAAGAAAAAAAAATCCCCAACAACCTATATATTAAGGTATCAATGAACAACAAATTCATTCTGTTATGACACAGGAAATCTAAAACAGAATAGGCTGCAAAACAAACTCCATTTATCTTCACCACACATGCAAAAGAAAAAATTTCTCTTGTTAGCTGCTCTGATTAGAGCACCCTTTGACGGGCGGGTTTGGCTTGCACGCCTCTCGACCAGCACTTAGAATTCAAGCCACACACGGAGAATTTTTTGCCAATGCTTTAGTGGTTAATGCTAACTTCTTAGATTAAGATTGTTTCCTTAGGTTTATCCTCTTCAGTGACAACGTGTGTACAATACGCCTTTAGAGTATATTTAAAATCAGGCTGCAGATGCACATAATCTCTGTCTTCCTGCATTTCAAATAGGAGACGTGGAGGTTTGGGTTTATTTAAAAGGGAGAGGAATTACTCATTCAAAGAGAAATGGAGCCTTTCATTTTCATTTTGCCAACATTTGCTTTTATATTAAAAAAGAAGGCAAAAGTGAGACTGGAAACATAGACTCAAACCAGATGAAATTTCTTAAAATAAGGTAGTAGCCAAGCCACTTCCACTAGCCCATCATCCTTTCTTCCTATGTGCTGGGGGGAACGGAAGCCTTCAGCACTCCTCATCTCCTGCCACCATCCCTGTGCCTTGCTTCAGGGCCCACATCAGCTCCATAACATATTTGGGCACACATTAAGCCCAAGCAGAAGCAGCATCTCTTGATCCAACCCCAGGAAGGACCAAGGTGAAGTGAGCACTTCCAGCACAGCATCTTCTGCTTCCACAACTGTGGAACAGATGCCACCCTTCCTGCCACAGCAGCACAAGAGGTACAGGACGGGACAGCCATGGGAACCAGGTGAGACCTTCTCCTTAGCCCTTGCTGTCAAACAGCCCTGTTGGCTTACACCCTTGGTACCTACAGGATTCTAGTCCAGCACGGTGGCTCTGTCCCACCCCGCTGCCTTGCAGAGCTGTTCCCTCCTGCTCTTGTGCACACACCCTGTTGGCACCACAATGTATCCACTTCTCTGAACCCTCTGATTTTCTGTTCAACAGCATAAACCCAAAGTGTGGCTGAGAAACAATACTCTCACTGTTCTTATTTCTAAAACATTTATCCTTAGCTATTCTCCCTAAATGACATTAGAAGATCCTCTTAAAAATGTGCGTAATAGGTCGATCCTGTTATGGAAATGGAATTTGTACACTTATCCACAGCTGCAAAAAGAGCTCAGCTTGCAGGGCAATAATCCAAAAGGTTTTAATTACGGAAAGCAACAAAAAAACCCAAAATAAAACAAAAACAAGCTTGGATGAGAACACTTGAAAGTAAAAATAACCTGGAAAGATAAGATCTATTTGTGCTCAGAGGGAAGCTCTCCCTCCAGAAGGACAGACATGAGCATTTTTTGCCCTGCCCAGCAACACTGAAAGAAGGCACAAAGCGCTCCCCGGCACCAGTGTTCCCTCCTGTGCTGGCCAGCTCTTCCAAATCAAAGGGACTCTTTAGGAGAACAAGCCCATGCGATGCCCAGTGCATTAATGCAGAGCACATCTCCAAACCCAAGTGCAGCTGAGCCAGAAACCCACCCCTTCCCTCAGCTGATGACTTCCTAAGCGTCCCGGACAGCTGTGCATCTGTCTGCAGCACCTCAAGATGCCTTGTACTGCTCTGATTTCTTGGGACCACTGGCTCCAGAGGGGGTCCCTGACAAAGGCAGGATAGACCCTCAGCGCCAGGTCAGGATGTGGCCAGGCTGGGGGGCCAGGGCCAGGCAGTGCAGTCCTCCTGGCCACTTCTTTAAACCCATGTCACGCTCCAACAACAACTGCTCCTCTGTGCTTGTTTGAACTGTCCCTCCCAATTAGCGGTAATAAGTGACTCTGTAAAGATGAGCAAACACAGCACATTCATTAGCCCCGGCAGCTCCCTCCTTCCTTTCCAGCCCGGCAGCCCCAGGAGATCCCCAGGGCATGGCTCCGCTGGCGCCCAGAAGATGCCGAGCGCATCTTGCCTGGCCTCAACGAGCTCGGGCAAGAGGCAAATTAATGACAAGTCGTTCAAAGAGTTTGCCTGAAATTATTTTATTCTGCCCATCTACCCAAGAATTGATTACTCTTGGCCTGAAAATATGTCCAAATCAATACGCTCAAGCTAAGAACAAAAAAGACATGCGCTAGCCCCATTTATTTAATCCACTTTTTTGAGGAATGGCACATAATTTACTGGGTAGGAATTGCTAAGCCTTTCCAGAGCAAGGACTAATGACAAGCTGTGCGAAACCTGAGTCTCCATCTATCTTCTGAGCAAGCCACGGGTCCCTGTGCCTGCCTGTGATGACCTCGGCGGTGATGATAACAGCCATGGTACCAGGACATGCCCTCAGGACATCTTGGCATCTTTGCTGGGCAAACAGATATGAAGGCAAAGCACATCTCTCAGGGCGCCAACCAAGGAAACAATTTCAAACCTTCCCTTTAGACAAATATCCTTAAACCAAGAACAAAAACTGACAAAAAGGATGACTGGCTGCCCAGGTAGCACACCTGTGTTTGTAGATCTCAGAGTATTTTCTACAGATAAGATGGTCTGCAGACAAATCATAGAATAGTTTGGGTTGGAAGGGACCTTAAAGCCCATCCAGTTCCAACCCCCTGCCAGGGACACCTTCCACTGAATCAGGTTGCTCAAACCCCCATCTTCTCTGGGCAACCTGTGCCAGTGCCTCACCACCCTCACAAATTTCTTCCTAATATTTAATCTAAATCTCCCCTCTATCAAGCCTAGAATACTGGCTATTAAAGTACAAAATAAACATTCAAACACCACCTAGAAAAAGCCTCATGTGCTGTTTTATGGCAGCAAAATCCAGGAAAAGGTGCCACCACTGTGTTGCTATTACCTGCACAGGTAGGGCAGGCATTCCACTCCCACTTAACTCCCATCAGGCATCCAAAAACTAAAGTACATTTTTAGAAAAGCAGAAGAGTGCACCAGCATTAAAATCATATGAAAGGACTGTCCAGGAGAGACGTGGGGCTCTATGACAGAGCCAGCTGTAAAGGGATGCATTTTCTTATAAACAGAAGAATCATTTTGGGGAGAGGACAGGCAGCGCGCAGGCAGGGTTGGTGCCTTTCCCTGCAGATCTGGCTTTCGTACAGGAAGCTAAAACAGCTTTGAACTCAGCAGCAGATAGGGGCTAAGCTAAAAATTATGCTGGATGCACACAACAGAAACACGAAAATGACCTGAGCAACATTTGTGGCTGGACTCATCATTAGCAGAAAAGTGCATAACCCAGAGTGCCTGAATTCAGCTCGCAGAAGTAAATGACACGAGGGACACTTTGCAGGACAACAACGCATCACATTATCAGAGGGCTGAGACCCAGATCTGGGGAAATTTCACCCCCCATGTGCTGTTTTCCACAGAAAATGCTCAAACCCTACCTTGCAGATGACACAAACGCCTGCTAACTGACTGGTGGTACAGCCTTTGCAATGCACCCCATTTGTGAATCCTCTGTGTGCTCTACAGGGTCTTGGATTTTCCAGGGCATTAAACTCTATCCCCCCTCAAAAAGCTTCACAGCAGCTGTCATCCTCCTTGAGGGGGGTGGACGGGTGGGCTTCTCCCTAGAGACCATCAGTGTCACTCTGGAGCCATCGGTGGGTGAAGGACGAGGCAGCCCTGCCATGCCTGTGACCAGGGAGCACTGCCAGGCTGTTCCTGTGGGTTTGTCATTACTGGTCTGAAATGGAGATGCAAAAGCATCTGTCACTGACGTGCAGAGGTACAGCGGCATGCCGATATGTACACATATCTATACACATGGTTTTCCATGCACTTTCATGGGAAGATTCAAGGAAAGGACAGTTCAGATCACTTTTAAAAAAATGAATTAATAGAATCATAGAATGGTTTGGGTCGGAAGGGACCTTAAAGATCATCCATTTTCACCCTGTGGCCATGGACAAGGACACTGTCCACTGGATCAGATTGATCATAGCCTCATCCAACCTGGCCTTGAACTTCTCCAGGGATTCAAGCCTTTGTACTTACTATGATCCCTTAAAGCAAACATCTTCACATAAAACAAAGAAATAAAGCAACAGAACTTTGCAAAATCATAAGCCATTATATGCTGGCTTCTCCTGCCAGCTCATAACTTGAGCAAAGCTATTCCTGCTCATGCTGGAGTTTGCTCCTAGCCACATCCAGGCCATGGGGCTGCCCCTGCTCAGCTGGCACATGAGGGGATGGCCATCATAGTGACAACAGCAGGGGAATAAAATGTCTGGTCTTCTGCCCAGCCATGTCTGGTTAGAGATTCGGACAAGTGCCCCTCTGCTGCAGCTGCTCTGCACAGCTTCTCAAGGGCATCACATTCCAAAGCCTACAGCAGTTCACAGCTAAGAAAGAATTGCTCTTGGTCTCATTTTGCAGATGAAAGACTTGACCTAGGGTGATGCCAGGGCAGAAAAGGGAGCCCAGAGAAAGAGCAAAACTAACCGGGACTTGAAGCAAGACTGGCTGAACCCCAGCCCAGCTCCTCTGAGTCAGGGGAGTTTAAAAAAGTGACTTTCTATTCTGAGAGACGTTTCCTGTGCTCTGCATTTCTGGCACTGCTGTACGCCCAGGGACATCTCAGCCAGGGGTCATGTATGAGGGCTGGGTAGAGCCAGGAGAAGGGCTCCTAGCAGGGCAGTTACAGGTCAGCTAATACAGTGCCTTCAGCTGCAGTTGGCTTTACTTAGAGGGGATTTTTCTAGATTAAAAATGCTGGGTTTCTCCCATTCAGATGGGAACACTCATGAACAGGGTTCATTCA
Source organism: Clamator glandarius (assembly GCA_033459285.1). NCBI lineage: Eukaryota > Metazoa > Chordata > Aves > Cuculiformes > Cuculidae > Clamator > Clamator glandarius. Next base: position 51,923 of record JAUNZM010000392.1, read on the forward strand.
CGATAAATTTGTGAGGGCTGGGTAGAAAAAAAAACTCAGCCAAGAAAACAACATTGCCTTTATTTTTCAGCACTGCATACTGAACCCCCAGAAGCTGTTCCAGGGGCAATGCACCTCGACAGTAGCCTCATGCAGGGCTCTGGAAGGGCTCAACACAGCCAACCCTGCACTATCAGCAGCATTTGCACAGCACAGGACAAGGAGGCCAGAGTCACAGTGAAAAACAGCAGGGCCAGGGTACCAATTCCTTTACTCATCTCCCTTACATATTAACAGGCACAAATCCCCATATGTGGCAGCAATGTAAACTAGTTTTATTATTCAATAAAATATTTGAAGCAAAATGAATGGTTTTGTCAAACACTATATCTCCTCAAATAATAGTGCATCAGCTTAAAAAGAAAAACAACCAACATTCATATTCTATTGCAAAGTTTTATTTCCCCTCCCTGAGGAGAGGGAAACAGGCATTTCAATTTTGAATTCAAATACTGTATAGGAATACAGTAACTATAGTTCTCAGAGGGTTTGTGCAAATGCCAGCAAAACAAACCCCAAATCAAATTTATTAGCTGGTGGAGATTTCTAACAATTTTACACAGTGACCGATAAAGCCGTCTGGGAATTCCTTTCAACATTAAGTGATTTAAAGCCCCTACAGAAACTTCATTGTCTGTTCCAATATATAAAGAGTTTCTCAGTATCAAGTAAGGCTAGAACAGCAGTGATTGGGTTGTTTATTATTGCCAGTGTATGTTTTCTTTAATCTGGAAAGCTTAACTGGAATCCTAATATACAGAGTCCTGCAGAGAACTATAAAGGGAGGAAGCAAAAATTAATTAAGCACCACAGCCTGTGTTTTAAAGGAACTATCTGTATTTTGATTGCAAGGTTGAGATGCTTGCTTCTGCTCTAAGTGTGCTTGTAGAAAATAATGCATATCGGATTCTCCTGTTAAGATCAGCCATTAAACGTTCACAATCTGCTCTGGGCAGGGCAGGTGGAGGACTCTCAGGCCTGCACACCCTGCGGTTTTTGGAAACAGCCAGCTCTCACTGAAATAAGTGGGAGCCGAAATTAGGCTTGTTCTGTGCTGCTGCGATGCCAAGCTGCTTTCCTGGGGAAAGAGACTGTGAGTGCAGCCTGGCTCCTGCTCTAGGATAAGGAAATGCACTTCCCAAGGATGCAGAGGGGGAGGATGGTACCTCCAGTATCCCACACTTGGGCAGGGGAGCAGCCGCATCCACACCCCCTTGCTCAGACCAGCTCCTTCATAACCATTTTGAAAAGCAAACCCAGAAATGCACAAATCTTTCTAATTGCCAGATTTTCATCACACACACTCATAACTGTCATTTGCATTTTATTTGTTAAAATATTTGGGTGGGGGTGTGTGTGTATTTAATCAGTCATTGCAGCTTACAAAGTCCTAAGTGAGAGAATATTCTTTAATTGTCTCTGCTCGTATCTAAACATTTCACAAACCTGACAGACAGTTCTTCATTTCAATTAGGGGAATGCTGATCGTTAGCTAACTAATAAGGACCAATTTTCTGTCACAACTATTTCCTAATTAAATTCAAAACAGAGATTTCTAACCCAGATGGTCAGTGATGCTACAGATTTGTTTAAATTTGGTATCACAGTAACAAACTACTAATTAGGGTTTGTAAATACACCAATTCCCTTATGACTTAGTTGTTAGTAATGCATACAACCAGTTTATTAAAGCACTAATTGTGTCTGGCTTTACTTGGGCCTAACACATAATCCACTTATCACATACTGGTACCAACTCATTTTGAAGGGATTATGAATGAAATCATAAATGAGGTCTTGCATTCAGTTCCCTGGTATGGTTAATAAAGGCTTGGTGTCATATTCAGATGATTTTCTGCCTCTGATTGAGAGTGGCCCTGGAGTGATGCTGCTTCTCCACTCTCCAAAGGGTATTTAATGAAAAAAGTTCTGGATGCCACTCCAGTCCCTAAACCAACAGTTTCTGCCCCAGCTCTGCTAGTCAGCAAATCATCACATCATCCAAGCTTCTCAAAAGGAGCCCCAGTGCTTCCCAGAGAAGGCCTCAAATCGACATCTAATCCTGCTTTATTTCCTATTAAAGTCAACCATAGCACCTCCATGGATTTGTTGTTTTCCACAGGGGGCTCACCAGACCCCCAGCCCTCTGGCTGAAGATCAGAGACCTTCACAGGCACAAACCTTGGTCATCCTTTCGGAAAGGGTGGAGATCATCTTGTGCCACCAAACCCCACACACTGCGAGAGCTGGATTTCCTCTTGCCCTTGCAGAGGGCCAGTCCCATCCCGAAAGGCATCCTGAATGTGATTTCATGGAAACGTTTGTTATGAGGAAGACCATGCCTGCAAAACACCTCTCAGCTGCTTTGGCTTTATTGAGTGTGTGTAAAGTAGAAAATAAATGATAGATAACTGTGAATTGCAAGGTTATGTAAACATGGAGGGTGTTTTAGAAGAATCCTATTAAACCATAAAAGAAAAGCATGGATGGTTTATCACATCACTAAGACCCAAGAATGCATTAATAAATAGAATAATAGATAATGAACCATGGAGTACAAGGCTAAACTATCAGCTATTGTGAGGACCCTGTGGCAGTATAAACAATGAAGGGGAAGAAAAAGCTTTGTTGGTCTGTCACCAGAACCTTGTCATGTATCTTTTATAGCCTATTTTAATGAATTCACAGCATCTATCAGTTATTCTCTACCCAAATCCCTCATTTTCCTCCCTCTTGAATGTAAATTCCCATGCTCCGCTCTTCCTTCACCATGACTTCCCGTGTTAAACTTACGGCTTCTGTGGGTTTCAATAGCCTTTCAGCCACTGCAAAACCAGATTTCTGATTCTGCTTTCATATTTTCAAAGGGTTACTAGGATGTTAACAAAAGTGTTTTTTAATGCAAAGCAGGAGTACCTCTCAGCCCTGTTACATCCCTTGCTTTTTCCCTAACAGGAGAATGAATAATCAGGCAGGTCTAATTCAGCTCTAAGTGATGATACCCACAGACATGCCTGCAAGGGGGAAAAAAAAGGGATGCATCAGAGCTGCTGCTACTCTTACTGTTTTCCTTCTGCAAATAACACTGAGAATTGTTGGAGAGGGCTTAAAATTAATTCAAGAGATAGTATCCCCTTTGTAGACACTACTGAGACTCACTAACACTTTATTTTCATTGCACTGTGGTGTTTTTATCATGAAGTAGGTACCCAGGATGCATTTACTGTAGATTACTTTTATTTTTACTACAGCGTCGTTAGGTACAGAGGACTCAGGATACAGAGATGACCACAACAAGATCAACTGCAGTAAAACCCCTCAGTCTTGCCTCCACAGAATTTGAAACAGTGATATGTTTCCCATGTAAAAAATGCAAAGACTTTGCTGCTATGCTGGCAATTTGGTAGTACTCGGTACTGTACCGATACCTTGCATGACTACATGCAGTCTTTACAAGCAAGTCTGTCAGAGGCAGAGAATGATCCATATTAAAGATGGGGGAATGGGGCACAGCAAGAGAAATACCCCAAAATCCAAAATTATTTAAGTGGCAAAAAGGCACCCAGGGAGCACTCATAGGACCAGGCTTTGAGGTAACCACTTTTAAGGCATTAGTCTTCACATTTCAAAAAAAGGCTGCAAGTAGCCAAGAAAAGGCAGCTGTTGGTTTACTCCTTATACTAAAAAAGAAAAAAAAAAAAAAAGAAATTAAAGAGACTTGAACAAAACTCAAGCAGCAATCAGAACTTGTATATTCGATGCCTGTCCCAAGAGTATCCCTACATGCCCACAGAATCTCCTGCAGAATGGCGGCCCTGAAGGGTGGCTGCCTCCAGGGACGGATGGCTAATCACCTCAGCTCTCCCTTGCCGGGTGCCAGGGGCAAGGCACAGGCAGGGAGGTGGCTGCCCTTGCTCTCAGGCGGAACTCCTACAGGAACCTTTCTCCTGACCACGGAGAAGGAGAGAGCAGGCAACTGCTCTGCTGGGAACATACTTCACACCGGTGAGGAGTACAGCCATGTGCTCAACAGGCTCTGGAAATAAGTGGAAGTCAAATAAGTTTGCCACTCTTTGTCCCTCCTTTCAATATCTAGCTGTGATCAAAATCCTTGGATACTCAAGTGGTTGTTGACTTAATGTAGTAATGAGACATAGCCTTAAGTGAGGCTATTGCCATGCCCATTCAGCCTCTCCAACAGCAATAGATGCAGGAAGGAAAATGTCTCCTGGTCTCTGTGAGCTGGAGATGGTGCGACAGAACCTGGTGCAGGGGCCTGGCTCCAACTACCATGAGACGAATCAGGAGGATCTGTGTGGTCACAGCCACACATGACTTTTTTTTTTTTATGCAATACAGCTTTACTAGAAGCAAAGTAATATCAAGAAATCAGCAAAAAAATGTCTCCTGAGAAAGCTGCACCTCCATGCTGTTCACCCCTAGAGCACCTCCAGAGAGGGCCTCGGAGGAACTCATTTAGAAACCAAACCAGTTCCTTCCAGATCTCAAACACACATCACACTCTCCCTCGATGGAGCAATGTACTGTAGGATTTGAGTAGTGAGGATGCCTGTGCTCAAGCCAGGGCTGTGGACTTCTCCCAGCATATACACTGTGGAATGAACCATGCAACGCCAGCCTCTCACCATTGAAAACCAGTATGGCCAGTTTCAGGAAGGAGCTGAGGGTTAAGCCCCAAAAATGCATTGATGAGGAAGGCTGCACATCAGCAAGATCATCTTCAGTTTGAGCTGTAGTGCTCTGAACAAGGCACAGAACTGCATTTTCAGTGGATAACTACAAGCGTTCATTGGCACAGAGGTGATAACTACATGGCTTTATCCCCTGCAGATCCCAGAGAACTCATGCTCTGGGCCATGGGAGCAGTGCCCAGCCAGTGACACAGACCTTTGCATGCTGCTTCAAAAGAAGCAAGGTTTTTAGACTCATAGAATGGTTTGGGTCAGAAGCGACCTCAAAGCCCATCTAGCTCCAAAGCCCCTGCCATAGGCGGGGACACTTTCCACTGCATGAGGTTGCTCAAAGCCTTATCCAACCTGGCCTTGAACACTTCTGGGGATGGGGCATCCACCACTTCTCTGGGCAGCCTGTGCCAGTGCCTCACCACCCTCACAGAAAAATACTTTCTCCTAAGTTCTTATCTAAATCTCCTCTCTTTTTCATATCTAGATATTTGAAATTCAAACTAATGTTCTCCTTCCATGTACACAGCTGAAAAAGGAAAGCAGAAAGCACAGGTGAGTTTCTCAAGGGAGACATTTAACAAGGCAGCTTTATGGAAAGGAAAGCCTTCAGAGTGCTGTGACTTGCAGTGCAGAGCAAGACTGATGCTTCAATCACACTTTGTCTCTTTCCTGCCTTCTTAATACAGCCAGCTAGCTGTAGTTTGCTAGCTGGCTGTATTAAGTTTGCACTGGGAAGCCGAGCAAAGTTTATTCTGGAAGGGACAGCGTACTCCAGTCTACACCAATGCCACTGCAAGGGACACATCTGCTGCTCTGGGAGGTGACCCATGAAGTGGCTCTGCACCCCACATCTGTCTTATACTTTTGTCCCTTGCAAGGCAACCCAACCTATGTGCTAGCTAAACTCCAGCTGGGATTGGGACACCAGACACCATAGACACCATTGCTTTCTTCCCAAGACAACCGGTGAAGAGGGTGGCATCATCCCAAGGAGATGGACTTGTTTACATCTCAGACCCGTAAAATAGGGAGAAGTAGAAAAGAAGGGCTGGAGGGAGGGAAGAGTGCAGGAGCCTTGATAAAAATGTCAAGCCCTGAGAAAAGTAAAAGTTCTCATACTGAGAGGGAGCAGCTCAGCCAATTAGGGTTTTAATTCCCCTTGTTATGCACAGTCAGTCAATAAATTCTGCACCAAGCAGCTGCTCTAATTCTTAAGCCCATTAAGCCCTACATCTGATAGGCAGGAGGGAGGGGCGGGGGGGGCACATACGGCACTCCTTGAGATATGAAACATCTCCTTTTGTGCATCTGTGTCACCCCCACCCAGCCCCATTCACAATGGGTATTTAATGAAGCTGGTGAATAAGAATTTATATAAATACACATGTCAGAGACACATACAATGCATATGGAGAGAATAAATAGGTAATCAAATTAGATACACTGAAGGATTTTTGTTGGCACTATAATAAAGTGAGAGACCAGAGCCAAAGGGCTCAGGAGTGGCCCTTGAGCCCAGACAGTGCTTGCACCCTGAGAGGTGCTGGCAGAACGAGCAAGGTGGCTCATGCACCATTGGATGCCCTCAGCCTTGACTTGACCACAGTGCAAGTTGCAGAGATCATCACCCACACCAGTCTCCCATGCGGTCCCCATTCTGCCCACCGCAGCCTCGCATGGTTAGGGGCCATCTCAGAGATTGTCTGTTACAAGAATTCTGCCCAGCACAAGCAAGTATCTTGCCTCAGAACCAAAAGGCAGATGGAGAGACCATCTGAAGACCACCTGACCCTCTGTCAGCCTTCTTGGTGCATGTGACTTGGAACTATGCTTCACTGCTATCACAGGACAGAAAGACATAGAATCATTAAGATTGGAAAAGACCTCTAAGACCATTAAGTCCAACTGTCAGTGCAACACCACCATGCCTATTAAACCATGTCATGAAGTGCCACATCTACATGTTTTTTGAACCCCTCCAGGGAAAGAGACTCCACCACTACCTAGGGCAGCGTATTCCAATGCAACATACCATACCAATCACCAATGCAACATGGAAATACCCATCTTCAATTCCTTCCCATGCTTCAACACAAGCCTCAGTTGCCATTCAGGCTGGGCTGCAGATGGTGCTTTTGTGTCTCTGCAGCAACACATGGCCTTTTGGGGACCGGACAGTTAACCTGCCTTCTTGCTTCCCAGCCAGGTGAAACCATCATACCTTCTCAGCAAACCAGGATTCTCCCTCACAGCCCCCAACAAACCTGCACAAGAGGCAGTAATGCCTTTGGAGCAGTAGGAAAAACACTAGACTCCTCTATCTCAACCACCAACACAGGATGGGAGACTGCTTGGAAAGTCAGTAAGGGGAGAGTCTGGGATGAAGCAATGATATTTTGGTGTCTGAAGCAGAGAAGAAGAATCCCAAAGGGCTAGACAGGCAGCCAAGAGTGGAGAAAAGCAGGATCAGATGTGAAGGTAGGCAGAAAAATCCTGAAGCAGTAAGGCAAACCCAAAGAGGGCTGGATCTGGCACAGTAAGGGATCAGAGCTACAACAGCAATTCTCTGAGTGAAGGGGCAGATGGCTTTAGCAGTGGTATCCGACTGACTGCAGAGATGAAAGGCAGGAGGGAAAAAGGGAATATATTGGGAGTGGAAAAGCATTCAGCAGCCGAGACAATTTTGCTTGTTAATTGGCAACGAGCCAACACGTTAATTACAAAGTTACTGTATGGTCAAGAAAGAAATTGGTGGCAGAACAATTTGTATTCCTTCTGAAATGCACTCCGTGATGAACAGACCTCGCCTTCACAACGGCTGCCTCTGCTGCCATTAGCATTCAGCACTTCAAGCGCTCTAAGTCTTGGGAGTCATCGCAAAATGCAAATATGACAGCAGCCGCATCCAAGTGAACCTGACAAGCAGCTTGAGCTGTGGACTTCTATTCCGTGCTCAGGATAGAGCCACGGCCATCAAAAGCCTTCAATGAAAACACATCTTTTTATGAACACAGGGTTACCGTGCCAGCCCCATCAACCCTCACATACTCTTGGTTACAGAAACCTGACCACAGCCACTCAGACAGCCTGGCTCCTGGCAGGGCTTCAACTAAAGACAATGGATTTTGTTACGTAGCAAGAAACACACTTACTAACTACTTATGACCCAGGCCCTTGAAGCTATTTCCACACTCAGCACCCATTGATAGGAACAAGGATCTAAGTATTTTCAGAGTCCAGACCTGGTTTCTGGGATTAAAAAGAGAGATTCCACTTTTAGCTGTTGAGCCCTTACTAATCTCAGATTAGTTTGAAAAATTAATTGCAGGACATGTGCATAGAGCCAAAATGTATTCTTTATTCATCTCTTAGATAAAAATATGAAAATAAACACCAGTAAACTGCATAATCTACATGGAAGGAAAACAACAGTCCTTCTGCATTGGTTTTCTTTCCCTATCAGCACAAAAAGGCACTAGAGGAGTAAGCAGCAACAAGCTCTTAAGCTTTAGTCAAGGCAAGGAGCATAAATGAAAGTTTGCTTGACTTCTGTGAAAATACAGACTGAAAAAAGGCTGGTACTATAATCCTATCCAGCCTAAAAATGTAATTTCCTTACTTCGAAGGCTGGATGGAGCTGCTATTCATCTTTCAGTCCCCAGCCAAAGCCCGATCTCTCACCAAAGGCAGTTTCTAGACTGGAAGTCAAACATGGGTTTTATTGTTGGGAATCAAATGGAGCCATCGGCATGTGCTGAAAGTTGTGGCAATCAAAGCCTTCCCACGGCGCTGTGCTATCTCACACCTACCACACAGCTCTTGAAAGGCAGAAACACAACATTGATTTGAATCAAAACACCAAGTCAGGGGCCTGGAAGTCTGACCAGCTGCAGTGAAGCCCCCAGAGTTGCCTCATGCTGCGTTACAGATCAAGGACAGCCCTCCCCGCCCTCCAACTCTGCTAACAGCCAAAGGGGAGACACAGCAAAACTCCAGGCAGTCTGTTGGATGACTATTATCAGCATGGCCCTCCTATTTATCTCAAATGAAAGAATATTTCACTTTTCCTTGAACTTTCCAGCAGTTGGTGTCTATTGGCATACTTTGTTTTTAGTTAAAAGAAATCTTGTTCTTGCAGCTGCCATCCTAAAACTCCCTCAAGTTTTAAGAAGGCTGAGAAAAGTGGATTTCTTTTTTTGACTGCTTAGGAACAAGACTCTGGAATGGATTTCTGACCTTCTGCTTTGCTTTCCACCCTGAGGAAGGTGATGGACAATAGGCCCCACGTAGAGCTACCAGGCAGGGTAGGAGCAGTGGTGGACCCTCATCCCAGTAAATCAGTAGTTTAATGCAGAGGCAGCAAACACTCTGCTGAGGAATCAGTGTTATAACAAGGCTCCTGGCCACTCTGCTCATGTTAAGACTCTTTCCCAGCAGAAGACACCAAACAGAAATAAAATATTTACATGGTGGAGCTTTAGTTTACTCTTCCCCTCCAGCATGATTAGCATAGTCACTGTATGATGAGGAATAGGATCCCCAACAACTCTTAAGCATTGCTGACAGCCTTCTTTGGAGGTACCTCCTTTCCTTGAGCTTTGGAGAGGAATGCTGTAATTGTTATCCTGTGCTGAAAAGAAAGGCTGAGCACTGATGCAGGTTGGAGGACTCTAAGGGTCTCCTCTGCATTGGCTGTAGGGGAGGTGGTTTTGAGTGGCTCTGAGCCATAACAGTACATTTTGCAGGCAGCAGTTTGGAAATGCCCAACGCAACAAAACAATTTGGAAAGGTGTCTGGCCTTGAAGCTCTATTTGTTCTTCAGGAAGGAGGATTGCTATAGGAGCACATAGAACTCTCACAACAGGACAGGTGGAGCTTTAAGTCTCCATGACCAAACATCAGCATGTGCTAAAAAGGATCGTGTAAATCAGCACCAAGCCTGTTGCCTTGGGAAATCAAGATTTCTTGATGATCACTACCAGTGCGGAGGCACTAGGTCTGCATCAGCAGCCAGCTGCAGGAAAGCCACTCTCCAACACACTCCATGCCGTTAATGAGATTCACTGTAATTAGCTCTGTAAGAGATGTGAAACTAATAAATGTGACTTGCCACTGAATCAGTAAATAATTATTTTTATGCTTTCTTCCTTTTGGTTCTCATATTGATGGAGTAAGCATCGATTTTATGCTTGAAATGAGATGGCATACATCTGCCTTGGGAAAGTGTAGGGCTGGGAGCAAGCAGCCCACTAGCCTCTGCAGGGCATAGGTGTTTGGAGGTGTATTATGGTGGGACCTGAGGAATGCCCAAGTCTTGAACACACACCCGGGAAGTCTCAGAAAAGGGCTTGTGGGTTCAAAACTCCTTGTAAGATTTTGCATTTGGCTGGGAAATACACTACCTGAACGTGTTAAAGAAGGAATCCATCTTCAGAATTATAGATGCAGTAGTTAAAGGGCGTACATGGAATATGCAGCCCCTAGAGCTCCTTGGTCAAGACAGGTGTACACCAGGCTTTCTGAGGAACTGGTGTCTGCATGGAGACAGGAATGCTGCTGAAGTCCCTTCATGTGGATGTGTGAGCCTGAGAGACTTCCAGAGCTGAGGGGCGAGCAGCTGCCTAGGCAGGGCTGCGCTTTGGGGCTTTTGACTGGGATGGCATCACACGCAAAGGGAAAGTGCCCAGTTTCTGCTCCAACAGGTACCATGCCTACACTATGCAGACAGATTTTTGCATATTTATTGCAACTACTGTAAACAGCATAAGCTCACTAATAATGGCGCAGCTCAGCAGCCACTGCTCCAATTAAATTAATTAGAAATGACATTACAGTAATCAGGTTAGCTGCCTTCCATCACAGACTGAAATAGATTTTGTTACCAACCTTGCCGGGTTTACCCACTCATTTCTCAAAATCCATTAGAAACACACTCTAGCAAGTTTATACAGAGAGGAATCATAGAATCATAGAATAACCAGGTTGGAAGAGACCCACTGGATCATCGAGTCCGACCATTCCTATCAAACACTAAACCATACCCCTCAGCACCTCATCCACCCGTGCCTTAAACACCTCCAGGGAAGGTGAATCAACCACCTCCCTGGGCAGCCTGTTCCAGTGCCCAATGACCCTTTCCACGAAAAATTTTTTCCTAATGTCCAGCCTAAATCTCCCCTGGCGGAGCTTGTGGCCATTCCCTCTTGTCCTGTCCCCTGTCACTTGGAAGAAGAGGCCAGCTCCCTCCTCTCCACAACCTCTTTCAGGTAGTTATAGAGAGCAATGAGGTCTCCTCTCAGCCTCCTCTTCTCCAGGCTAAACAACCCCAGCTCTCTCAGCCGCTCCTCATAAGGCCTGTTCTCCAGCCCCTTCACCAGCTTCGTTGCTCTTCTCTGGACTCGCTCCAGAGCCTCAACATCCTTCTTGTGGTGAGGGGCCCAGAACTGAACACAGCATTCAAAGAGCGGTCTCACCAGGGCCGAGTACAGAGGGAGAACAACCTCCCTGGACCTGCTGGTCACGCCGTTTTGGATACAAGCCTAGATGCCATTGGCCTTCTTGGCCACCTGGGCACACTGTTGGCTCATGTTCGGTCGCTGTCAACCAGCACCCCCAGGTCCTTCTCTTCCTGGCAGCTTTCTAGACAGACTTCCCCCAGTCTGTAGCACTGCACGGGGTTGTTGTGCCCCAAGTGCAGGACCCGGCATTTGGCCGTGTTAAACCTCATGCCATTGGACTCTGCCCAGCAGTCCAGCCTGTTCAGATCCCTTTGCAGAGCCTCTCGAACCTCCAGCAGATCAACACTTCCATCCAGCTTAGTGTCGTCTGCAAACTTGCTAAGGAAGCACTCAACGCCTTCATCCAGGTCATTGATAAAGACATTGAACAGGGCTGGACCCAGCACTGAGCCCTGGGGAACCCCACTTGTCACTGGCCTCCAGCTGGATTTAACTCCATTTCCCACCACTCTCTGGGCCCGGCCATCCAACCAGTTTTCCACCCAGGAGAGTGTGCGCCCGTCCAGGCCAGAGGCCGACAGTTTCCGTAGCAGAATGCTGTGAGAAACTGTGTCAAAGGCTTTACTGAGATCCAGGAAGATACATCCACAGCCTTTCCCTCATCCAGCAGCCGAGTTTCTTTGTCATAGAAGGCGATCAGGTTAGTTTGGCAAGACCTCCCTTTTGTGAACCCGTGTTGACTGGGTCTGATCACCTGGTTCTCTTGCAAGTGTTTCATGATAGCATTCAAGATCCATGTTCCATGACTTTCCCTGGCACTGAGGTCAGATTGACAGGCCTGTAGTTCCCTGGATCCTCCCTGCGACCCTTCTTGTAGATGGGCACAACATCAGCCTCCAGTCCAGTGGAACTTCCCCAGTCTTCCAGGACTGTTGGAAGATGATGGAAAGGGGTTTGGACAGCACATGCGCCAGCTCCTTCAATACCCTCGGGTGAATCCCATCCGGCCCCATAGACTTGTGGGTGTCTAGTTGGGCTAGCAGGGCTCTGACCACCTCCTCTTGGACCATGGGAGCCTCATTTTGCTCCTCTAGCTCCTGGGTTTGTACAGAAAGGGAACAACTTTCTTTACAATTAGACTGAGGCAAAGAAGGCATTAAGTACCTCAGTCTTTTCCTCATCCCCTGTCACTGTTGCTCCTTCTGCGTCCAACAGGAGAGTCTACAATGGTAAGTACATATTCAGGACCAGTAGAAAACGGTTTAAAAAAAAACTTAGCAAGTTTGTCAAGGTCAATTTATTCAATGTAATTAATCTGTCATTGTAAGAGTTTCCCCCTTCTCATCAAAGATGCTCCCCAGAGATCTCTTCTCCTTTATAGCAGGGTCACACACTACTGAGCTGGTGCTCAGCACAGAGCAGGGTTGAACATGAGTAAAACCTTGAAATCCAAGGTAATGAAGCCTCTGGAGCAGCCACTCCAAATGGAACCTAGAGCTTTCCAAGGGACAGATCCTGTTTTAATACTTTCCTTGCTCTAGCTGCACATTGCCACCTCCTCTCCCCAGTGCACCAAGAGGAGGTGAAAATTTTCATGACCAGGGACCGGTACCATTTCTCTTCTTTAAGATGTTGCATTACAAGAGTTAACTGCAAAACAATTAACAAGTGCAAAATTAACAATTCTTCTCCCTTGCCTTACTTCTGCCCTCCGCAAATCAGCTGACAACAGGATGTCTCCTGCAGAGTCATCTCCATATCATTGGGGCCAGGAACACGAGAGTCAGGGATCAATTGCCCTTTCATCTCCCAAATCATCGCATCAGCTGAAAATTAATGATTATACAGGTTGACTTCTCTCAATGACTTCTCAACTATAAGCACCAGGAATAAAGTGAAAGTTTGAATTCAAGACAAAGATCACTTAAAACAGCAAAGCTGAAAAATAGACCTCAAAAGGGCGTAGTTAGAAGTGTCAACACTCCAAATGTTGAATTGGAATTGTAATACTCACTATTTCACTTGTGGCAGCAACACAGAATTCAGCATGGAAGCACCTCTATCACTTCAGATTATTGGAGTTCATAATTTATCAGGAACCTGTGTTGCTGGTGGTTGCTAGCATTAATGATTCTGAAATGACCCACCCCTGAGAAGAAGTAGTGAATAAAGATGCTGGAATACAACAAGTGATTCCTTGATACTTCATCTGCCTGTCAATTAGCTGTCTGCAGCAGAGAGCGTTTTAATTAAATAGAACTAGAAGCTCTTTTGAAGTTCCAAGGAATAGCCAGCAAACAATTGTCGAGGACAGTTCAAATGCATCTGTGCACTCACAGTGTAATATTCATGCAGCATTACACTGTTGTTGATTATGATAAACAAAGCTAGAGATCAAAAGGAACAATAGCCTGTAATCAAGGATATCTGCATAATAGTTTTCCTGAAGGATGTTTGTGCAGGTGAGAAAGAAGGAAAGCATTGTTTCATCAAATGGTAATTTCCTTGTATCTCAAAGAAAGAACTCCATTTGCTAGTCGGGGCATAATCCAATTAAAGGGGAGAATCCTACAAGAGGGAATGAAATCTGTTTGACTGGGATGTTGCAAATCACACTGAAAAGAGAAAACGGCATTTGGTCCTGACATTATGATTTATTTCCTACTTGGTATATTATAATTCCAACAAGATAAGCCAAGACTAGAAATTATCATGTGTACATGGGGGTTGTGTCTGATCTTTATTTTCTCTTCTCAACTACAGGACTGCATGTTTCAGCCTTATCTTCTAAGAGTTCAGTAAAATAAATGATAATATTTTCACAGAGGCAAAACAACTCTTGCTCTACACCCAAGGAGCGATCAGCTGCTGTAAGCCCACCCCATGTACTCAGAGGAGATTATAGGGCTGCTCAAAGCTGTGCCAAGATCCTGCCCCAACACTGCTCATATCACTGCCCCTGACTGCCCTGCACATCCCACTGCTTGGGGCAGCTGGGGAGCCCTGCTAGCTTCATCACGGACTCCTCATGCCTGCCTGTTCAAGCAATCCCTCTGGAAATAGCAATCCAAGCTTTGGGCTGAGCAGCACCTTCCTACAGTGGTTGAGAAGCTCAACAGGAGTCAGCAATGTGCACTTGCAGCCTGGAAAGCCTCCTGTATCCTGGGCTGCATTCAAGAAAGTGTGACCAGCAAGGCAAGGGATGGGATTCTGCCCCTCTGCTCCACTCTCGTGAGACCTCACCTGGGGCCTTGTGTTCACTTCTGGAGTCCTCATCAGAGGAAGGACATGGATCTGTTAGAGCGAGTCCAGGGGAAGCCACAAAGATGATCCAAGGGCTGGAACACTTCCCACGTGAGGACAGGTTGAAGGAGTTGGGATTGTTTAGCCTGGAGAAGAGAAGGCTCCAGGGAGACCTGATACTTGTCCTCCAGTGCTTAAAGGGGACCTGCAGGAAAGCTGGGGAGGGGCTCTTTATCAGGAAGTGCAGGGATAGTATGAGGGGAGCCAGTTTTAAGCTGAAAAGGGGGGAGATTTGAGATGGATCTTAGGAAGAAATGTTTTTCTGAGAGAGTAGTGAGGCACTGGCACAGGCTGTCCAGAGATGCTCCATCCCTGGAGGTGTTCAAGACTAGGTTGGATGAGGCTTTGAGCAACCTGATGAAATGGAAGGTGTCGCTGCCTGTGGCAGGGGTGTCAGAACTAGATGAACTTTAAGGTTCCTTCTGACTCAAACCATTCTATGATTATGAGGAAGACTGTGCTCCCTAGATATTGGCAGCTCACCAGCAGCACTGCTGGATATGGATGTGAGCATCCATCAGTAATATCTTTGACCTCACACCCATTAAAGAGCGGTTCCAAGACAATAGAAAACAAACTCCTCTGCTTCTTTTCACTCTCCAGATGTCTCAAACATTTAACTAGGTCCAGCATGGGACTAGAGGGCCTCACCACTGGGCCCTGCTCCCAGGCTGTCCTCTCTTCCCCAAATCCACACCCCCCCTTTTTCCAAGATACCACAAAGGTGCACTTTGCGCAGTGAAGATGTTTGTCCTGCTACAGGCACAAGTTCACAGGGGAAATCTCAGATGATTTTTATCTCTGAGCTTGCCATCAGCCCCAGATGTCTTCAGCAGCAACAACTTAAAGCTCCCATTGCCTTGAGATCTACTGATTTTCCTGGTGGTTGAAGCATTCTCCAAAGACGAAACACCCATGAGGCAGGCCTAGGCTGCTTCGTTCCAACTTGTGTAAGGGTTGAGGTTTACCTCTCCATAAAAGGCTGCATTTGACCACCCTAAATTCCTATGAGTAACTTAAACAGTTATGGATTGCCAGGAGCAGTTAAGTGTGAAACTCAATTCAACATTCAAAATTTAAGCAGTGATTTATAACAACCCCATTTCTGCTCTTGCATTGGATGAGCAGTGAGTTTGCAATTTGGGTTTAGAGCACAGACCTCATTTTTGCTGCTAATAACTGAGTACACAACAGCCATCAGTCCTCCTGCTCCTAAACTCACCTGAATGGAAGCCAAACAAAAGGAGAGAATGTAACCAACCTGACCTCCATTAAAAATTAAGTCCAAGTGGATGTTTGCGAACTCAGAGTAAGTGAAGCTACCTACAGCCATGGCAGGACTGTGTCTCTTTGAGAACTATACCAAGAAGGAGAACTGGAGCTTTTGTCAAGCTCTCTGAGGCTAAGTAAAGATCAGCAGGAAAACTCCAACAAAAGCTGCCACTGTCAGCTACTGAGGTTCAAAAAGACCTCCTCAAACTTTCCAGAACAGCACTTGTTTCAGCTTGGTCTTGTATAAGAAATTAAAGTCCCCAATTAATGACTTTGCACACATTATGGATTTGTCAAGTGATTTGAGGCTGGGTAGCTGAGGATGTGGCCTTAGCCTTGCAGACACCAGCATGTCCAAGGCAGGAGTAAAGGAGGCACGTGGGATGCTAGCCACCCTGTCCCGGTGTCCAGTATAGCACAACACCTAGTAGGTCCTGAAACCTGGCCCAGGGCTCTAATGTGCTGGGGGCTGCACAGAGACAGCACCTCCAGAAACACCTGTAGCAAATGCCATTCTAGCTAAAAGAGAGATAAAAGGAAAAGCCTACCTCCCAGGCTTCCCTGCCCTTCCTCCAGCACAGCCTGCGAGCCCCAGCGGGACTCCCAAGGGATGCTCAGCACAGGAAAATCCTCAGCAGCTAGGAAAGCACAAGGTAAGGCTGTCAGTCATCCTCACTGGATAAAACCTGCGCTCAGGAGCCCCACCTCAGTGGAGCATCATTGCCTGCCAGCCCAGGGAAGCTGCCCAAGCCAGCCGGCCATGCTCAGCCCACGCAATGCTCTGCCCGCATATTTCTCTCCTCCCTCAGCATCAGCCTTTAAGGGAACCTCATCTCATCTCCTTGGTCACCAGCAGGAATGCCAGGGTGGGGGGATGTGTTTTGATGCCTTTGCCCTTCTCAGTAAGGATGTCAGGCACCCCTAGTCTGCTAACAATTTGTGAATTCATTACTCTGGCTAATGTAGCTCATTTCTTCTGCTGTTTATTTCACAGCCGCTTTTTTCAGAGCAGTGGGGAGAAGCCATGCACAGTATTCCCAGCAACGCTTGGTTACCTTCAGAGAGATTTTTAGTTAATTGACCCTCCTCCTCTTCCCAATTTGCTTTAAGGATCTTAAAATTCCACTCCACCCCACCTTCTGCCATCAGGGAAGCACCTTTTCCTTTCAAGGTCCTTGCTCACACCCCAAATTCCCAAGTGCAGGTAAACAGATATTTATTCTGGCCTGTCAGCAGGCAAGAAACTCTAATTAAAATATCTGTAGCACTGCTGTATCGTATTGCAATTCTCTGCAATTGGATCAGAAAGCCATTTGGCCTAAAAAAAGTTGTATTTGAATTTATTATATTTTTATTTCATGCAGTTCCCTTTACTGTTACACCCCATAACACCTCTAATTATCATAAAAACATCACCACTCCACATAAGTCTCTCTTCTCATTGCCTCAGAGTCATGTGCCCATACAAACTGCCTGATTTGCAAAGCCCTCTTGTCGAAGCCTGCCTGTTTTCTCCTAAGTGCACCAAGAAATTTATTAAATGATGCTTCCAGCTCTGCTTGGCATGAACAGACATGCTGTGGGTGCTGCAGCAGAGGAAAACCCAGCCCAATAAAACCTGGAGAAAAAGATAATTTCAAAAACCATCCACACCGTTGTCTGCCCGCGTTGTGTCCCTCAATCACAGCGTAAGGGAGCACTTTCAGGACATCAGTGGCAATGAACTTGCATTTGCGTGCTACGCTGGGAGATGCGGGTGTACCAACTTGAAGTTTTACTCCTGAACCTAAAGTTAATCTAAATTTGAGAACAAAAGCGTCCCTATTTGTCCTTGCATGTCAAGGATTACAACAATTGAAAGCGTTTTCTATTATCGCCTTGTCACTTTCTCAGCTTCTTAATCTCCTTCTCTCTGCTGTTCCGTCTCGCCGGCTCTCCCACCGCCCTCGGGGATCCCCGGCCGCCTCCCCCGCCACCTTCTCCCCTTCTAGAGATGCTCAGCCGGGCCGATCTTCTCCACCTTCCTCC
Organism: Clamator glandarius; assembly: GCA_033459285.1. Lineage (NCBI taxonomy): Eukaryota > Metazoa > Chordata > Aves > Cuculiformes > Cuculidae > Clamator > Clamator glandarius. The sequence goes on from JAUNZM010000392.1 coordinate 69,729, forward strand.
TCCCTGGGACGCTCAGCCGGGCCGATCCCCCCTCCGCCACCCCTAGGGGATGCTCAGCCTGGCCGGTGGGTGGCTCCTGGGGAGCTCCCCCCACCTCTCCCCACCCCAGGAATGCTTAGCCGGGCTGCCCTCAGGTCGGTCCCTTCCCTTCAGCACCTTCTCCCCTCTTCCCTCCCCGGGATGCTCTGCTGGACCGCTCCCCTCCCCCACTGACGGGTCGCTCCTCCCGCCGCATCCCATTCCACCAGGAATGCTCAGTCGAGCCCATCCTGTGGATGCTCTCCCCCCGCTCCCAGGGGATGCTCAGTCCAGCCTCCTCCCAGCCCGAGGATGCTCTCAGTCGAATTTCCCCCCACCGGGGATGCTCAGTCGAGCCTCCTCCCACCTCGGGGATGCTCTCCCCTCACCACCCCTGGGATGCTCAGTCGAGCCCATCCCGGGGATGCTCGGCCTCGGCTCTCGCCGCGACACCCCTTTCCCCAGGGATGCTCATCCCGGTCTCAGCCCCGCGGGGCGGGGCAGGGCGGCCGGTGGTCCATTCAGCTCCCTAACAAGATCATCGCCGCGGGCTAAACAGAGGCCTGACCCCGCCGCCCCGCGGGAAGTGAGGCGGGACCGGCACAAGGCGCTCGGACCACCGGGCAGGTCCCCGGGACCCCCCGGGAGAGGCTGGGATGGGGCGCTGCAGCCCTGCCCCTGCAGGAAACGTGGGCAGAGATGGAAGAAAGCGCCCCGTTTCCCTTTGGAAACGGCAAACGCTCTGCACGGGAGAAACCCCGTCCTTCATAAAATGCCATCCTGCTGCCAGGCGTCTCACCTCCCTGCCCCACAGCCAGAGGAGGGACCTCTTCCTTCTTAATCCTGCTGGAGAAGCAACACTTACCAAAAATAATTCCAATACCTAAAGCCTTTTGCTGCCAGGTTTTCAACAAACATGGATATTTAGTGACAAGAGCAAATGCAAGTGCTGCAGATCAAACCTCACTTATTCCAATCATCTCCTGGTCTCCTTATATCTTTCTGTAATCAAGGTTTCCCTTTGCACAGAGTCCGTAATATTCGTCTGCTGACAGAATACCCCAAATCTACAAACATCCCATTCTAAGATGTCTCGGGTGTTTTGGGAACTCAGGCACCAATGTCACAGGCTAACAGTGGGTGACACCAAATCACGTTAGTCAGCACCACAGCAAGCCAACATTATTTGCCCATCAGCCCCTGAAAGCCATCGCCTGGGAAAGAGAGAGGAGACATTTAACACACAGCTTCGAAAGAAGTCACCATCAAGCATCGCTATCTGGGAGTGAAAGAAGAACTGTTTGTTTTTTAAACCGTCAGTGAAGGAATTCAGTGCTATCTCCTGGCTGACATGAGGAAATCTTAATGTGGCTATTATCTAAGAGCGAACTGATTTTGTAGTTTGCAAAATTAATAGTATTTAGCCCACTAGTTTCCGTAGTAACCAGTCCCACTATCCATCCCTGCCTGCCTGCGACAAGGTCTCTTAAGCATTTCACATAGTACTTATCCATTTTCTTGCTCTCACCTTGCTCTCATCTTTGCTTTCAGCACAGAATGCAACACAATCCATTGCCACTAAAGACTAGGCTGAGAGTCAGATTAAAATTATCTCTGTTTGCCCTGACCTCTTTTCTCTGCAGGTGAGAGTGTCCCCATTCAGTGGCTAAATGAAGCAGAAATGATGGAGTGTTTGTTTTCCCTGACTTTTCCTCAGCTTGCCAGTAAATTTACAGCCACGAATATGAAGTGTTAATTTAATGTTCCCACTGAGCATCTCATTGTCAACAAAGGCTTCAAACCATAAGAGAGGAAAAGGTTAGCTCATGCAGAAAATGACCCTTATGGTTTGATTGTCTTCTGGTCCAGACTAGCAGCAAGCAAAAAGCAAAGGGCTTTGACTTCCAGCTTAATGCATTTGATGGCAATAAATGGAACCTCTCTACCTCTGCACAAGGAAAGAATCACCTGTAACGCTCACTTATTTGTCTGCACAGGCAATCTCTGTGAAACCAAAAGGGAAGCGGGCCTCTCTCCTCGCTCCCACAACTAATTTGACAGAACCGAAAAGTTAAACCCTTCATTATCCCAAACTTCAGCAGAAGGGGCTTGCTTGCTGGAGATTACAACAGCGCATTAACGGTGGCATCAACCATGAAATTGCTTTCTTCACCTGGTGCTTCAAAACTTTAAGGCTCTGGCAACATGCAAAAAAAAGTTCTCCCAGCAAGAAGTCATGGAAGGAAGAAAAAAAATTAAGTTTCAAATCATCAAAAGCCTTTTGGGACTTTCTGTGCAGAATTATACATGCAGAAGGCTTTATTCCCAGCACATTTAGCTCCTTTATCTGGTAAAAGGAACTTAATACTGTAAGTTGTGTTTACAGAACTAATTTACAGCCAGAGCATGGGTGAGGGCTTTTTCCTAAACTAACGCTGTTTGGTGCCTTTGGAAAAAAAAGGAAATCATGATGTTGTTGTGGAATATTATATATAAATTAAGACTCAAATATCAGATTTTTTTTTTCTGACAGCTAAAACTCAGCTGGGAAGAAGGGCAGTGATAATACATACTTACAAATACAGAGTTGAACTTCAAATGAGAAGACAAGTTAATTCAGCAACTTTTTTGCACCCTTGCAAACCCCGCTAATTAAACTGCCAATTTCGCAGGCTGCTTGCATTCATTCAGAGTATGACCATGCTGGTGTTTTTCAACACAATTAAGAAGAATTATTCTAATACACCAAAGCCATCCGTCACATTAAGTGAACTGGTCATTTACCAGGAGCAATGCTTCCTGAAGCCTCCTGCCAAGGCGCTGTGAATATGGATGCTGGAACACCTCCCTGCTACACCACAGGGCTTTGGGTGTTTGACGCACCAGGCCATTTAATGCATTTTAACATGTCCAGCAAAGCATCACGGTTGACTGAGCCAGAAAAGCCTGAAAGCGAATCGGAGCGTACAGTAACTAAACTGTCTGCTTTTCGTTCTCCCTGATCACACAGTGCTCCCATTCATTCACAAATAAACCTCTTTCCTATTAATGTTTGGCATGGCCCGGTCTGAACCAGAACCCCAAGATGTTACAGGATGTATGTGCAAAACTGAGATCCAAAAGGTTGGGACAACGGGACCAACTAAATGGGACCCAGGCAAACCCTCTAGATTGACAGGCTTGAAAATCCAGAAGATAAGCTGTCATGGTCTGCTTTCTGGAATTAACTTCCCTTTTAAAAAGCCAGCTTTGCAAAATTTGTGTTTCTAAACCTAAGCAAATCCCTCTATTAGTAGCCAAAATGTAAAAAAAAACCCAAAACCAAAACAAATGAACCCAACCTCTCCCAGAAACTATGAATTTAAAATCCACAAAAATGTTTCTCTATGAGCACAGAATATTTTGAAAGACCTATATTCAGACATGACTTAATTTGTGTTTAAATCTTTCAAACGGCTATCATTTGGACTTCCATGCCCTACTTATATTCAAATACACAAGGGAATTTCACACAACATCAAAGCAGAGTTTCCAGCCCTTCTCTTACCTGTGCCCAAGCAAACAGGTATTCCAAGGTCAGAGTTGAAGTACTGGGGTTTCATAAAGGACCTAAATATCCTAAATGAGTTCCTCTAACTCATCCAGCTGTTCTGCTACTGGGAAGCAGCCTTTTGTGTCCCATATGAACACTATCAAAACCGCTGCCTCAGGAAAGCCAGGCTGCTTAGACACAGGTGAAGCTGATGAGTCTCCTAGGGACATAAAAACATTCACAAATAACAGTGGAAACACAATTTTAAAAGTCCCTATTACTTGTATTTCCTTCAGCAATAAACAGACCCAGAATTAGGCATATTGAATACGTCCCTTTTTTCCAAGTGCCTGCAGGAAAAATAGGCATGTTTAAAGTGAGACGGTTGCTTTTAGTCAAAAATGTATTATTCAGTGTGTTCTGAGATGTGTTTAGAAACACCATGCTAGAGTTCACTAACGTGCTACACAAACCCACCCTGCCTTTGGTAACCATTTGCCAGTCACAATGTCAGTTAACAGTAGTCATTTTGAAAGCAGCAATTCATTCTCTACAGTCCTTTCTTAACACAATTTTCAGCCTGCAATTTAGATGATAGGAAAATTACAACCCTGCTGCACTATATTATGTGATATAAACGTTATTGCAATTAAGCCCAATGAGGAAAAATCCCAGAAAACAAACATATTTTATTCACGCTTTCTCCTTTTTCTTTCCCCAAAATTCCAGCAGTTGTCAAAGGGCAGAACAGCAGAAGAGTTTCCATTAGTAGAAGCAGCCTGCGAATAGCAACAGATCTGAAGAAACACAAAAGCACAGCTGACAGGGTTTTTAATTCCAGCTCCCTAACAAGTTATGTGCCAAGGGCATACAGGAGCAAGAACATGCATTGTTTGAACCATGAGGTATACCCAAATATGGTTCAGATATCCACGTATTCTTCTGGTGATGGAAAAAGACATTCTAGGATACTCCAGTGGGAATTTCCCTCCAGCTACACTGGAGATTTTCACTTCTTGCATTCTTAGCATCCTCTCAAGGTTTCTTTCTTCCAGACACAGCTCCAAATGCTCCTGATTTTTGTGCACTGCTTCTTATGTATCTGGAATGTGTAAGTCCAGATAGCAAAGAGATACCTCCATGTACAGAGCAGGAAAATGGTATATACACATCCAGACAGGAATAGAGGCACAGAGCAGCTAAACTACACTTTCAGTTTTGGCTGACTTGTTTCTGCCTGCCCTTCAGTCACAGATAAATAGGATGTATGTTCCTGGGCCCTCTACATCAAATTTAATCAACTATTTTTAACCATTCTGGCCAAAATGGTGCCTGTCACTGGTCTCTGGGTGAATCCTGCAAGGAAAAGACATCTACAAATTATTTTACTACTTTTAAAGTCATGATATGTATGTGGATGATATTTTCATAACAGCTAGATTAGAAGTCTAATATAATACTAAGCTATATACGAGGACAATTTAATTGCCATAGCAGCTCAGGTAGGTGAGCTTGACTGCACTGGGACCACACAGGAATGGACAGGTTTAAAATGCTTGCTTGAAGAAGCCACAAGTTTATGCTGACATACAGATGTCTAATTAGCCTGAGAAGGCTGAGATGTCCCAGCTGGCATTAGGAGCCAGTGGCCATTGGAAATTGAGAAAAATCAGTCTTTTCTTCCAGGCCTCAGCTATTTGGACAAGGCCCTGTGGACACAAGGATGTTACACTCCAAGCTTTACAAAATCGAAGCTGAAATTAATAAAGAACTCATTGAAACATTCTTATAGATAATTGCACTAAAGAAAAATCAAACATATCCCAAACAAATTTCTCACCTCCAACCATTCCTACAATATGACACAATCAGAAATAAGACCTCCATGGTCCTGTGGGGAGGATATAGCCCCTCAGTTTCACATATAACATATGGGCAGTGCTGCTGGTTCGGACAGACTCTGGAAAGAGCCTATTTGTGACACCAGGTTTGCTTTGCAATTACCTTGTACCTTTTCTTTAATGATCTCAGCTGGGTGTCAAGCAAATATTTAGTTACAGAAGTGTCAGTCATATTAAACTACTTCTATTTCACTCTTTCTAAAGAGGAAAAAAATAGAAAAAGAGAGTCCTTGTACTCATTCTTTTACTCCAAGGTGCTGTGACCAGGTGGAAACTTGTCTTTTATTTGCTGAACTGTGTCCATGAAAACACACTATCTTTAAGTGGGCACTGGAGGAACCACACACAACATTAACTTCTTCATGTCATCACTAAGACTGGATATTTCAATCACTTGAAGATTTAAGTGGAGATCAGTACAGATATCACCTCTATCTTCCTCTGCCAGTTCAGAGTGGTTTTGACACAGAATCACAGAATGGTTTGGGTTGGAAAGGGCCTTAAAGCCCACTGAGTTCCAACACTCCTATCATTGGCAGGGACACCCTCCACTAGATCAAGTTGATCAAAGCCTCATCCAACCTGGCCTGGAACACCTCCAGTGGGTGCTTACCATACATGCTATTCAGGAGCAAGACATACTGCTCATGCCTTCATGGCTGGATGCTTCCCAGCCCTTCAGAAGCCCTTTTCCTTATGCCACGTGCCTGGGAAGTGAGGGCAAACCAGCAGGTTACACGGCAGCCACCAGCACTGCCGGGGCACGCTGGTGCTGCAGCCGTACATCCCTAATGGCTCTCTCAGATGTGCTGCTGCGTTTGGCTGATTAGTTGTGGGTGATCTGAAATGTCAGACTATTAGCCTTGACAACTACTGCCAAGGTTACTATCAGCTGAAAATATCTTTTTAATAATGTAACTGTTTGTAAGTGGAAAAAAGTGATGCTTAAAATACAAAGCAGTAATAAGTACGATTTACTGAAACAAAAGAGAGAAAGCCTTTTGTTTACAGCTTGCATTTTCAAGGCATATCCTGCCTGATTCTTGAAGGGATCATGACCTTATGAGGCAATTTGCAATATGATTAAGACAGCAGAACCACTAAAGACAATAAAAAGCCTCCTGCTAGAGGGTCCTCCCATCCCATGTCTATAACGCATGGGTACCTGCACAACCATCCAGCTATGGTAACCGCTACCCCTACAAACACTCCAAACCCCATCCAGGGGCAGAATACCTGCAAGGAAAGTAGTTCCTGCCACAGAGGGAAAGGGCCCCTTCACAGCACTGGGAACCAACACAGCACTGAAAGCAATATGTACCGGGATTCAGGACAAGACAGAATCAATCAGCCAGCAGCATGCATTGGCAGCCACAAGGGTCCACCACGTTCTGGGCTGCATCGAGCTCTGCATTGTGAACTGGTTGAGGGAGGAAATTGTCCTGCTCTACTCCACACCGGTGCAGCCCCACCTCGAGTACTGGGTGCAGTTTTGGGTTCTGCAATATAAAAAGGATCTAAAGCTACTGGAGAGTGTTCAGAGGAGACCACAAAGTTGGTAAAGGGTTTAGAGGGGAAGCTGTATGACAAGCAGCTAAAGTCCCTTGGTCTGCTCAGCCTGGAGAAGAGGAGACTGAGGGGAGACCTCGTTGTGGTCTGTGGCTTCCTCACAAGGGGAGAAGAAAGAACAGGCACTGATCTCTGCTCTCTGGAGACCAATGATAGGACCCAAGGAATGGTGGAAGATGTGCTGGGGAGGTTTAGGTTGAATATAAGGAAAAGGTTTTTCACACACAAAGGGTGGTAGAGCACTGGCACAGGCTCCCCAGGGAAACAGCCATGGTGCCAAGGCTGACAATATTCAAGAAACATTTGGACAACAATCTCAGGCACATGGTGTGAATGTTGAGGTTGTCTTATGCAGGGACAGGAGTTGGGTTCGATTATCCCTGTAGGCCCTGTCCAACTCCAGACATCCCATCCCATGCCATCCGCTCTTCCTCAGGTACATTTTAGCTGAGCATTTTTTTCTGAAACATGGCTGATTGCCAAGATGGGGATGCTTCCTCTCACTATTCATAACTCTGAAACAGACAATTTGAAAATACTCCCAGCCAAAGAGAAATCCAAGTGATGCTGCATTTAGCTACTGTTATATCTGAAATTTCTTATGATTTCTTGGAAAACATTAATTTATTCGAAACATTTTTATACTGCATGGCAGTGTCACAGCAGGGAACAATCATCACATTTCAAGCTCAGAGCAAGATACAGGAAAAAAATTAAACAAGAATAAGAGCAAGAAACTGTTAATGATCAAAAATATTTTACTGCAGGTTCAACAACAAAGTCTGGTGGAGATAAGTCTGTGTGTGTACTAACATTATATAAAAAAAGTGATTATTCAGCCATTCATGGGAACAGAGATATTGATTCAAGTAACAAAGAACACTATATAATATAAACTGCAGTGGTTTTGCTCTTTTTAGCCTGGGAAAATTGATTTTCTTAAACTTTCCCTTGAACCTGCAGTAGGGTTTAATCTGAAACTAGAGGAGCCTTTTAAGAACACCCATAAATTAAAAATATATCTCTTCATTTTGCACATTTTTGGTTCCTGCTGTTACAGCAGAAACCCAAGAAACATTGAAGAAAGAGGTGGGAGGAAGTGATAATTCCAGTTACAGTGTTTGTTTACATATATTAAAATAGCATGCAAATATTGAGTGTAGCAAAACATAACAGTTTAATTCTACTGCAAGACTTGAACACTGAAATTTAGCAGGAAAAGAGAAAGATAAAAGCTGTTAGAGTACAATAGATAAGAGGCTCATCACAAATCATCTGTGAGCAAACAGAAGATGCAGGACTGGCAGCAAGCCATCTTTCCATCCTCCAGGCACGTTTTGCTCCCCAGACCGGGCAGAGATGCAAAAATGCCCACAACAGCCAATACCAAACCCTTTTTACTTTCTTGTCTTGCTACAAATAGGTTGAAGACGGAAGCAGTGTCCATGGTGAAGGTGCTGCACCGAGCAGTAGTCCTGCTGGATAAGCAACAGGGAACAGCAGGAACTGGCTATAAGCTTGAGGCTACCCGAAGTCCTTGATCCCACCTAGCTCTGAAGCACATTTCCAAAGATCTCCACCTTGTGTCAGAAGAGGACTTGCACCCAGCCAGCAGGAAACCCCAGGGGAGAGGCAGGGGTTACATGGAAACTTCTGCAGTGGCAAATACCATCTGCTTCAGCAATCACTGATACCAAGTCTCAGACAGAGCACTTAACAAGAATACATCTTGGTAAACCTGCAGGTTAAATATTGGCAGAGCATGTGGAGGGCTGTTTGGTTAGAGCACCAATACATAGTTGCTCCAATGACAACTAGTCTGACCAAGGTGTTCAAGACCTACATCATTCCAACCCAAGGCTTTCAAGCACCAATCAGCCTTGAAACCACCAACACCTGACAGCAAGACTGTTGCCTAGCCTGACAACCAGCAATCTCCGGTTTTGCAAGTTAGAGTATGGATGAAGGCCTTGTAAGCATGGCCTGTTGGGAGTTGAGTGGCAGAAGAATCTTATACTGAGTGTTCTCCTGCAGGTTGCCAGTACCCCGAATCCCCAAATGCATCCTTAGTGCTAGGTATGCACCATAGCCACAGTGACATCTGTGCCATGCTAATTGGAGACCAAGCACTCAGTGCCCACTAGGGCAAGAGAAGCTGAAGACAGTGATACTAGCACTGAAGCCCTCCTCTCCCAGCTCTCCTTCACTTGACTTTCCTGCCCAGGGCACTGCAATAAGGGAAGTCCTGCAATGACCAGCAGCTTCCCCACTCATAGAATCACTAGGATCCCACAAGATCATAGAGTCCAACCATTCCTATCAATCACTAAGCCATGTCCCTCAGTGCCTCATCCACCTGTCTTTTAAACACCTTCAGGGAGAGTGACTCAACCACCTCCCTGGGCAGCCTGTTCCAGCGCCCAACAACCCTTTCCACTCACCTGTCTCTGCAGTGCTGGGTCCTGTGAATGTGCTGAGCATCCCACACATCCCACCTGGCTGCAGTACTGGCTGAGCTAAGCACTCCACACATCGCCCCTCTCTCTGGAGCACTGGGTCTCATGAAGGTGCTGAGCATCCTTTTCATCCTGCTTGTCTCTGCAGTGCTGGGTCCCGTGAAGGTGCTGAGCACCCTGCTCACAGCCCAAGGCCAACACAGCCGTGTATTCCCCTGTGTTATTCCAGGGCTGTTTCCATCTCCTGCATACCCTCCCTCCTTTGTGGGCCTGCTGGAATGCCTCAGTGTGCCACACACCACTGTACACGTCCGGTCTTGTTTTTCCCCTCAATAAGGCAGCAAATGACCTTTTATTCCAACAACAATCCCTAAAACAAAAACCAAAACCCACCACAACCAGAAGATCTGTGAGCAGAGTAGGATGATTTGTTATTTAAGCAGCAGCCACTCCTGTGTGCTATGCAAACACAACCCATATTCTGTGTTCTCGCAAGCCTCCTGCTGACTTCGCAACTCATTTTGTTCACAAGGAGAACACACTGCGCTGACATCAAGGAGACCAGAGACATTTGTTCATAACTTTGTAACAAACATTGATCAATCGATTTTTGCCTTTGTGGGGAGGGAAAAGCCCAGGAGCAAAACAAAACACATATGGGGAAATTTTTTTAATGGCACAAAGGGCAATTAGGCACCCAACCTTCCCGTAAAATTAGGTTCCTTATGGTCGCCTGTGCTTTTAGAAGTCTTCCCCTTATGCTCAAGGGAAACAAAATCTACTGTGAAGCCTCCAAGGGAGCAAAAAAATAATCTGCAATTGAAACAATGGCTTGTGGGCCTGTAAACAGCATTTCTGAATGCATCAGAACAAAAAAAGGCAGGTAAAGGCTCCTTGCAAAGCAATGGAAATCCTATCCTACATGAACTGTCTTTGGTAACACCTGTTATATTACTGTAAGATGTCAAACTAGAGAAAATTCTCTGCATGGTTGAAGAATGGATTGGGAGCAGCCATGAACAGAAGGACTTGGGGGTGATGGTGGATGAGAAACTCAACAGGAGCCAGCAATGTGCACTTGCAGGCTGGAAAGACAACCATATCCTGGGCTGCATCCAAAAAAGTGTGACCAGCAGGATGAAGGAGGAGATTCTGCCCCTCTACTCCGCTCTAATGAGACTTCATCTGGAGCCTTGCATTCAGTTCCAGAAGCTCCAGCACAGAAAGAACATGGATCTGTTAGAGCAAGTCCAGAGGAGGCCACAAAGATGATCAGAGAGCTGCAGCACCTCCCATATGAGGACAGGCTGGGAGAGTTGGAGTTGTTCAGCCTGAAGAAGAGAAGGCTCTGAGGGGACCTTACAGCAGCCTTCCAGTACTGAAAGAGGGGCTGCTGGGGAGGGGCTCTTGATCAGGGAGTGCAGGGATAGCATGAGGGGGAAGAGTTTTAAGCTGAAAGAGGGGAGATTTAGATAAGATCTTAGGAGGAAATGTTTTCCTGTGAGGATGGTGAGGCACTGACACAGGTTGCCCAGAGAAGCTGGGGATACCCCATCCCTAGAGGTTGACTAGGGTCAAGACTAGGCTGGATGAGTCTTTGAGCTGCCTGATGCAGTGGAAGATGTTGCTGGCCATGGCAAGGAGGGTTGGAACTGGGTGATCTTTAAGGTCCCTTCTAACCCAAATAATTCTGTGACTCCATGAAAACACTAATTAGCTATAAAAAATAATTAGGTGTATCTGAATAAATATGTTCCACTGTTTACAGAACATCTCCTTAATGCTAGTATCTATTCCCCTGGCTATAAGCACAACAGTAACATTGTCAGGCCACATCTGAGACCTTCCAAGGCATAATAAGGACTACTTGGAGAGGCAGATCATGCCTGAAGGGGACCAAAGGCTTAAGTACATGGGGAAGAAGGACAGGAGGTAAACAGAAAGGACTTGATTGAGGTGAATTGTGCAATAGCAAAAGCCAGAAGAATCACTTGAGTCTGTGGTTCGAAGTCCAATGTCCCGTTCAGAGGCTTGAACTGCTTAAATCCCATCTAGCAGGATGAGCCAGTGCAAGTGAAGCTGTAGCATTCTGCAGATCCAGAACTTTTATAAAGCTCACAAAAAAACTGCCAGCACCAGCCACCAAGGGGTGACTCCACACCACCCTTGAAAATCTTTTTGGGGAGCGTGGTCCAGAGGAGTGTCAGTGGCAGCGAAACAGCCCAGGCTGAGCCAGTGGTCCCTTCTTGCTCTCAGTTTGGTTTCTGTCAAGTAATATATGCATTCTTTTCAGAAGTGAAAAATTAGTTCCAGCATGGGAATTTCTAGCCACAAGATGGCTATAAACAGAGTCATGAGCATGATTTTCCCCAAAGAATTTCCCTTGAAGACCTGCTCACCTCTCCCACCTTGTAAAAGATACGAAAGTTGCAAATCAAGTTATGGAGGCAGAGCCTTCCAGCTAGTTCTTCCCAACACTTTGTCAAATAGAGAAATCTGTTGCCTGGGCCCTTTCAATCTGACTGCACTACAGAGAATTGCAATGCATTAGTCCCAACACATACACACAAAATGCAGCCTGGGGAAGCCAACAAATGGAAACTTCAGTGGAAAGAATAATTACACAGCTAGCTTAACAGAGGGTATAGAAATAGCACAACAGAGTATGGGGGAAAGTGTTTTTATTAGGAGAGAGCAGACCCATATTCCTCTTTTGAGCAGTGGAAAAAAAAAATTACCATTTAAGTGTCTTTACTTAACACACAGCTAGATGGCAGAACCACACAGAGGAAACCAGAAACCCTTCATGCAGCTGAGTCAGAATAGATTATCCCACAGCACAATTCACGAGGGCACAGCTAATTCCACTTCCACAACCTGTGATGCAAACATGCTCTTAGGTATGGGAAACAAGTGGCTCACCTGGGCAGCCTGATATTTCTGCAGGTTTCCAGCCATTAACATCCACATCCAAAGGGTGCTACAGGACACATTTTTGTCACAGGTCTAAGCAAAATTTTATCTAAGCACATTTCACCTACATTTCAGCCTTCATCTTGTGCTAGCAACATTATTCTGGACTGCCTCCAAAGCTGTAGACAGGCTCTTTGTGAATGCAGGGACAGGACAAGGGGGAATGGTTTTTAGCTGCAACAGGGGAGGTTTAGATTAGATATCAGGAAGAAATTCTTTCCTGTGAAGGTGAATTGCCCAGGGAAGTTGTGGCTGCCCCATCCCTGGAGCTGTTCAAGGCCAGGTTGGGTGAAGCTTTGAGCAACCTGAGGCAGTGGAAGGTGTCCCTGCTCATGGCAGGGGGGGTGGAACTGGATGGGCTTTATGGTTCCTTCCAACCAAAACTATTCATGACTCTATGATTCCAAAGGTTACCCTTGCAGGCTAACTATTCGGTCACAACACTATTTACTTAGCAAGTATCTGTGACCTTATTTTTCCTTTGGAAAGAGCGTGCTGTGAGGTTGCACTGAAACAGATCACTTGCTCATTAGGTGGCTCCTTGAGCAGGGAAATGCCACATGGAGCAATGTCAGCACTATCTAGCTGCTCCCCATGCACAGCAAACCACTCTAAGAAGGTGCTCGGCCTGGGTTGCATCCCTCCTGTACCCTGGTGACATTTAGCTGGTCTCAATAAGCGCCAGAACCAGCGAACATCTTGCTGTCAGTCTCGCACACACCATCTCTGGGAGTCTGCAAGAGCTGAGATCACAGCAGCCATCCCCACTCCAGTCACTAACTGTTTCCCTCCCCTTTCCCTCAGCTGCCTATTTCCACAAAAACAGCAGAGCTCCTTCTATTTGAGACCAGCTCTGCTATCAACTTTGCCTGGACTGATTGGGAGGACAATGAGGAGGTGGCACTGGCTGCAGGCAGAGCAGGATTTTAGTGCTTCTTGATAAAATGAGTTTTCCTAGCAGTTTTGAGCATTTATACAATTATAAATATTTATTAATTTTATTTAAAAGAATTAGCATGGATGAAAAATATATGGAGGGATCTTACAAAGGAGAACATGAATGTTTCATAGATCAACTAGACAAGTACTTGCATCCTGTCTTAACAGCATCAGGTGCTCATGTCCAGTAAGCCACTGCATCCACAGGACTGACACTAGGGCTATTCTGGCTTGCACAGGCTGAGAATCCCATCAATGAAGCACTAAGCAATATCATTCATCATAAAGCAAGGGTCTTTGGGAGCCCTATATATGCATTTGCTCCACAGCTCCTCTCTGCAGACAGAGGCAGCACAGTTCCTGCAGTCATCTGGCCCCCACGCAGCCTGGCTGCTTTAGCAGGAGCACAATATGTATTCTCCCCTTATGCTATTTACTCACAGCTACAGATGTTGACATAACAAAGAGCTAAAGACAGACAGAAGGGGAATAGTGTTGCAGCACAGACACTACGGGCTCTATTCTTCAGAAAAGAGCCTCTGACTTCCCCACCCAACCCTGCAATTCATTGGAAAATCATCTGGGCTGGTGAAGCTAGCTTTCCTCTCCTGCAGGACACAGATGAATGTTAAGTGAACATAATCTTTGCTCTTTGTTTCTGTGCTGAACTGTACCCTTATAAATCCACAGAAAAAAGCAATTGTTCCAAATCAAGTGGCTAAAGCTCGTGGATGTATTGGGCAGTGTGCAGCTTTGCCTCCTGTTGACCTGCCCCTACCAAGAGCTGTGCTGGGAAGCGCATAGCTTTTTCCTAATATTATCTTTAGGGAACCAGATTTAAAGGGCTAATTCATTCCATAGTCAAAACTTCAAGGCTTTTTGGAGGATGACCCCTTGTATATTCAAAGCTTCCCACCTGCACATAGAAAAAAAATCTCAAATAACAGCAAAAGAATATAAACGGTTTGTAAAACATGACCAGGAAAGGTAGGAAAGGAAAGACAAGAGCAGGGACTATCCAGAATGGATTTCAGCTGCCCATTCTTGTGTCAGGCTGCCCAGCACCTGCAGCAGCACACTCTGGTTCCCATCGCTACATCTTCCCTCGTGCTGCTGGAAAACCACTGCAGCAGGGAGGGTGTTGGGGTTTCGGACTCATGAACCCAGAGCTGCTCTGTGAACATTTACAAATGGATTCAAAAGCTCTTTGAAATGGGCTGGTAGTAATTAACTGCAAGTCCCCAGCATGATGCCTGTATAATGGTTAGAATGGTAGAAACACTCAGAATGTGGCTGGTGCTTGATGTGAAAGATATGTCAACTTGGTGTAAAAATTGTGCTTCAGTGGTGCTTCAAGGTGCTTGGTTCTGCTCTTCATCATGGCCAAGATCATAGATGAGTTTGGGCTGGAAGGGACCTTAAAGATCATCCAGTTCCAACCCTCCCCCCATGGGCAGGGACACGTCCCACTGAATCAGGTTGCTTAAAGCTTCAACCAACCTGACCCTGAACACCTCCAGGGGTGAGGCATCCACAACAGCTCTAATCACCCCGTGTCAGTGCCTCAACGCTATGTAATTACTATGTCTTTAAAGTCCTGCTTGTCTCATGCTATTAACAACTTAGGCAGTGACCCTTCCATTAAGTCCACTTAGGAAAGTCCCAGAACCCACACCAAACCCTACCAGGTTCAGGGAACCTCTGGACTCTTCACACGCAGCTAGTTGGCTGTTTGGAAGCCTTGCTCTGCCAACCAGCCCTCTCCCAAGCACCATACAAGCTAGAAAAGGGATTCTGTTTTTTAAACAGTTGCTTTTTAGAGCTTCTCATGCAAACTAAAGTTCAGATCCCTCACAACTGGTGGGAAAAGATATTATTGCCTGGAACCATGCCCGGAAAACCTCAAAGCCGAGCTTCCTTCTGCCTCCGCTCAATTCCCGGCTCCCATCACTCAAACGCGATGCCACCTGGTGCTTACAGGCAGTAAAACCAGGCGCTTCCCAGCAGTTCCAGGGATTCTGGGCGAAGAGTTTAGCAGATATTCAGGGGGAAATAAGCAGCTCTCGGATAAGCAAACATGCCATAACTCACAGCATTTATCCTGCCAGAAGATTAACATTCCCCTTGCACCACAATGACTCACAAGCCATTAACATATCTTAAGGCTTTTAGGTTGTGCTTCAAGGAGAATGTGGGTAACAGTTAAACTTAATTTTGCTAACATTTCCATTGGATGGGGATTTGCAGTTTTGGACTGCAGACGCCCCTCCTGCTGAAGAGCTGTCCTGGCACAGCACACAGCGTTGGAGCAGCCTCCCATCCCAAAGCCACACGCTGCTGGTCCTGAAGGGGCTGTAAAAAGTCCTTTCAAAGAGCAAATAAATGAGTTGACTTCATAAAAAAAAAGAAGGGAGGCAAGTATCATCTTTCCTTCAGAGAAATAAGGCTGTGTAGGAAACAGGTCTGCTTTGAAAGAACTGACAACAGTGCTTTTGTGGATGGTGACTCCCTAAAAAAATGTCATCTCTCCTGCCAGGAAGATGATCACTGATCTTTCATCTCAAGATCTCCTGCAGTTCATGCCTATGTTCCCCATAAACCAAGGTAGAGTAAGTTTTGCTCTATTCCGCCCTGGCTATCATGCATCAAGAGACTAATCTGACTCATCACCACTGATAGATGCTTAATGGGAAGTCATGTTCCCTAAACCCAGCCCCAGCCCACTTTTCCCCACCCTGTCCCCCTGAAGCAGGCAGCCTCACAGACAGCTTCCAGCCAGGACAGTGCTTTGGGAGCAGGACAGGGAATTTGCTTTCCCATGTCAAGCACTCCAGCTTCCCATCTGACCCTGAACCACCTTGGCATATCAGAGGTCCCAGCAGCCACACAGAGCTCCAGAACAGCAGACATGGCTAATGCAGAGGATGGCCAGTGGTCAGCAGATCCTGAGCTGCTTTGACTTGCCACGATCCCACATCAAACATCTCTTCCCTGCTGCCAAGCAGTGCACAGGTCACAGCGAGGTACATACTGGTCCTGCAGTGCCAGGATAACTCAGGAAATTATTTTTGAGCTGTGTTCCCTTGAATTTAGCCTGTTCCCCCTCCTTCCCTCCCAAAGCAAAATAACAGGAAAAAGCTCAGCATGCTTTAGGAGGAGCACCATTCAAGATTTTGTTTCCCAGCATCCCTGGGGATAATCCAGATCTGCAAATTGGTTTACCTTGGGTAAAAACAGTTTGTCTCAATCACCAGCACACAGTGTATCTATAGGTCCTGCTGCACCCAAAAAACACGTTCCTTCCTCTGCCATGGGTTCCAGTCTGGAAACACTCCTCACCAAAAGCAAGAGAAAATGGAGGGGTCAGTGGGTCAGAAGCTGCAATGTTGTTCCCATGTCCAATAACCAAACAGAGCACCAATGATGCTGGAATATTGCACAGAAACAGGCTGTGTAGGCATGCATCTCCAAGTGGGAAACCAGCAACAGGAGGAAATGTGTTCTCCAAATATTCAATGGAAAACATTTGAACCTAAAGCAAACATCCAGAATTATTGAAGATATCCGCCTGCATGAAACATAGTAGTAAGTAAAGACATTCACACTTACGGGGGGAGGGGGGGCTTTTTGCCTTGAAAAACTAAATTTACATTCTTACACTTGTAAAATCTTTCTAAATTGGAAAAGATATTTGAAATCCTATACTAACTACTGTACAGGACAAGTGTCAATACAGCTGAACCTCAAGGCTGAATAACAGGATCTTTGAGGAGTGCTGCAGCTGTCAGAGCATTTTTATTCCCTTGTGCACACTGCCACCTTGTGGTTTTCCTCCCAGTTTCTAAAAGAGGCTCCAAAACTCAGAGATGTAGCCAGAGCACATGTGAAGTTATTTGGAAACGTTTTCATTTGCTTGATCACAACCTGCAGCTAGAAAAATAAACTATCAAATACAACTCGCTGTAGTTACACAAATCAGAGCTTGTTTTGTCAGTCTTTAATTCCATAGCAATAGCTTTTCCTGATTCCAGTTCATATTATCTAACATTATGGTAGTAAAAGACATACAAGAACTAAAGAATTATGCACATGGGATTATTCATAAAAGAAGCAACTGCATTTTTTTACATTTCTGCTGCTTCTCTATTAATTACTGTTTAAGTGAAACAGGTATGGTAGCTGCATAATTATTTGTTTACAAATGAGGTTGACGCTGGTCTACAGAGTAGAGTCAGCCATGTAATTCCTCTGTAGCTACATGGCAATTATTGTGCTATTATGCAGTAATTAAACATACAAATAAACATTAAAACAAGGATTCTGTATAGGAGCTCCCAACAATCCTAGGATGGGGAACCAAATAGTAATACAAATTACAGTGTACTATAGTGGTCCCAGCTAAAGCAGGTAGTTAAGAGTTTATCATCCTTTACACTACAGCAAATTTTTGAAGCTTTTCTAGTTGCACAAGTGTCTGGCCTAATGACCAAAGAGAGATCTCATTTTGCAAGTTCTCTACATGGGCTAATAATTTTGCCATCCAGTTATGCCTCTCCTAAGGACAGGAGCGAATGCATAATTCATACTAAAAATGGCACAAACATTCCCAAGAAGTGGTCTACAGAAGATCTTTCACCAAAGATGTCTTAGCCTTCCACAAAAAGTCAGAACTGCTGCCGCCACCGCAGGGATGTAGCAGCCCTGTACCACAGCCAGCATCCTCCACCAAAGCCACACCCAGGACAGGCTCTGCAAGCCTTGTCCCAGTAGCACTCTGATTACTGGCCTGATTACTGGCTCACGCAGCTGGTTTTAGCTGGGTATAAGATCGAACCAGTTCTACATTCATGTTTTATTTCATCTCGTTCCTGATTAAAACCAGCAAAATTCCCTCTAATGCTGAAATTTAGCAGAATGCTGGTTTTGACATTTTAACTCTGCAGACAGAAATTAGGGTCACATCCTACCCCTTCAGTATCCTGTGTCTCTTGATGCTACAAAAGCAAGACAGGCTGGCTTTGCCCAAGTTTGTTCCTTTAAGAAAAACCTAAATATTAACATATTCATGTACAATTGTTAGTTAATTGTCCTAAATGAAGTCTGAACAAAAAGTATTTTGTTAAACGCTGAAGTCACACTATAAAAAACATGATTTATGCCCATGCTGAAGTGAGCCCTCGGGGCTGTGTACTACTTATATGGATAACATCTGACAAAACTCAATACTCAGGTTTTCCCAGAGACTTTCCCCATGCTACTTTTTTTTCTTTTGATGCTGCAGTGAAGACCTTTGACAAGAAAATTGCTCTGTTCAGGAGCCTGGCAGTTCCTGCCAAATGCCACAAGATTTGACTTGTAATCCCAAGCTCAGCTCTGGAGTCCTCAGCACAGGAAGGGCAGGGATTTGTTATACAGAGTCCAGAGGAAGCCACAAAGATGATCCAAGGGCTAGAGCACCTCCCATATGAGGACAGGTTGAGGGAGTTTGGATTGTTTAGCTGGAGAAGCGAAGGCTCTGGGGAGATCTTAGAGCAGCCTCCCAGTGCTTAAAGGGGGCCTGCAGGAAAGCTGGGAAGGGGCTCTTTATCAGGGAGTGCAGGGATAGGATGAGGGGGAATGGTTTTAAGCTGAAAGAGGGGAGATTTAGATTAGGAAGAAATGTTCTCCTCTGGCAAACACCAGGCTACAGAAAGTGAACTCATGGACAGATTTTGTTTACCTCTGTTGCTGCTGACGGGTACAGCTTAAATACCCACAGATCATCCCTGAATTTCTTCTGGCACCCAGTTCTCTGATCTCAAGGAATTGCTGCAATAAGTGAGATGAACTATAGTTCATCCACACTGTAAGGTGTCTATTTGGTTAAAATATTCTTGTTTAAGTGAATTTGATAAGAAAATAGGAAATTCTGTTTTGTATTTAAGCAAGGACTCTAATTTAGCTGAGAAGCGTGCTTAAGAAGAATCTATCCCTTTTGTGTTCTCTGAAACTGCATGTGTGTGAGCAAACGCAAACTCTAGTCAGCTGGGGAGCCAGGGGATCACAAGCAATCAGGAAGAAGGGGCCGTAGTGAAATCTGCAGGGCTAACACAGGCACTGCATGTCAACATGAACTATATCTTCAAGATATCACAATACATACTGGAATGGCAAAGCTTTCACAAGTAAAAAAAGTTATATTTTTACTCCAAGTTAACATCCAAGCCAGTGAGCCAGCCTGGCTCAGGAGGACTCACGCCTAGAGCATCCTTTCAAAAAGGTGGCTATACCATGTAATACAGCCACATGGGAAGTATTAAGAGATCTCTGCCCCATCATGCTTATTGAAAGAAATACCTGCCCGAAACAGCAGCTCACTTAATTTAGTCAGTAACTTCAGCTACAGAGGCATTTCTGTTGTGCCCTGCCTCCTTATGATGACATGAGTTTCACGCTAACCCAAGGTTGTTTTGGCAACAGGAAAGCTGGGAAAGGAATCTATCAGGAAGTGCAGAGATAGAATGAGGGGAAATGGTTTCAAGCTGAAAGAGGGAAGATTTAGATCAGATAATAGTAAGAAATATTTTCCTGTGAGGCTGGTGAGGCACTTGCACAGGCTGCCCAGAGAAGTGGTGGATGCCTCATCCCTGGAGGTGTTCAAGGCCAAGTTGGATGGGGCTTAGAGCAACCTGATCCAGTGGAAGTTGTTCCTGTCCATGGCGAGGGGAATGTGGGGTGGAACTGGATGATCTTCAAGGTGTCTTCCAACCCAAACTATTCTATGATTCTAAGATGCACAAAAAAAACCCCTGCTTTGTGGCAAGTTTGCACTATTTGTGGTAAAAGCTTTTTCCATAACTATTTAACACTCATGCAGCATTTTCCCTGACATGGATGAAGACAGACAAATACCATTAAGCCAAAAGTACCATAAATCATTTAAGACTAAGACTAATACACAGCAAATTCTATTTCTTTCACAAACTCCTCCAATGGGGACTTTGCGCAGGCTTGATCCTGCACCCGTTGTGGTCAGAGGGAAGCCCTGCCTTCCTTTCCAGGGAACCTGGATCACAGCCCACGGGTTCAATGTAAAGGCATAGATCGAGGAGGGTAATTTCACTTGTGCTGCCAGCAAGCCCAGCAATTCACTGTTCTTAGAAGAGTTCCCTCTTCTGATCACAGGCTGCTATTACCAAAATGTGTGCACCCATTGGAAACTTGCAAAGAAAAATCCCCCCTGCACATTTATAGAGGGGGAACAACTGCTATAGTGACTGGCAGAAAAACAGATCTTTTTGACCACGGATAGATTACCTCTAGGATGCATACCGAGGCTTCGCTGACCCTTGGCTCCTTTACTCTGTTTACAAACAAAGATATCCTTTTTAGACTGGGAAGTTGCATAGTTTTAGAAGCATGATTTTATTACCTTTAATGCATATATTTATTAAGGTAGCAGTAATCACAGCTACAGTTATCCTTCTATTGCTCTGCTCCCTCACTTAGCAACCAGTTTGAGTGTTGCCAGCATAATTCTTGGCTTGCCAAGGAAACTATTTCTGTTCCTTGAATATAATTTCCTAGCAGAGTTGACTTTCTATGTTGTTGCTTTATGGTTGTCATGAAAACCTTCCTCTCCCCATTAATTACAAGGTGTGCTGACATCTCCTCCCACTCAGCAGACCACCAGCTCTTGAGAGGGCTGGGTCACCATCTCCATCCCCATAAAGACTGTACGTATATATGCAAAGTATATAAGTAAGTATATATTTGTAAGTATACATGCAAAAAAATTAACATCCTTTCAGGTTTTGTTTATTAGCATCTTGAAAAGGACTTCTCAGTATAAAGGAATTTTTCAATCTCTATACTGAGAAGAAATCAATACCAACAAAGTCAAAACTCCCTGCAGAGGGAGCAGGTTCACCATCCCATCACACCAGGACACTTCAGTCATTTCACTAGATGGGAGCATAAGTAACTCTTTTTAGATAAGTCCACGACACTTATCACCTAACTTATTTACTGAACCTTGCCCAGATGGTCAAGGTAGCTTGCTCTTCAAAGGAGAATTCAACCGAATTTCTGACTCAGGGCTCCAGATTTCCTTATTTAGCATCATTGGCAGGAATCAAACCTGCAGGTGTGTCCCAGCACACAGAATTAAGAAATAACTTCCCCGCATTGCCAAACTTTTCTAGAATATTGGTCAAATAGTGCTGGAAACAAGAGCATCAGGTCAAGGGACTCCAGGGGGTTCAGGCTATCTCACTGCCCTCCCAAGGGCATCTTGCACCAGATCAAGCTGCTTCATTTGGATACCCACGAGAGAAGAGCTCACACTCTCTCTCAGTAATTATTTTACATCTCACACTGCCCCACTACAGGGAGCCCTGAGCTGATACAGCATTGCAGGGGCCTCTCACCAAGCCTCAGCACGCTGCAGATAGAGGGAAGGTTCGGCTGTATAATGGCCTCCAGAGCCCATAGCACTTTGCTTCCAGGTAAGGACAAGGCCATGCCGGGGGTATCATGACTGATGCTAAGTAGGTGTCAAAAGGGTTTATACTTTTTCAGCTGCCAGAAGAGAAGGAAAACATCTCTGTAACATGAGTCCAGATCCATCGGCACAAGCCACATACAAGCACTCAAAGCTGGCACTGCAGATAGGAACAACTCAAGCAGCATAGTACAAATGCATGTGTCTAGGACCTACTTTTAAACACCTAAACAATTCCACCAAGAGCTCCTAAGGAGCTGTTTCCAGTCAGCTTGGACTTCTCTGCTGCTCCATGGTGCTTTAGGACCCTTCAAAGCACCAAATACTGCTTGTGCGTGCTCTCCAAATGAATGACAGGGGTTTACTACAGCACTGAGCAGGTCTGAGGGTGTTTCTTGCCCCTCAGCCTCACCAACCAGCACACACCGTGAGGGGTACATGGCTCACATTAAGCCTGGGATGTGAGCACGGTACACTTCTGCACCTCGCTGGAGTATATGGCACTCCTAAGCAAGGTGCCGTTTGCAAATACATACACACAATGACTGCACAGGGGAGAAGAAGGAAGAGAAGAAGGAGGAGCAGCAGCAGACACCCACAGCATCCACTCCAGAGCCAAATCTCAGCCCCAGCCCAACCAAGGTGGTGGGCCAGCTCCAGGGAAACAAGCCGCAGGTTACAGGCCAAGGACCAAGAGATGGATTACCTGCCACAGAGGTCCAAGATTAGGCCAAGAGGAGGAAAGAAAAAGCCAGGAAAGCTAGCAGCAGTACTGAGTACAGAAGCACCACCAGCGCAGCTCACGCAGGAGAAAAGAGGGTGTGGCCCTGAGCTTAAATGGAACTCCCAAGGCAAGGGGCAAGGGGCTGTCAGCCCAGGTGATGCTCCTCACAGCCCACAGTGCTCCCACATCTCCTTACACTCTGGGCTTTACAAACCTCTGACTTTTCTCCATGCAGCACAAAACGTTGAAAAAGCTGGTGGAGAGGGAGCTAGAAATGTAGCCTTTTCCCCTAAAACACAGCTTTCCCTATACTAGTTGGAGCTGGGAAGTGTATGCTAATAATTCGTCAAACATTGAATTGAAATTGTGGATAAGAATCATGCTTTTTGTCTAGGAGATTGTTTGAAAATGAAATAGTGTCTAAAACTGTAGCTATTACACAGCACATTATTTTGAAGGGCTTTGGTATAATTTAGATAAAATGCTGTATCTCTTATTTCAGAAATGTCAACATCATTCTAAATGTACATGTGCTTTTCCATCAGTTTGATATGAAGACTTACAACTCTACAAACCTCTTTCTCTTGTTCTCCCCATTTTCTTTTTAAATTGGCAAATGAGTATTCAATCTTTCAAAATTTCAGGTACATTTTTATATGTAGGAAAAGTGCATGTTCAGAGATGGCTCTGAATGGCTCCATTATGTATGTTATCAGAATTTTTGCTACCAGAAATAAAATCTATGCATCTGAACAAAATTAAAAAAAAAATAATATCATGCTCCAGACCAAGGACAAAATGTTCCACTTCCCTCCTGAGCTCCTGATATTTACACAGCAATTCATCCCTACTGCTCCATATGTAGTGTGTTGGTGGGGTGGGGTGTGAATTAATGCTCCACGCACAGGATCCTTGACACTAGTCTGAAAGTTCCTGAAGTTGCACCAGGGAGGTTTAGATTGGGTATTAGGAAAAAATTCTTTACTGAAAGAGTTGTGAAGCATTGGAACAGGATGCCCAGGGAAGTGGTGCAATCACCATCCCTGGAAGTATTCAAAAAACATGTTGATGGACGGGGCACTTCAGGACTTGGTTTAGGAGACGCAGTGGTGTTGTGTTCATGGTTAGACTGGATGATCTTAGAGGTCTTTTCCAACCTTAACAATTCTATGATTCTATGATTCTATGATTCTATTCTGTGAAATGAGAAACCTCTCCGAAAACTTCAGCGCAGGCAGGCAATGTGACTGAATGAACCAGCTGGTTGCAGCTGGGCTGCAGCAACATGCTTCAGCAAACAACTGGGGTGCAGGACTCACCCTGAAGCAGTGCATCCTGTCAGGGCTGTCTCACAGCTTTGCGTCAGGCTCCTGGCTGGAATCGGCTTATCCTAAGGATTCTCTGTGCAAGGCTATATGGCAACCCCAGGGTCTGCGGCTGGGGCTCCAGACAGAAGCAGGCTGTGTAGTAGTTTGGCACCGCAGAGTCCTTAGATCCTTAGCCTTCAGCACATTCAAAACCTGAGAGTGTTTAGAGCTGGAGACAACCATTCCCCTTAATAACTGCAGTGCTATAGGACAGGTTCATGCACATCCAGAACCACAGAACCCCACGTAGGACAGACCATTGCAGGAGCAGATGTCTTCTCATCCTGTGTCAGCCACCTACACCCTCCGTCTTGCATAAGCTAACTTTCCCAGCTAACTCCCAGACATCTCTGCCTCCTGTTCAGTCAGCCCTTTTGTTCCCCAAGGCAAACCCAGCTCCTCTGGAGTGAATGACCTTGCTGATGGCAAAGGGAGCAGTATAATTACCCACCATGTCCCTTAGCTGCATCAGATTTTGGGAGAGGCTTTTACCCAAGGGCACATTACACTTCTTTCCATCACCATAAGTTTTTCTTCAAGTCCTAGGAAAGAGGAAAAAAATACAATCTTAAACACAGGAAATTCCAATTAAGCATACAACCCCTGCTTTTTGTGGTAGTCAAACACTGGCACAGGTTGTCTGGAACAGCCATGCAGTCTCCATTCATAGACATACCTAAAAGCCAACCAAGCACAGTCCTGGGCAACCTGTTCAGCATGACCCTGCTTGAGCAGGGGTTAGAGTAGACGATTTCCAGAGGTGCCCACCAACATCACCCACTGCGGGGGTTTCTGTTTCATTGTTAGTTCATAGGAAATTGTGTACAATTAACATTATTTTTATCCATGTTCTGCCATCTCCAACCTCTGATCAGGTTTCAGGAGTGTTTCAGATCCCCTGCTAATTGCCCTCCAATGGTTTCACATTGTTCTCCCAGAAGAAAAAGTCCTCCTGTGATGGGATGGGGAAAACAGGTTGCTGACACAAACCACCATGAGGCTGTCTGTGCCTTCTGAAAAATACTGGCAAGCTAAGAAAGAGGAAGGAACAATCATGCAGACAGGACTTTGTTATAGCTGCATCAGTTTGCCTGGATACCTGCTTCCCCTTGCTAATACCCATGTGTGCATGCAGCTGGATGCGTGCAGCCACTGTCATAGCTGGTGGACTTCCAGTATGGCTGAGTTTGTCTCTGTTTGCTTTCTACCTGAGTCAGCAGTTGGACAAAACGAACAGGATTTTTCCCCAAGCACATTTTCATTTTCATTTACTTCTGTGCAGGCTTCTCCTTCCCCAGCCTGGGAGCTGCAGTACATTACACACAGCCCATCACTGGCAAAAAACATTAAGTACTGTGGAGGCATACTGTGGTAGCCATTTATCCTAATTAAAATGCCCCTTCGAGTGCATAAAGATGCAGATTTACACAACTTGGCTGTTTGCTGTCATGAGAAAAGGTGCAGTCACATACAGCAATGTTTACTCTGAAGTGTGATTGTCTATCACTCTGAACAGTGTCCTAAATGAATAAAGAGGTTTCTAATTAGATCAAGACTGAGCAAAAATACACAATAAATTACTGTTCTTCTTTTTTACAAAGCCAAATATTTTGTGAGACAAATGTCACCCTAATTAGCTGAAGATTACAGCTTAGTGTTCAGTTATTCTCCATATTATCTGTTGCCATTTCCCAATTCCAAAGTGTGGTTGATAACTCCGGGCACTGAGAGGCCATTGCCAGCCCACAAGGAGACACGGCCATTCAAACTGCATCACCCTACTCCAATGATCCTGGTGAGCAAGGATATTGAGAGAGAAGGGCAAAGTCCCAGTGTGCACTGTGGTGGGCAAGGACAGACCCCAGCCAGCCTCAGCTCACAATGGTGTCTTGCTGCATGTCCAACACGCTCCTTTTCATCCTCCTTGCTCCCCAGTGCTGGCTTTTGTCCTCTTTATTTTTCCTTGACTTACTGTCCCTGTTTGCCAGAGAGCAAGTGAACAGGCGCAGGGCAGGGTGGGACATTCCCACGGAGAGGAACGTGCGGCTGTCTGCAGGGTCATATGTGGAGAGAGCAGCCACAGAACACTACTGCCTTTTGTACCCACTCTGCAACACATGCCACCAGCATTGATATGCCACTCGTGTCACCAAAGTGACCAAAAAGCAGACTGTGCTGCTCACACTAGCAGGATTGCTGGACTCAAGGGCCAAGTGACGACTGCCATCCCTGCACACATGCCAGCAGCCTCCGCTTACCACTTCTGCATACACAAATGGAATCAAACAAGGGGAATGTTTATAGGGATGCAAGTCTGCAGCTGCAGTTTGCAAGTTCATTAGCAGTGTCCCTGCAAAGATATTTTTTTTTTTAATTGGAGCCCTAATTAGCAATGAATTCTCATTATTTTTCATTGAAATCCCAAAGCAGCTTTGGCACATTCTCTTTGTTCTTTTGAAAACGGGAAAGTGGAGAAGCCTAGGGGAAATAAGTAAGCATCTGATGATATACTGCAGGGGTTGTTTTTGCCTCAAACCATTCCTTCAGTTTAATAAGTTTTGCAGCAATTTTACTTATTTTTTTATAATTTGTAGGAATAAGTATTTCCATAAAGAAACATTTCCATCACCGTTGATGGCTCCTCTCTGTCCTTCCCAGAAAGATGTATCACCAGGGTAAGATGCATCCTGTAAGGAGGCTGCATTTTTCTTTCACTCAGGCAAAATCTCCATTGACTTGAAGAAGAATTTTACAAGTGTGACAGCACAATTCCAGAAAGCAACCACGAGAACAGTTTTGCCTGAGGAACAGCAAAACAGCCCCTACAATTACAATGTGGTGGCTCTGATCAGGGAAATGTTAATCAGATGGAGATGTTTGCCAAAACCTTCATTTGCACCAATAAGGCCAGGCTCCAGAGTGAGCATCTGATGCCAGGAAGCAACCTTGGCACCTCAGGGTTGTTTAATGTGGAGCCGCAAGCATCAGCTGCCAGCAAAAGCTGAGGCACAGGCTATTCCTAAAACGATGGGCAAGATGCTTGGCATCACCGGAGGCACTCGGCTCTGCCCAAAGATGAAACCTCTTTTGCAGAGAGTCAGCTTTCCAGCTGGAGCAACCAGTACCCAGGATGCTGCTGGGAGAGAGCAGAGGCTGAACTGGTGGAGAGGGGCTTCCTCGCAGCCTGAGGGGATAGGGTCCCAAAAATACCTGCAAGCATTGCTTTGATTCATTAACATAAGTATTTGAGAGCAGCAGCATGTGAAGTGGCAGGATGAAATCTTTACATCACCTCAGAACTAATGTTTTGGATAAAATGAAGTGTTTCCTTCCTATTGAAAACCAGCTAATTGTCCACCAAGAAGTCTGCATCCCTTGCCAGTTAGAGACACACGGACACTATTTTTTCCAGATTAAAAACTACATGGTCTGAGAGGTTATTTAATGGCGTAGCAGCAGCACACCACCCTCAGGCAGAGAAGCAGTACTCATGCCTTGCTGTTGTTCCTCAGGATTCACTGCATCTTTTCTTAGGTCTATCACAAATGACTAGAATTATGTTCCTATAGCTGTGCCTCGCTCCTGAGTAGTCCTCCTGGATTTACGAGGCTGTGCTTACCTGGCCCTCACTCTGCTAGTTCTTCAAGATGTAAAAGTGAAAAGGAGCCCTTCAAGCAAGTATAAATGTATTTTTTTCCTTGGTTTTGGCCCTTTTCATGGCCTAAGTGCATTGGAAGGGCCAAGGGAGAGGCAAGAATCAGCTTCAGTAAATTTAATCACTCGGTTTTATTGCAGCTCATCTCACTCCAACCCTGCTAACATGCAAATAATGTAAGAAAGAGATATTTGTTTGCCCTGAAGAAGCATGGTGCAGCCCTCCATGGCATCTCTCCCTCCTTCTGACTTGAACAGAAATTCACTCACTTCTGAAGGTGCACCCTGCTGTCAGCCATGTGGCAGCCCAGTGATGTCACCGGCTGGCTGTCACCAACAACGGGATAACAGAAGAGAAGTACATTGAGAACTTATGAAGACATATTTTTCTGTGAGGGTGGTGAGGCACTGGCACAGGTTGCCCAGAGAAGTGGTGGATGCCTCATCCTTGGAGGTGTTAAGGCCAAAATGAATGGGGATTTGAGCAACCTGATTCAGTGGAAAATGTCCCTGCCCATGGCGGGGTGAGGGGTGGGGTGGAACTGGATGATTTCTACGGTCTTTTCCAACCCAAACCATTCTATGATTTTATGAAGAAATGGGAGACTTGACGCACATTCTGGTGAACAATGGATTTGCAACTGGAAAACAGTCCAGTTTTTTGACCATACCAGTATCTACTCCAAAACCAGAAATGCTTCCAGAGCATCTTATTTTTTTTCCAAAGGAATGGATAATCATCACATAGTTTTCACAGTCCTTCTACAAATTATTTTGATAATAAAGGACCTCCTGTGACATTAAGTACATTTTAATTACAACATTGTCTGTAATGCATATATCTAATTGCAAATAATTATTTTATCATATTTTGTCTGTATGCCTGTTCCATGCAGCAGATATTATCTTCTGATTCAGTGGTACAGGTTAATTAAAATTTCTCTTTTAATATAATTTCAAAGCTAACCACATAATTTCATCTGAACACCAGCTGTGTTGGTAAAAAATTACTTTTTATTATTTTTTGTCATGCTTGTCCATGGAGGAAAACCTGAGCCATTTCTGAAGGCTATAATTACTGCACTGCTTTCTGCAGTCATTTATTTGCAAAATATGAAAATAAGGAAGATCTGTGTAACATCAGTGGGTAGTGATTGCTTTGTGTGTTTCTGGTTTATTTTGAAGCCTTTTTTTGTTCTGTTCCTTATGTACAAGGCAACTTGAGATATTAGCTTCAGAAGGAGAATTTAACGTATTACACAGCCACTCAATAAAGTCTGGTTTGTTGGTATAAATGACACTTAGGGTTAAGACAATCTGCACGGCCATTCTTGATTTTAACAAAGCTCAGCTTCAGGGTGATCCCAATCAACTGTTTCCTGACTCATTTATTGCTCCTTAGAGAGATAAAGAGCAAACACAAGCCGAGGGAAACAAAGGAAACTATGAAAATAGTGTTGAGTCAAGAAAAGAGAGCTTAAGTCAAATAGATGGTGACAGGAAAACAAAAGAATAAAGCTGAGCAGAGGAAAAGAGACAAGAGACGACTTTTTTTCATGTGAGCATGTGGGAGAACACTTCATCTGTACCTTGTACTAAAAAAATACCTTTACTTCTTACCCTGCATGCATTATTCCTCAGAACCAGAAGTATTTCTGTAAGTCTGACTGTCGGCATCTCGCTGCTATTTAAACCCTTACACTATTCTGTTTCTCTGTCCAGAGTCAGCTCCAGGGAAGACAGAGGGGCAAAGTCCGGCAGGGAGAGGGCTAAGACATGTCCCTAAAAGCCAGGACACAGCTAGGCAGCCAAAGGAGGGTAGCAGGGGCTCCCAGGACCTCCACTGATGCCAGGTGGGCAGAGGCGAACGCTGCCTGGAGGAAATTGCTGGAGCTCTACCGAGACCATGAGTGACCTTTCCTCTTGGAGAGGGGTGAAGTAAACAACACTTATCTGGGATTTAGTGCCATTGAGACAAGCAGCACTTTATCTCTGTACTGCGGCATAAGGAGCAGGGAAGCAGAGTAGTGATTTTTCTGCTTTTACGGTGTAAGCCATCTCTGCTTTTTCAGTTCGATCTCAAGTTGAGCTGTAACAGCTCCTCGTGGAAGGATCTTGGCGAGGGCAGTAGGGTATGGGCTTTCACAATGTGCCATAAACCTCTTCATGCAGTTCAATCTTTTGTAAGTGTAGTTTGATCTGTCCTTAGTGAGTTGATATTTTTACTCCATGAAATTTCCTCATTCTCTGTGCCATTTCCTTTTGGAAGGCATCAGGGGACGTGCAATCCATGTTCATTCTATTTTGGACTTTTTTCCATCCATAGATGTAAATATTCTTTCCCTCCATACACAGTTTAAAAATCTGGCAGAAGGAACTCTGATGTTTTATTCAGAGTGCTTTTTTCCCCATCTATCATTCTTACTATATGAACGACATTTTAATGCCTCATGTGCTGCGACAGTTAGAAATTTTCCATCAGATTTTTCTCAAATAGCCCAGCACCCAGAAGTTCCATTCCGTTTTACTGCAAGGGGTTAGGAACTTCTGAAAATCTAGTTCTCAACTGCTACTCCGCTTAGGGACATTCCTGTTCCCAGCTTATTTCAGCACAGTTTATTTCAGCCATCACCTGCCATTTGAAATCCGGTAGCCTCCTGGAAGTTATGCTCAGAACAGGGCCAGGGTCAGATCCTGCCATCTCTCTCAGTGGCCACTCACCTTCACTCTGCTGTGCCAGTCTCCACATCTTGTGTCCCTGTCAGTGCGTGCAGAGGCTCACACTATGGCTGGAAGGGAAAATGGCACAACTTTAAGGTCAGACACATATATGGTATATGATTCCTCCACTGTATTTAAACCTTTTAAAAATGACCAGATATAGCAGATCGCTCCTGGGCCGATCCCAGGGCTGAAGATCTTCATATACTGTTGTAGCCTACCCGCAAAGGAACTAGACAAAATGCTGCTGCTCGTCCCCAGTCCATAAACTAATCTAGATCTGTGCATTGCAGCACAGACCATTCCTTCAGCTTAAACTAGAACTAAATCCCTCTGAGCACTTTTGTATGCCAAAGTGTCCCATCTGCTTTTTCTGAAGTAAAAATTCAACTCACACAAAGCAAGGACTAAATAAGTAACTTGTGCTAAATAATTAACTGTGCTCTGGGAAGCCTGTGTGCTCATCTGAGAAGTCAGCATGCTTCTTCAGGAGATGTCCTTTGCTGGCACCCTGCACCTTTGAACTGCTTTTCTCCGCTTGCCAAGATAAGCTGGGCACTGGTTGCACCTCTTCCAGCTTTGTTTGCATTGCCAGCCTCTGGGACACCTCGACATCCATGTCATTCATTAATTCATCTGCAACAGGCAATAGGACAGTAAGAAACTTGAATTAGTGTCACTGGCTTGATCCTCATCGAGCGTAAAAGGAGGAGGTGCCTTTACTTTCATGAACCAAGCAAAACTCTGAACCTTTACAAAAGCTTATCCACAGAAAGCATTTTGCAGGATCCAGACTTTGGAAAAGTTAGGCGTATATTAGAAGTGAAGCACTAACTAAATGGCTTTGAGTCTAATGCAGCACCTTGTAGGTGCAGAGATCCATGCCTGTGTATCCCATAGGAACACTGTTAGGAAAATAAACCCATCAATCTCAGAGCCAGATGCAAAAATCTTTTACACAAGCTTAGTCATATCAAGACAGAGAGAGCAGAGTCTCATTTCCATTCACAGCATGCTGGCACAGCACCAAGGCTTTGCTACGCCACTCCGCGCTGCACCCAAGTCAGGAAGCATCAAGTGAGCTGATTCAAATGCAGGAGTAAGAAGCCTTTAATGGATGTGTCAGACCATGGATATGGAACAGGACATAAAAAATAACTCTAAATACAATTTGAAGCATTTAGTTTGAAGGATAAATAGCATCCTACACTAAGGATATGATTATCTGACTTGTATATTCCTTAGGAGGCAAGACTCTTGTGTTTACTCTTTCCCTACCCTTTTTTCCGGCCTCATTATAAAGTCTTATATTGCCACAAGCAAGCAGAGCAGTTCCGTAACTTAATCTCTGTCATTAAAATTTCAGACTCAACAGGAAAAGTAGCCTTGCCTGTTCATCAGGTCCCCTGAAATTCCAGCAGCCGTATCTCCAGCTGCAGTGACAGGTTTCACCTTTCCACAAAGTCTGCAATACGAGGCAGAGTTTCTTACCACCTCCCACCATTGCTTAGGACAGGTAAGAAAACAGGACAGAGGTTCCAGTCTGATGTGTCTAAGGAGCTTAATGCATCAAGATCACAGAAATGCAAGTCAACTCTCCTGCTTCTCCTGGCCCACTAAAGTAAATGAGGCACATCCTGGCTTTTATTACTTCTACTATGATTGTTTGATACATTTGTACTACAGTATGTTAAGTTACTGCTCTCTGATGATGAAAATGTGATTTGTGTTATCTTTCTGATATGACAGTTAGAAAGTAGGCATGTCTTCAAGATGATAAGAAGCAAACCCCTGAGATCCGTATGTAACCTTCAGTCCTCAGGACTGCTAAGGGCTCACACAATGCATCGGCATTGAATGGGGACAATTTGAGATGAGCTTGTACCCTCAGGTCTCAGAATCAGAATCACAGGATCATTAAGGTTAGAAAAGACCTCTAAGATAACCGAGTCCAACCATCAGCCCAACACCACTATGCCTACTAAACCACAAACCAAAGTGCCACAACTACGCAGTTTTTCAACCCCTCCAGGGATGGTGACTCCATCACTGCCCTGGGCAGCCAGTTCCAATGCTTCAACACTCCTTCAGTAAATAAATTTAATTATCTAAACCTTCCTCGGCACAACTTGAGGCCACTTCCTTTTGTCTTATCGCTTGTTACTTAGGTCAGTTGTCTGAGCCAAGGACCAGCAGGTTGTGGCTTCCAGGTGCCAGCACCAGGCCAGTGCCTGCTGCCATGGAGTGGTCTCTAAAAGAATGGCAAGAAATGCTGCTCTGGTCTCTCCCTGATCTCTCACGAGGTCACTTTCCACTTGCAGCAAACAGATGGCTATGGGGCAGGAGGGGCGTCCCTGCACAGGCAGGTGGCTCTATTTGGCCTTGAGACCTTGCCAAGCTTTTCCTCTGTTCTTCGGGTAGTGCTCAGGCCTTGGACATGCCTGACATCAGGAAGAGGCACAAGCAAGCGGATGCACAGGGTGTGGGAAAACATCCTTCCTCAGAGGGCACAGCAGTGGACCTGAAGCTTTTGTGTCTCACTGGATTTCAGGAAGCCTTTTCCTTTCCAGGGCAAAACTCTGTGGGGATAGCATTGCTCAGCATCCTCCCCTTCACATGACCTACGCTCTAGCAACTCACTCCAGCAAAAAACATGAAGGGAACATGTCTTAACACTGCTTCGTGGGCTCCCATGAGCCAACAGCCTGCATCCAGGCAGCTGGCAGCCCAGAAGTAACGGCAGAAAATACAACCAAAGACAATTCTGGATACTTTGCTTCAGCTCCCCCACGCATCTCTCACAGTGGCAAAGACAGACACTGAGCACCAGTGGCAGGGTCCAGTTGCAAGAAGCAGGGGCAATGATTGCTGCCAGGACGTCACCATTAGCGTGACCCCATTACTCCCTGAAAGCACCATGTTACTTCTAAGAGAGAAGGAACAAAATACATACACCGTGCAATTCAGGGATAGCACACCTGCATGTAGCGTAAATGCACCTTAATAATTTAAGCTTTTTTATTTTAGACTGGATATGTGCTGCTTCTTACTCATATTGTTTATATAGAATGAGAGGTGTTTAAGGCACCGGTGGACGAGGTGCTAAGGGGCATGGTCTAGTGTTTGATAGGAATGGTTGGACTCGATGATTCAGTGAGTCTCTTCCAATCTGGTTATTCTGTGATTCTGTGATTCTAATAGCCCTCTACAGCACCGAGAGCATGTACAGCCAAGGCGTTCTGGGACCAGTAGGCAGGCTTTCCTCTTCAGGGTAGGTGTGGCAGTGATGTTATCTTCAAGGTCATTGTTTTCTCTTTTGTCTCTGGGGTCTTCCCCAAAATCTCCTCCATCCTGATGAGATGCTGACCTTCCTCCACTGGAGCCAGCACGAGTGGAGTGTGCCCACTATATTATCCAAATCAACGCATAGCTAAAAAGGCAGATTTCTGCACAGGGGAGTGATTTATCTACATGAATCCTGAATCCATACACACCACTGCCGTGCTTATGCTGGTATGTGCAGCCAACTTATGACATCACATTGTACTGTAAAAATACAATTCTGTGATAAGTGATGACTGCTTTGTCCCCTTAAATGACTGTTTTATATTGATTTTGCTTCAGATCCTGAAAGCGGAATGACCAAATTTCTTTCAGGAAATTATTCTACCTTAAGCATCAACTTTCGGAAATGCATCATCTGATTTTCTGGGAAATAGCAGCTGTTATATTGTTAGAACACACAAGTAAGGGGATTTTATTAGTAGTTCCCCTACACCAGCTGAAATCACTGCTGCAAGTTTACTGGGCCTAAAGGATTGTATATATTTGGATGTATTTGCTCACCTAGTACTCACAGGAGAAACTGTTTAACGGATTTTCACATTGCTGCTATGCTGACTGCTTGTTCTTCATAAAAGACAAAGGGATTGTACACCGTAAGATCAGCCAATGCATGGTGCTGCATTTACATCCAGAACACAATATTGTCTTGTGTTATATGACACAAGGCACGCCAAAGAACATGTGAGTTAGAACATCCATGTTTTCTCATTCTGATTTGTACCATGATGATTCAGCTATTAGAATCATAGAATCATTGAATGGTTTGGGAATGATCTCAAAGTCCATCCAGTTCCAACACCCCTGCCATGGCAAGGGACACCTTCCGCGGGATCAGGTTGATCAAAGCGTCATCCAACCTGGCCTTGAACACGTCCAGGGATGGGACAATGCAAAGACCTATCAAAAATGAATTGTCAGAAATCTTTTGGATAACTTCAGTTTTTAAAAGCTTTTATTATACTGTGTATTTCCATGTAATATGCAGTATAAAAACTATAAAAGGAACTTCTGAGAAATTAAGTCTCTCGTCACACCCCGTACAGAAGCAAATTAATTTCTGGGAGCTTTGAAGTTTTCCTTGTCATAGCCAAGCAGCCAAAACTACTTCTCATAGGAATCCACTGAGTTATGTCAATGTTAGTCCCTTTACCAGCCTGCTTATTTCAGAAGAGTCATCAGAGGTACAGAGATCAGATTTATTCCTCATCTAAGCAGAAAACACATTAACACCATAACTATAATGGCAGCAGGGTTGAATTTGTTCCATGTGTTCTGCACTGGGCTTTTCAACACTGCTAGGAAAAAGAAGGTGGTCTTCAAACCTCCTCTGGTTGCTTGTGGATGGGTACCACAACATGTCTGCTCACCAATGTCAACCCTCCAACCTCTAGATATTAATGTCCTGCCTCACAGAGAATGAACTCCCCACCATCCACATGCAATATCAGGGACATTTTTTCCTTTCTGCAGCTCACTGATGAACAAGAACTGAGTTCAAATAACCTTAATTCTGTGATTAAAGCACACAAGTGAAAAAAACCCCAAAACCCAGCAGACTTCTCTAATTACACTAGTGTTAAATGATGCTGACTCACTGAGCTCTTCACGTGACCACATTTTCCAGGAGGTAATGGGTAGAGAAAGGACTGCACTCCTAGAGCACTGTGAATCAAGTCACGAAATCTATATTGCGTCGAGCTTTTCATGGGAAGAATTTCTGGCAAACTTTAAAACTCCGAGTGCCTAAAGCTATGCAGTTAAGTACTGAGTACCAAAATGCTTTCTTAGCAATCACAAAAGGTATTATGCATTAGAGCAACTATAGAATCGCAATCACTTTGTCTGCAATATCAATGATTTTTTTAATAAAGTAGTAAAAGACAAAAGCATGGAAGGGTCAGAAATTGCCAGGAGAGAAAAACTGAAATTTGTTTTTCTAAGTCAATTAAAATAAAAGCGAAGGGGGGGAGGAGAAGAAAAAAGAAAAGAGCAAGCCAAGATTTTAGCCATCTGCTTCCTCAGCCAACTGCACATATTGATTTGTAGCAATGAAAGGGAAAAGCTGGAATACCCCAGTTCACTCTTCTCAGGAAGCTGCAGACACTCAATTTGCAACATGTGACCCAAACTTTTAGACAATTGTTGAAGATTTATAACCTTTCTAGAATGAGACATTGTGTAACAGTGTGATGGGAAGAATATCCAATATGAGTTACTGTAAGACTAAAATGGGTTCCAAAACAATAGACTGTTAGGCAACAATAAATTCTCTGATTCCAAGGTCATACATCCAAATTATCTTGTGCAATTAGAAGGATTAATATTTTTTTTAAATGCTGCATGTCAGCACTATTCATTTTCCTATGACTCTGGGAAGTGAATTCTTTAAGAGCAGCAGAAACCCCACAAGGTTTGGTGACTCTATGGAGTAGCACTAGGACACATAACTAGCCTTTGCTCTCCACCTTCCAGAATCCAGCTGTGCTTCCAAGGGGGAAAAGCTGCCTTGTGATTACAACCACATCATGCAACACCCATCAGCAGCACCCATGAGCACCAACTACAACTCCCTTTCACCACAGACTCCTGCCGCTTGCTTACTTATCTGTTTATTTCACCAGGTTAATTTTCACCCAGACTGGTTTCCTGCTCTTGCTTGCCACTTGGCTATCCTAGGGATGGTGTTCCTACCACAGAAAAGCTGGAACTGTCCTTTCACTTGCAGGACATGTTTAGGGCCTATTGATGTGTTGCTTTGGTGACTTCAGGCCTTCACGGAAGGAAAAATCTCTGAGAGGGCTCACAGGAAGCGAGATGTGGCAGTGATATATTTTCCAGTCCTAACAATAATAATTCTTGTGACATATTATTTTTCTACAATGACTCATGGCTGAAAGATATTTTCTATAAATACATGAGATATAAATTATGTCTAAAATAATTTTGTGAAAAACTAAGAAGTATATATGAAATTTATTTATCTGAAACACATTGTTTTCTTTTTTAGGAACTCATCCTGTCTTGGAACTTATTAAAATTTTCTACCCAGGATTTTATTAAGTGAATCTGAGGGCCTTTCACTGAAACCCTGCTGGCTTCCACTTCTGGGGCAAACTCTGCTTTTAGAATCATTAAGGTTGGAAAAGTCCTCTAATCTCATCCAGTTCAATTGTCAGCCCAACACCACCATGCCTAAACCATGTCCCCAAGTGCCATGTCTACACAGTTTTTGAACACCTCCATAGATGGAGAATCCACCACTTCCCTGGGCAGTCTGTGCCAATGCTTCACCACTCTCTAAGTTATTCCTAATATCCCATCTAATCCTCCACTGGTACAACCTGAGCTCTTCTACAAACAACTGAGTGTAGTCTCAAAATCGCTACCTCTAGTCCTTGTGGGAGACTTCAATTTCCCAGATATAGGCTGGGAGTATAATACAGCAGAAAGGAAGCAGTCCCGGAGGTTCCTGGAGTGTGTGGAAGACAATTTCCTCACACAGCTGGTGAGTGAACCCACAAGGGAAGGTGCCCTTCACGGAGAGGGTGGTTAGGCATTGGAACAGTCTGCCCAGGGAGGTGGTTGAGTCACCTTCCCTGGAGGTGTTTAAGGTGAGGGTGGATGAGGTACTTAGGGGCATGATTTAGGG
Organism: Clamator glandarius; assembly: GCA_033459285.1. Lineage (NCBI taxonomy): Eukaryota > Metazoa > Chordata > Aves > Cuculiformes > Cuculidae > Clamator > Clamator glandarius. The sequence continues at coordinate 107,059 of JAUNZM010000392.1, forward strand.
ATTGGTGGGAATGGTTGGACTTGACGATCCAGTGGGTCTCTTCCAACCTGGTTATTCTGTGATTCTGTGATTTCCTCTCTGTTGTGCATCTATGAATCATAGAATAGTTTGGGTTGGAAGGGACCTTAGAGATCATCTAATTCCAACACCCCTTGCCATGGTAAGGGACATCCCACTAGACCAGGCTGCCCAAGGCCCCATCCAACCTGTCTTTGAACACCTCCAGGGATGGGGCATCCACAACTTCCCTTGGCAACCTGTTCCAGTCTCTTACCGCTCTCATGGTGAAGAAATTCTTCCTTATATCTAGTCTACATCTGCCCTTCTCCAGCTTATATCCATTCCCCCCTGTCCTATCACCACTAGCCTTTATGAATAGTCCCTCTCCAGCTTTCTTGTAGGCTCCTTTCAGGTTCTGGAAGGTTGCTATAAGATCTCCTCAGAACCTTCTTTTCTCCAGGCTGAACAAGCCCAGCTCTTTCAGCCTGTCCACATAAGAAAGGCGTTCCAGCATTCAGATCATCCTTGTAGCCTCTCTCTGGACCCTTTCCAAGAGCTCTATATCCTTCTTATGCTGAGGATTCTAACTGGATTATGATCAGTCATTGACCTTCCCTTTGTGCCATGGGAGCAAAGACATTACATTTTTATTTTCACAGTGCAGTTATTCAACTCCTGTAGGTTTTCCCCATAAACAAAACCAAGTGTAGGCAGGTGCCACTTCCAAAAGATGTGTCTGTTTCAAACACACAAGCACGCCACTCTGGCATTCACACAGCTATCCCCAGTCCACTGTGCTTTACTGGGAGTCCTGCCCTTGGCTATTGCTGCCCCACGCCCCACACAAAGCGGGGCTTCCCAGCTTCTGCTTTCATAAGACTTCACCTGGAGTCCAGTGTTCAGTTCTGGAGTCCTTAGTGCAACGACATGAATCTGTTAGAGCAAGTCGAGAGGATGCACAAAGATGATCCGAGGGCTGGAGCACCTCCTGTATGAGGAACAGGCTGAGAGTTGGGGTTGTACAGCCTGGAGAAGAGAAGGCTCCGAGGAGATCTTACAGTGACCTTCCTGTACCTGAAGGGGCTACAGGAAAGCTGGGGAGGGACCGTTCACAAAGGCCTGTAGCCATAGGACTAGGGTAGAAACTGGAGGGGGCAGATTCGGATTCGACATTAGGACTTCTTCACAATGAGAGCGGTGAGGCACTGGCACAGGCTTCCCTGCCCCATCCTCGGAGGTGCTCAAGGCCAGGCTGGACGGGTCTTTGAACCACCCGATCCAGCGGGAGCAGGGGGTGGGACTTTGATCCACCCGATCCAGCCCGGGGCAGGGGGTGGGACTGGATGATCTTTGAGATCCCTTCTAACCCAACCTACGCCGCGACCCCCCCTCACTCCGCCATCCACCCGCCCCGGCGGTGACGCCGCTCTGACGCGAGACTCGCCGGGCGCCGCAGCCCCGCGGCTGCGCGGGGACGGACGGGGCGGGGCGGACACGGCCCCCGTGCGGCGGCGGCGGCGCTCCCGGCGCTCCCGGCGCTCCCAGCCCCTCACCTCCCCGCCGGCCGTAGCGGGCGTGGTAGCGCCCGCCCGTCCCCGACTCCGGCACCTGCCCGCGCGGAGCCCCTTCCCCTCCAGCCGCCGGAATGTTCTCCAGGAAGGGCCACGCCGATGTCAGGAAATCCACCCAGAAGGCGCTGGACCCCAAGCGGGACGTGCTCACCCGCCTCAAGCACCTCCGGGCGCTGCTGGGTGAGTGCGGGGCGGCGCGGGGGCTGCGGGGCCAGCTCACCCGGGAGGCGCCGTGCTGCGCCGAAGGGAGCGCTCGGACCTCGGAGCCGCGGCTAGTTCGGGGCTCGCCCTTCCTTCCACGCTCGCCGTTCGGGCTTCCCCGGTCGCCACTCGTCACATGCTCTTTGGGGCTCCACCGTCACTGCTTGTCTTTCAGGGCTCACCCTTTGCTGTTCACCTCGTCGTCGCTTGCCCTTTGGGGCTCCCCCATTTCTGCTTGTCTTTCAGGGCTCACCCTTCCTTCCTTCGCCACCTGCCTTCCAGGGTGCCTCAGTTGCCACTCCTCCTTTGCTGCTCTTCTCTTCACTGCTCACCTTTCGGGGCTCTCCTGTCACTGCTCACCCTTCCTTGGCTGTTCACCGTTATCACTCGCTCTTCCTTCACCGTGCACCCTTTGTCGCTCCCCCATTGCTGTTTGTCTTTCAGGGCTCACCCTTTGCCATTTGTTGTTTCACTGCTTGCCCTTTGGGGCTCCCCTGTCATCGATCGCCCTTCCAGGCGCACCCTTTGCCCTTCAGGGCTTCCCCATTGCCACTTATGCTTCCTTAACCACCTGCCTTTCAGGGTGCCCCCATTGCCGCTCCCCTTTTGCCACTCACCTCTTCACTGCTTACCCTTTGAGGCTTTCCCATCACCACTCACCCACTGTCACTTGCTCTTCCTTCACCACTCACTCTTTGGTTATTCTACGTCACTTTTTGTCTTTCAGGGCTCACCCTTTGCCACTTGCTCCTTAACCACTCACCCTTCAAGGCTTCCCCATCACTGCTTGCCCTTTGAGACTCACCCTTTGCCCTTTGGGCTCCTCTATTGCTGCTCACCCTTCCTCCACCCCTTGTCTCACTCTGCTTCATTACTGTCCCTTCAGGGCTCAGCCTTTGCCACTTGCCCCTTCACTGCATGCGCTTTGAGTCTCCCCCTATTGCTGCTCACAATTGCTGCTTGTCCCTTTTCAGTGTTCCACAACCCGTTTTGTATTGCGCTTTGAGGTGGCTGGGTAGGAGTTGCCCTCAAGACGGGAGTAAAACAGTACTAAACACTTCTCGCATGCAGCTCCTGTTGAAGGTGAGACCTGGGTCACAGAATCCGTGAATGTCCATACAGGCTGAGGAGTAGCCCTGCAGAAAGGGATCTGGGGGTTCTGGTCAACGGCATGTTCAATGTGAGCCAACAGTGTGCCCTAGTAGCCAAGAGTGCCAATTGTGTTCTGGGGTGCATCAAGCATGGCATTGCCAGTCGATTGAGGGAGGCGATTGTCCTGCTCTACAACATGCTGGTGCAGCCCCTCCTTGAGTACAGGGTGCAGTTTTGGGTGCCACAGTATAGAAAGGATAGAAAGCTACTGGAGAGTGTCCAGAGAAGGCCACAAAGTTGGTGAAGAGTTTAGAGGGGAAGTTGTGAGAGGAGTGGCTGGAGTCATTTGGTCTGTCAGCCTGGAGGACACTGAGGGGAGACCTCATCACAGTCTGCAGCTTTCTCACAAGGGGAGGAGAGCAGCAGGTGCTACTCTCTTCTCTCTGGCAACCAACGATAGGATGCGAGGGAATGATAGGAGGATGTGGTGGGGAGGCTTAGGAAGAGGGTTCTTCACCCAGAGGGTGGTGGGGCACTGGCACAGGCTTCCCAGGGAAGCAGTCCCAGCGCCAAGCCTGACAATATTCAAGAAGCATTTGGTCAGTGTGCTCAGGCACATGATGCAAGTGTTAGGATTGTCCTGTGCAGGGACAGAAGTTAGACTCTATGATGCTAGGGGGTCCCTTCCAACTTGGGACATTCTACGATTCTAAGATGCCCTTTCCTGCCATAGGTATCTTCAGCTTTCTTCCAGTTTACTTTGCTATTTTGGGGAGTGCTGTAAGCGCTCCTGGTTGTAGCTGTTGAAAGGTGGCAGTGCACATTCTTGCAAAGTTACAGGAGCTGTTAGAGCAGATGCGTTTTGCTGCTCCTGGTTTTGGAAACTTGTGTTGCCCAGTGTAAAAATATTTGTGGTACACTGTAGTTTAGTTTTCAAATAGTATGTAGGTATGTTTCCTGCAGGCTTCTTTGGGCGGTCCATTTGTAGAAGCTCTGCTCTTGTCAGCAGGACTTATTTATTTATTTATTTTAAAGCTTTTTAAGGTAGCCATGTATTCCGTGATGCTCTTCCCATCTATGGCAACATTGCACCTCTTTCTCTAACGTCTCCTATCAGTTGAAACCTTCACCCTGGTCTTTTTATCTTAACGTTGAAACTAGTTGTTGTGTTTCAGCTCTGGGCTACAATTTGCAAGGGTTTGAATGGCCTCATATTCTGTTAGTCAGCGAACTCCAGCAAGGAAGGGCTCTTGAGAGATTTTGTGTACTGTCCCAGTTCAGGAGAACCAGTGACAATGTTAGCATTTGATTATCTCAATTTAGACTGTTCTGAGAAACAAGGAGGAGGAAATGATCTGATTTCTACTTCTCGTGTACTCTAATAATTTTTACTTTACTGTTTCAGTCACACTTGGCAGGTATGAAGGAACCTCAAAGACACGGTGTTATGAGCTGTGAAAAATAGATGGTTGGCTGGAGGAGAGGGCCTGAGGCTGGTAGCTCAGTGAGAAGGAGCAGAAGTTGGGCACTGTATCTTCTGCTGAGGACCAGTGCTCTGGTCAGTCAGTGTTCTTGTCATCCCCTTTGGACCTCCAGTGTGCTTGCTCTCAGTGGTGTGAAGGATGCGTGGAGCCCAAGTTACTGCCTGGGAAACAGCTCAGGCAGCAGCTTAGGCCTTGCAGAGTAAAGTTTCTCTTCCACCTTCTGCAAAGCTTACACTGAGGAACCTCCCTGTGGTTTGGAGCATGGGCGCATCTGTAGTGCTTAAGATTGAGACTGAGATTAAAAGCTTTTTCCTGTGACGTTTTGCTGTTTGGAGAAAATACACAAAAGAAATTCTGAATGTGCTGTAGCAAAGCAAGAAGTTTTTGTGGTGAGGATCCTGAGCAAGAAGAGTAGCGATTAGTCTCCCTTGGGATGATCCCTTTGAGAAAGTTGCACTCTATTAGAGCTTGGAAACAAATGAGTAGAAGAGTATGTGATAGTTCAGCTTGTTATGGGCACCTTTCTAGTTTTTTGGAGACATATTTCTTAGAGGTGTCAAAAAACATCACTGATTAAAGGACATTATTCTCCTGTGATCTACTGCATTTAAGTAGGTAACCTGAAAAAGAGATTTTTTGGGTAATTGATCAGTGGACAAAGTGCTGGACAAATCTGTAAATGCTCTCATGTCATGCTCGAAGTGGCCAGTTCTTGTTCATCTTTTGAGCAACAGTACAAGTAAGGTTGACATGCCCAGTCCATAGATATTTGAGCTTGACGATTTGGACTCACAAGTAGAGCAGTTCTGACCATTGTGCCTGGTGTTGGGATACAGGAGGCTCACATGTTGGAGTCCCTTGGCACCTGCAATCTTCATGTGCTTTCGTAAACAGTATTGAACCTTCGTTTGGAGTTAGCTGTGAGTGAAGGGTGTGTGTCTATTCTGGTTATAAATTCTTCGTACTCCGTAAATGTGTGAATCTGAGTGCCAAACAGCAGAAATTTGAAAGCACGGATGATACCTTACCTGCATTATGATGTGCATTCTGACTGTATATGTTTTATTGCTGTACAAATTATATTAAAGAATGTCAAGTTTCATTGTAAAAAAATGTTGAGAAATTCTTTGTTTATGAGATGAGGTTTACAATGTTTTGTGAAACCATCCTGAGAAAGCTTAATCTAAGAGTCATGTGAGCTTAACATTTCTTCCATTTCCACCGTACTCACTAAAATAAATGGACTTGAAGAAATAAGAAATAGAGCAACTTTCTGTTAATGTACCCCCTTCAGCCTCTCAGAAAGACACGCCTGAAACCGAGACATGACAGGTCTACGATGAAATACTGGACTTGCTATGGCTCTTGGTTATATCCATCTCATGGGAGTGTTATGTTTTTGTGTGGTACAGAGGAGGTTGTCAGGCTCCTGTGATGGACCTGACAGGTGGAACAAATGGAAAAATATGCCTATTAGCGTGACGAAATTAATTTATGTCCCAAAGCAGATGGTACAGAAGATGCTGTCTGGTGGTTTTCTCTACAGATACTTATTACCCAGTTGGCAAGAGGGGAGGAAAATACACCTGCCACTTCTCACCTGTCATCTTTTCTTCCAAGTGTCTGTTACATTTGGAGATAGTGACCTGAGTTTTTGATTAAACTTACTGAACGTTGATTCTAGGTGTAAATGTTTATCAGTGCCAGCAGGCTGGGTAGCATATTAGTGGCTCTTTGGCTGCAGTGCTGTGATATGACAGCCAGTTCTGTCCTAGTGGATGTGTTTTATTGCAGGGACTGTGTCAAAGCAGGCTCTGGTTGTGTTCCCGATATGTCTGCTTTGCAGAATGTCAATGTAAACATTTTAGATAAAACAAGAGTGGCTTTTCTATGGTATCTTCGTAGATATCATCACATGTTTTGCAGTATTATTCAGCACAGAAAATTAACCCACACTTTGTAAAAACCTCTCCTGTATTCAAACTAAAGCCTTTGGTATGAAGGCTCAAAAATAGGTAGGTACTTCATTTTTTTTCTGACACTTCTTGGGCTGGCCAAGGGTAGGAATGTGTATGGCTTAGTGTTCCTCCCACACCAGTCATCTCACTCCCTGTCCCCAACTGCTTCACTCTGGCCATAGTGGCACATGTTCTCAAAATAACAGCTTCTGGTTTTATGTGTCCTTAGGAGATGCCATCTTCTCTTCCTTTGTTAGTTTAAAATCACAGGAATTAAACTGTAAACAAAACGTCAGTTGCTCTTCTGAGATCCTACTCATGTAGGAGGATAAAAATCAGAGAAAAGATGATAATAGATGAGGGATGAGGGAAAGGAATGTGTAGTTTCTGTAAATAAGGGGTTGCATGAGCAGCAGGATCAATAACACCCACTTGTTGATTGCATCGGGTTTCTTAGCTACCGTCTGTGTGAGTTTGTCCAATACACAAAGTGAAATAGAAGGATTCCTTTAAATTTGTGTTGCTTGTAAAACCTCTCAAATCTCTAGTGCCAATTAGGAGCTGAGTTCCTGCTTCTGATGGGTAGTCTGCCTGCATGACAACACAAAATACTAACCTGAATAATAATTTTGTCATAAAGTGGATGTTCACTTGTGTTAGGTAAACGACCAAACAATTTTCTTTCTTTTATTTTATTGCTATGGAGATACACAGACTTTCAGAACTTTCATAAAGTCAGTAGGAACTTTTTTTCAGTGTCTGGAAGTGCCAGTAGTGTCATCTTTTAGGATAGACTTGAAAATTAGTGGTCTTTTTTGTGGTGGTGATATAGAAGTTTAGGTCTTTCACACTGACCCATAAATAAATTATTAACAGATTATTTCTACTGATCTCTATATTAGTTAATTCTATTAATTAATTAATTAATTCTACACTTTCCTGGAGTAGTTGGGGACCTTTTTTTTTTTAGCATAAAAATCTCTCTCTGATCTTTAAGACTTTGCTCCGTGGCTGTTCTTGGGTAAAAATATTCTCCTTTCTTTTAATTTAAACATCTCTTTTGATGTTTTCTCCTCAGGTGCAATTGAAATGCTTACTTTAATATCTTTGCATGGCTTAGTATATTTCCCTCAATTTTTTTTTCTGCTTTAAGGAATTTTTTCATGACTCTGTCTTTGATAAGTAATGATGCAATGGGAACAACAGCCACCTCTTGCTGTGTTTCTCCAGTAATCTAGATAATGTCACACTTTGCTCATGCAGAACATGGGATGAGGTATCACATGGTAGTTTATTTCATGAAGGTGATGAGCCTTTTTGTTTGTGGTTTTGTTATTCTTAATAATTTCAAAGTGTGATTGGCCTGAGAACTTTGTTGGTTATGATAAAGTTAGTTTACAGGCAGTCTCTGTGAACAACCTCTGGTGATTGAAGTTGGCCACTAGCATTCAGGTTATACTTGGAAATAAGAGGGAATGGGAGCTGAGCCATAGCTGCTATTGAATATACCAAGAGCTGCCTGGGAGATGGTAATAGCTCAGTTAAGGGGCTGGATTTTCCATATTTTTTTTTATGCTGAAGGATCTTAAGAATGATAACCTTGTTTTGAAAGCAGTGCCTATTTGGTGGCGTTGCCAGACCCAAATTTTTTTACGGATTTGTGGATTGTGGTGATCTGAACTTTGATATTTTCCAGGGTGGGTAGTTAGACCATGTATGTGCTCGCACTTGCTTTGGAGTGTCCTGATGGACTAAATTGCACGTTAAAAGACTTGGTGTAGGCTAGTGTTCAAATTAATAACAGATACTTCAGAACCTGTGCTGTGGCACTTCACTCCTGGATATAGGCATAAAAACTGGGCTGTTGTCAGAGTTACGGTACTTTACAGGTATTTCAGTCATGTTGTTGAAGAAATTGTATTTAAATCCTGAACTGGAAAATAACAGGAACACAAAATGTTGCCTACAGATGCAGGATGTGGCTTATGTCCATTGCTTTTCTCCTTTTCTCTGCCGAGGAGTGGACAAATATATGGTAGACCTGATATGGCTTCAGGCTAGATTAAATATGAATTTTTTTGGGGTTACCAAGTGCAAATGTTAATCTTTTTCTTAAAAAAAAAAATAAACTACTGCAACATAAGCTAAGAAAATATTTTCCATTTAACTCTGTGAATCAAAAATGAGATAGTTAAGGGGAATAGTGGAGTTTTCTAGTTATGGTACTGTCTTGGGTTGCACAGTTCTGTACAGCTAGGTTAGGAAAAAAATTCTTTACTGAAAGAGTGGTGAAGCATTGGAACAGGCTGCTCAGGGGAGTGGTGAAATCACCATCCCTGGAGGTGTTTAAAAAAAAAAAAAAAGTGTAGATGTGGCGCTTCAGGGTGTGGTTATTAGGCACGGTGGTGTTGGGCTGATGGTTGGACTGGATGATCTTAGAGGTCTTTTCCAACCTTAATGATTCTGTGAATACAAGCTTAGTAGAAACTTTCATTTAGAGACATCCAGAGGTAAATGTTTCCCAGCTTGCTGCTGAATTTAGAGCAGTTGTTGTTCCTTAGATTGCATATGACATATAAAGTATTAAAATTATTTAAGAAATAGTTCTAATTGGTGTGTTAGAGTTTTTTGCCATTTTTAAGGTCAGTAAAAATTATACATAGTTTCTAGGGTAAGGCTAGTACTAAAAGTTCATCATTAACCAGGATATGACTGCAAAGTTGTCTTTCATCTCCTTTAATTTTTAAAGTACCTTAGATAAAGGAAACCCCTCAGGACTGAGAGAACTTTGTATGAATAATAAAGTCAAATGACTTTGGAAGTGCATAAAATTAAGGGAGAATTTCTAACTTTTAAATAAATGCAGTAACATTTGGTAGTTAACAGAAAAATAACAGGAAGGTTGGTGTGCTAAGGACAGGATTTTTGTCCTCACTTTTTAGAGTTTTGAGAGCTTAGCAATAAATTTGGATTCTTCTTAACTCGCACCCGAGTAGTTTGCTTCCCTAAATTTTAAGCTTAAGTGGTAAGGCAAGTAAGAGTGACTTCCCATCATCTAATGCACCAACTATTTCATATTTTATGGTGAAGAAACGTCTTGCGTGCCACATGAATGCCTTGCTCTTTCCTGTGTGTTGCTCTAAAAGCTGTAACAGGTTATTAGAAGCATTAGCAGTGGATCATCTGTCCTTGTTTGTAGAACAGAGTGAGATTATGTGTGTTTTTAGAAAGCCAGTAGGGATCTGATGACTGATGTTTGCCAGCTTGCCTTAGATTTTTGGGCTCAGAGTTTTGAATTCACTAGGTGGCTATTTTCAAACAGTAGCAATCTGAGAGCTATTAATGAGTAAATATAAAAATACAAAAATACAGCGTAATACCTGCGATTCAATCTCGATTCTGCAGTTTCATTTCCTTGGATGCTTATAAATGTTTTCAGTCAAAAAGTCAGTGTTTTGTCTTAGTACCTTAAATGATAAATAGTGCATGAAACTTTCACTGATGTTTTCTGTTTAAAAAACAGCCTTATTCTGCTAGAAGGTAAACACATATATGGCAGTGATCCACATTACTGTCTTAGGCTTCCTGCTAACGTTTAGTAAATCCTTTGGAGAAGCAGTCTTCCTTGCCATGGTCTCTGTCTGTGATGACTGTCGTTTTGGTGAAGTGGGTGGGCGAAGCAGCATTGTGGGGAGAGCCAAAACAAGAGGGAGTGAAGGAGCGTGTGAGACTAGGACATTCTTGTTGTGGTCCTGCCAGCCTGGAGATGCCTTCCCTACAACCTGGAGTGATGTGGAGGGGAGAGAGGCCGCTGGAGAGAAAGAGTGTTGTCACTGACTTGGCTGGTCCTCCTACCAGCCAAAGTTTCTCTTAGCAGGCGAGGATATCGCCTGTGCCTCTAATGCCCAGCAGAGCAGGGTGAAGCATTTGTGGTCAGTTCTGCCTTCCACTGCTCCTCACCATGGCAGAGGAGTAGACAAGTGGTGTTTTTATTAATGGATGCAAAAAATTAGGAATTTGATGGTGAAATGCCCAAGGAAGCTGTATCTCTGAATAATGGGTTACTGGGTGTGTGGCTTATTTGTTATGTTTTGGATTATTTATTTTTAAGTGAAGCAGTCATTGGTATCATGATGACAACCGGCACGCTGAATTGCAAGGAAATCTTGCTTTCATGTGAATATCAACTCTTAAGATAGTAAATCTGAGTATTCTTTTTGGCCTCTTATAAGGTTGGAATTTGTCTTCCTATATATCTTGCAAAGGAATATAAGGAACAAAGTGGTTCAATAAGGAAAGGATGTAGTTGTGAGAATGCACCCTTACATCAGAATAACGTATGAGTCACCACTGAAACACCGCATTTAGAGAAAAGGAGAATTTACTTTTTTGATTAGGCAGTTCCTTTCTCCTCCTTTCACAATTTAAAGAGAAGTTTCCTTTTTTGTTTAGATTTTAATGACCTCATTCCTTCATAGGAAATACTTGTAAATGAAAGCCTTGTTTTCTCCGAGAGTTGTATTTCACAGAACACATTCATAGAGAGCAGTAATTGCAGTCAGCTCATAAATTCAAGACGAGTGGTTGGTAGGAAATGAATATCATAAAAGTTTTCATGCACTCATTGTTTCTGTAGTACAAGCAGCCAAACAAAGCCTGACTACTGAAAAGGTATTGATTTTAAAAAAAACAAACCCAAACCACCAGACACCAAAACCAAACCCCAAACGTTGTCTCAGGGTAAAAATATTCTTTCTTTAGTAGTTGTGTGATAAAATTGGGTCTTCTTGTTGTAATCAGTTTTGTTGTCTTGATGAATGGATGGGTTTCTTGAGAGGTGAAACTTCAATGAGAAGATGCATTAATAATTTTTACCCTTTATCCTCTTAATTCTAGGTGGAATTATCTTTTTTTGACCAATCAGTTACAATAAAGAGCAAACAGGTGAAGTATGTTTAGCAAGTGTCAGGTTTAGAAAACATTCTTTTTTTTTCTTAAAAAATAAACTTATTTAATTTTTTTTTAAGTAATCTGGAAATATACTGTTTTCTGAATCTGCTTGTCAGATAAATTTAAGAAGTGAGTTTACAATTTACATACAGAAATTGTTTCTGCTGTTTGTTTTTTTCCAACAGTAACTGCTTGTTTTGATGGTACAGAAGCCATTTGGTTAGATATCTAAGACACATACCATTTTTTTTTAATGGAAAACAAATGAACTCAAGCCACACTGCAAACTTTACTAGATTAGGTGAAAATGGAAATTTCCCTATTTTATTTCCAAGAATGAAATCACATTTTAGGATACGATATTTAATGAAGCCAGTAAGATTGTTTTGTATTGCCTTTATCCATTCTGTAATACAAAATTTGCTTAAAGACAATAATTTTCTGTTTTCTGATTTTGTGTAATAACTCCTTTTGTTCCTCCTTTCAGATATTGTGGATGGCAGTGACCTGAAGCAATTTTTTGAAAACAATTATTCTCAGATTTATTTTATATTCTATGAAAACTTCATAACACTGGAAAACAGCTTGAAACAAAAAGGTGAGTTTTGGAGTTATGCTAGCAAATGACTCAGTTTTTCCTAACTGCTCTGAAAAGCATTCTATTAGAGCTTATCTGATGACTCCATAGCTGACAATTATCTATATTTACACTAATAGCTTCATGCAGTAACAGTATCAGTATTAAATATTTTAATTTTATGGTATCAGAAGAGATGAGCATGGAAAATTGCCCTCTGAAATGTCCTAAGTATCTGAAAAGAATTCTAATCACTTTTTTATGACTTAAATATCATTTCAGCACAAAAACTGGTTCTTGTGTGTCTATATACCTATCTCCCATCTTGTTTTGAAATATTGAAGACCTTCATCCTACAATTAAGCATTTGTCTGTTCAAGTGAAACGTCAGAGATCCCCAGAATAGTTCTCAGTGTTGGAGATCCATTAGTAGGAATAACCTCTTTCTTGGAGATCAGCACAGTGGCTGTGCTGTGGGATCTATGACTCCAGATGTCCCTAATTCATAGTCAAAAGAGAGGCACTGAAGTTTGGAAGCAGCTTGCTTTTTTGATATTAGATAAAGATGAATTAAAATAAACTGAATGTAACATCTTTGACTTCAGTTGTAGAACTACAATCTGATCTAGTGGGACATGTCCCAGCCCATGGCTGGGGGGTTGGAACTAGATGACCTTCAAGGTCCCTTCCAACCTGGACTATTCTGTGATTTTGTGATTCTACAGTGTAATTTTGCTGCTGTCACGTTTGCATCACACAGTATTGTTTCCTGTCTTGCAGGGAATAAATCACAAAGGGAGGAGCTGGACTCCATTCTCTTTCTTTTTGAAGTAAGTTTTCCATACCATTAAACTAATTTTTATTGTAAATCTCATTGTCATTTTATGATTATTGGCACCTTTACAGTGAGTGGTGAAAGCAAGTATCAGTCAAAAGAAGGGTCCATGGCTGTACAACGTGAAAGGCAGAAAAGAACTGAGGTCTGCATAATGTTTTCAGATACAACAACAGTAAAAATTTTATTATGTAGTGGGTATGTTGGTTTAATGAATCTCCAGAGTTAGGAGATTTTATCAAAATTATTTGAAGATCATAGAGTAATGTGTCTGCCCTGGGGAACTAAGGATCACCTCCTTGAAAATGCGGTGTCACTGTTCAGTAGAATCTGGGAGCAAGCAGTTGATAGTTGTGTAGCTTCTGTGAGGCTCAAAATGTCAAAATAGGCCTTCTTTCTTTTTTTATTTCAGGTTAAATATGTTCTTGCTTCTGTATTTTATGGGAGGCGAGTTAAAACCAACAGAACTTTTTTCCTACCTTTGTCAGTTTGAAGTTCAGTGTTATGTTTATTTTGAATCTGTCAGAGTAGGAGTTTGGGCTGCTCCTTTCAGGTGGAGGCATCTGTTATGACTTCAGTATTTGGTCCTGCAGCACAAGGAAAAATAAAAGGATAAGAGTTGTCAACTACTGCATATCAGTGTGATGTGAGTGTGTGAAATGCTAATGTGTTTAACATCTTTTTTTTTTTTAAATTCAGTGGAGCTTCTTTTATTTCCAGAGACTCATTCTTCCCAGCACTGGCAGTCATAGCGTTTAGGGTGTCTAGGGTGGGAATATTAGCTTAGTTAACTTTGCATAATCAAATTAGGATGTTTTTAATTTAGGATGTTTTTAATTCAAAGAGGAATAGATTGTGATAGATAACTTTCCAAGGGACCTCTTTAATTAGAGTTTATTATCCAAATGTATTTGGATGTGAGAAAATATCCTTGGACCAGATGAAAGCCTAGCATATAAAGAAGTTTTTATAATGCACACCAGAAGTCTTAGCATTACCTATTCCTGTCTCTGACATTGGAGATCAGTGGTGCCCTTAGTTACTTTGGTTTTTAACAATTCATTAGGTACATAAATGGCCTGGTGTCTTTGTTAAGGGTTAATACACATACCTTCTGTTGATTTCTCTTTGTTAATCCAACTACTAACTTTTCACTTGAGTATTGCATTGTAGAAATGTTATCTTTGTTTATATTGTGGGTTTTTCTTTTTGGTAGGGGTAGTAGAAAAAAATTGCAATGGGACTTTAGAAATTGAAATTATAATAAAAATTGCATGTTCTTGGCTCTTATACCTCTCTCATTAAATGGAAAAAAACCCCAAACCAGAAACCTCTGAAGTATATGGTTTCTTTTTTTTTTTTTTTGCATTAATGTATAGTTTGTAGGTAGAATAATATTTATATTGACAGAGTGATACTGTTTAGCCAACATGCCTATGGAAAATGGCCATGAAAATGATGACATTAAATTCTCAGACTTTTGCGGTCTCATCTTCTGACTTTTATGATGTAGCAAGTTTGTCTCCCTTTTGCTCTTCTCCCTCCCTTTGCTCCTTTAACTGCAAGGTGACATTTTCAGACTGAAATCTGAAAATCCAATTGTGTTTCCTGCTAATTATGATGTTAGTAATGAGTCTGCTTTAGGATTTTGCACGAGGCAAAGGATATAAGCCCTTATGTCTTCTAGGACCATATTTGGGGTAGGAGGAATTCTACTCCTTCTCTCTCCACTCCCAGTGGAAAAAGTATCACCATGTTTACCGAGAAGGCTGTGCGATTTAATTTGAGCTCATTAATGCACTTACTCTGTGGTCTTGAATAAGTAATTACATTTCTGTGGCTGTGTCATTGAATGGAAAATAGCTAATGCTTACTCACCCGGTTAAAGTGAATAAATATGTATTCCTGTGTCTTGAAAATGGGTGGTGGATAACCACCTGTTTAATGCTGCTTAAAACCGTATTTATATATTTTATGAAGAAGAAAAAATGTATTTGTATATAAACAAAGTGCTGCTTTGGGTCCCAGTTGAGGAGAATTCTATTACAGCCTAGATGTCAAAGGCTTTGAGGAAGAAGAAATCGTTTAAGATACTTGTGTGAAATTTGGAGGGAACGTCTTCCTAGTGTTTATGCCCTGGAAGTAGGTTTGGAATCCTTTTATAACTCTTAATGCTTGATAACTAATAGATTGTGGGAAGACAGCTTTTTAGAGGGCCTTGTAATGCACAGAACAAGCATACATCAGCCTGAACACAGGACAAAAAAAAATGTAAATGCTGAGTAATTAAACATTCATATTGTAAGCCATAGGAAGCAAAACTAATTGATTGTTAATCTTGCCATGCTTAATCTGATGTCAGTGTGAGCCGAAGGTTTCCTGGAGTTTTCTTCTAATTAGCTAAGTAGGTAATTATTTAGGATTAGCTAATTCTGAATCCAGGCGCTGAGGGTTCACAGTTCCGTAAATATTTTTATCGGTTTTGAAAGGAATTGACTTCTGCCTTTTCTGGTGTAGTTTAGGGATATTTCGCTGCTGCTGAGTGACACCTAGTGTGTACATTAAGCAAAAATAACAAATGCCTTTTCCGCAGATGCTCCAAATCCTAAGCTGACTCTGTTGTGGTTTATTGAAGTCTAAATTTTACACATGAGCTACATATACTTTGGCCACTCAGCAATAACAAAAAACAACATATTAATCAAAGAAGAAATTCTGAGCAAAAGAGAGTAATATGAAAGGTTAACAATTCACTTTAAATGCTTTTTTTACAATTACCATTATGAAGTTGTTAGATTTAATTTTATATTCTATAAGGTGCTTTGGCCTTGTCCTTTGTCAAATACATATTTGTGAAATGACAGAGGAACTGTAACTATCTCTATTGTTTTTCCATATTTTAGCTAAAAGGCCAAAATTATGTGAAAAACAAATTTGCTTTTTCTCTGGTAAGGCTTAATTATCTCTAGATTTGTAGTATATTTTCAGAACATGTTAATATTGTTCCTTTTATCACAGTTCTCTATGATTTGGGGGCATCATTTCTTGTAGCTGTCAGCTGAGCACTGCTGTGTTACAAAACTCAGGAAAAGTGCACAAGTTCTACGTCCCATGAAAGTATTATGTGATCATTTAATTGTGAAAGCTTGAACAGAATTGTTGTCATAATAGAGTATTTTTTTTCCTGCAACATTCCAGCTGAATTCCAATGCAGGCTTTTTTGTTTCTGTAATGAAGTAAGAGCAGGGTGATGGTCTTGATGTAATACGTAGATCAATTTCTTTTCATTCTTTATAATTATGCTTTATTAGTTAAGAACAGCCACATAAGATGATGCAGTTATAAAATTCATTGCATTGATTGAACATGTTCACAGTATGAAATATTTTATTCTTAGAATTTTTCAGATGCCCTTTCTAATGTAGTAAAGATTCCCAAAGTTGTTTGCAGTAGCTGCTATTTGCCAAAAGTTTTTCACATCCTGTCAGTGTAGTTCAGGTGTCACTGAAGTTCTGGAGTGGGCTGAGAAGATGGGGTAGATACTTCAACCTCCTACAGATGATTTGTGCTAGAAGTTTCTCTTTTTTGTCCTTGTTTATTTTTTACTAGTGCACATTAATATAGCATAAAGTGCCCTTGTGTTTCACAGGCTCTTATTTATAAATGTGTACATTTTTTCATATAGCTTGTACAAAAATGTTTGCTCATCTGTTATCTCTTAATTTTGTTAAGTCCATACTTTGTATGGAGCTTATTATTTCTTGAACCTGGTGCACATGTGAGTGGTGTGAGTCCCTGATCTGGGCACAGCATAAGCATATGAGTTTTCTCCTTTCTTGTGTTTTTGTGTTTTAAGAAGCTACACAAATATAACTCTGGAAAGGTTTCTAGTGTAACTCATCCACTTCTTGCTTCTGAACCCTTCTATCTGTCAAGCCCAGTTTTCCTGCGTATGCCCCTTGCCCTTCTGGAATGAGGTGAGGCTGGCTGTAGGTATAAACAAGAACAGGCTGTGCGGTCTGTTTTGACCCTCTGTAGAAGTTTGGCAGCAAAATTTTACTGTACCATCCCTAGGTCTGATTTGGAGTATCCCAAGTATGTACACAGCAGGTGTATTTAAATATTAAGTGCATATAAAAGAGAACATAAATGTGCTGATAGCCTCTGCAGTATTTGTATAATACACACTCAAACCTAGTCTGCTTTGGCTTCTGTGTAACACTAAGTATTTTTCTAGATATGGTAAGCTCTAACAGTTTATTGCTTGCCAACCTGTACTTTGAGCTCTTTATTTTGTAGCAGTAGCTACTGGTTTTTTTAATACAGCATTGTTGTCCTTAGAAGCACATCTAAATATAATCTACAAATGGCCACAAACTCAGAGGATTAAGATGTGGTATAAATCCACTGAAACATGGATTGGTCTAGTATCAGAACGCGAATGAAACAATTACAGAAGCAGCTGTATAGCCTAAATTTATTACTGCAAATGTGCACAAGTTACTTGTTCTGTGAATGCTAATGCTAATTCAGTATAGGTTTATAATTGGCTATAATCTGTTAACAACCCTTTTGAAAAGTTGATTACAGGCTGTATCCAGTATATACACTGCACCTGTCAAAAAAAACCACCTGCCATGGCAGTGGGTAACCGGAGAGCTCTTTGTGCTGACACCACTTAGAAGTAGATGTTGCTTTTTCAGTACTGCTTAGTGATGCACATAAATGTAATTTTTAAAACTTGTAGCTTTAGTTCATTCTGGATGAAGATTGCTGTAGACAATATAAATATCGAATTCTTCCACTGCATTGTAGGTCTACTTTATACAGGCTACTGTGTGAATTGGTAATATTGGTTAAGCAAATTAAAATCTCAAAGCCAGTGGTGGTTTTTAGCAGGTAATTTTATAGCAGCCTTCCAGACCTCCAAGAAAGCAGAGGAAGGGGCTCTTTATCAGCTCTTGCAGGGATAGGAGGAGGGGGAATGGTTTTAAGCTGGAAGAGAGGAGATTTAGATTAGATACAAGGAAGTAATGTTTTCATTTGAGGATGATGACGCACTGGTATAGGTTGCCCAGAGAAGTCATGGATGCCCCATCCCTGGAGATGTTCAAAGGCCACGTTGGATGAGGCTTCGAGCAACCTGATGCAGTGGAAGATGTTCCTGCCCATGGCAGGGGGATTGGAGCTGTACAATCTTTAAGGTCCCTTCCAACCCAAACCATTCCAAGATTCTATGATTTTTCAGTTTAATAAAAACCTGCATCAGAGAAACTTTGGGTAGTTTTTGATTCATAACTCTTTTATAAGACTTTAGTGCTGTGTTGCTGTTATTATGGAAGTGCAAAAGGATATTCTTTTATATCTGCAGTATTTTCTTAGGGTGGTTTGCTTATCTGAGGATTTTGCTCCTAATTACCTGCTACATTTTGAATAAAATCGAGCAAAATTTATTTTTGCAGGAATAAATGATGTGTTGAAACTCACCAATGTGAAAAGTACTCGTGAAATTTTTTACAAGGAATAATCAAGTCAAGTTGTTATTCAGTTCTTATTACCATAGGTCCTGGTTTTTTATTTCTTGGGGTTATCTTGTTTTTTTAACTTCCTTTTTACTATTTGCATTTTCCTTGTGTCTGTACAGCTCAGTTGCTTAATTTCCTCATCTGCAGGTTATCTTACACTTGAAATCAAATTACCTTTAAGAGCCAGAGCTTTAAAATCTGATTGTAGCTTCTGTTGCAGCTTTGCAATTGGTTCCCTGTACCTACTGTGATTGCCACTTCCACTGTTTAACCTCAAGTCTGATTCTCCTGCTCAATTTAGTAAAAAAGGCTTATTTGTTTATAACAATAAAATTGTTCATAGCCCTTCTTTCCTACACATGGAAAATTACTTTTTGAATCATCTGCAGTTCGCTTTGCTGTATTTCTGATTGGTTCATCTATTATTACTTTTAAGATAACATTGATACTATTCATACAGCATTCTACTGTAATTTTTACCTATATGTCGTATATGTTCAACTTCAGATATCTTACTATTTAATGTTATGCCTAGGGCAAGAATAAGTACCTTGTGTGTTTTGGGCAGACATTTTCCTTCAGTGAATAACTGTAAATAATTTATTGAGGCAATAAATGGAGTATCCCTTTGTTTAGATTGAGCTGCGGCAGTCTTACTAACTTCATTGGTCTCTTGGCTTCACTGAAATCGGAGAATAATAACTGGAAAATTTGTAAATTACTGCACATTTTAGTAGTGGAACACTCTGAAACTCCACCAAGCAGTCCTTGAACACAGAGGCACAGGAGAGCTGTTCTGCATTTGACTTGACTTGAAGTAGATCCACCTGCCACTGACTAATAGAAACTTCTTATCAGAAACACATTGTATTGGAAAAGCTATTTTTTTCCTCAAAATCCGTTCTTCTGGAATGAATGCTTTTCTGAACTTGTCATTGACATTCCCTCTGAGAGCATATTCAAGCAGGAAGAACACATTTGTTTTTGTTGTTGTTTAATAAGAGACTCTGCATAGCATGTTAGAGAACAGCTTTTTGTAGCTCTGGAAAGTGGAACAACAATGCTTATTGTCTCATTTTATGTAAGTGAAGCTGGAAAACATTCAGGCTGCAGGGATCTTACACTGAAGATTTGCTAACAGCCTTAGCTTTCTCTGTGTTCTACAATAGCATAGCACAGCGTACAGTTATAGGCACAAAGCTACCAATCATGATGTAATTTGACAAAGTTGGCAAAAATAAAAGACTTCTAAGAAGAAATTGCAGTATTGGTTAAGTCAGAGTGAATCTGTTGAAATTCAAACCTTAGTATTTTTTATTTTACTTTGTTAAAATAGAGATCTGTCTTTCAAAAAGCAGCACCTGTGTAAACTAAGATTTAAACTTAACATTATTCCTAGTCATGCAGGAAGTCCAGGAGAAAAAGAACTATGGATAATCAGTTAAAGGAAGTGACAGATACCCTGATGTGTTGATCAGTAGTAATACCTAATTTCTATTTCAAGTGTGCTATAATGGATTACCATATAGATGCAGCAAAGCACTAAGCATTAAATAGATCTATGTGTTTTCTGAAAAAGCAATATTATTTCGCACTGTGGGGTTTCTTAAAATATTTCTTATTAGTGTGCTGTGAAACTAGAAACAAGATGTCAATAGCCAGTTTGGATTCACAGCGGTGTCGCTAGAAGTCTAGGCTGGAGTAGAAGAAACTATCATTTGTTTTATAGGAATAGCAATATGCATTTTTTTAGAACATCAGGGGTTGCGAGGGTGTACAAAATGTTCTTGGAAATTCTAAGTTGAAAGGGCAATAACTGGAGCTTGTTCATGACTTATGCAATCTTATGTCACACTAATACTTTCTTAGTCTGGGACTAATGTGCAGATGCGAAATTACTAATTACAAGACATTATAGTCATAACTTTGAATTAGCTTGTAACATTCAGAAGTTTTTATTTACTAATGTAAGTGTTGAACCATGATAACTTATTTTTGCATTGCAGGACAAATGTGGATTATGCATTCAGATTATTTATGTTCATTTTAATCACTGCAAAACTTCTGTATCCTCAGTAGGCAGCTGTGGTGCTAGCAGACCAAACTGTTTTTTTAGAATGACTCCTGTTTACCATTTAGTAGCACTGTGCAGATGATTAATTGGATCTTTGCATTTTTTTCAAAGAGGATCCATATATTATTTCTTTTCCTCTGGCTTTGAGATGCTGAAAAGGTGAATGGCATGAGAAATTACTTAAGTGTCTCAATTTTGGCTATATGAAAACATTTTGGGATATGGAAGCTTTCCACAGATACAAACTTCTGTCCTCTTATTTCAAACCTTGAATTGTTTTGATTCAGTCGTCTTTGGTTCTGTGTTGTTTCAAAGAAAAAAAAAACCCGCTGAAAGTGTGTTCTCTTCTTTACCACCCTCCCAGCTTCATGCAATTTCAAGCTTAAGCTCATTTTTCCTGGTGGTTGTTGTACTCTGCAACAGCATTTGTTTCCCAGGTTTTCTGTGGGCGTAACCTAAAATTCACTAACACTTGGATGCGAGAATTAAGTTCTTTATCAAAATGAATTTTTATTATACAGCTTTGCCACCTTACCAACTTCCACAACTCACACTGTATCTGAGTTCACTTTCTGGAAGCGAACTTTGCATTCAGATTTAGGTGGAATCATGTCACATAAGATACTGCCTTTACCTAGTGCCATTGTGCCTCTGCCTTTTCCCAAATAACAGTTGAACTGCTTTGCATCTTGCAGGGAGGTTGCAATGAAACTGTGCTTCCTTCAATGCACTGTTGTGTTTTGAAACAACTCACAAGTGGCGGTTATTGATTTTGATTCTGAATTAATTGGGGTGTGTAAACTGTAATGTTACTCTTAAGAACATTGCTAAGGCTCTTGGGAGATACCTACTGTTTCTTTTGGCAACCAAGGCAAATTTACATCATCAGATGTAAAGTTGCACAAACTTTAATTCATAAGGCATGAATATGCCATGTCTTGGGTTTAAGTAAACATCAGACATTTAGTGAAGCAGACATATTCTCTAAACATAATTATTTTTTTTTTATAATAAGGAGTTTTTAATCTAACATCCGAAATGGTTTATTTCATTTTCACCAGTAGCATTACTAGATTTTGACAAATGTCTAATAAAATATTCTGATTCAGAAATGGGGCTTGGTTTTTTGCTGGTTTTTTTTTTTTTTGGTTTTTTTTTGAAGTTTAGTACAGTTGCTTTTCAAAAGTGAATGTTTGGAGACAGATGGGTGAGAATTTACATCCAAAGATGAGCTGAAGATGTTTTGCTAGTGTGACCTGTAAAAAGGAAATTGGTTTTGCTCTAACAATCTACTGTACTTATAATGTCTTAAATAATGGAAGCAAAATACATGCATTTTTGTCTGGTTTTCCATAATAATCATGAAGATGTTTGAAGGTTCCTTCTTGCAGTGTATTCTGGTACTTGAATTCAGACAGGGTTTTTTGGGGTTTTTTTTGTTTGTTTTTTTTGTTGCCAGTTGGTAGTGGATTTATGTTTAACGGAGCTTTTCCTCATATGCTTTGGGCATGTGGTATGGGATCAATCTAATGTGTACCTGGATACAGACCAAACTCTGTGTGCAGAATGTCACCACTCTTGCAGTGACCTGAAGTATTTGTGATGTAGGTTAGCAGCTCCTTCCTGCCTTGTGCAAAGTTAGGTCAAGATTAATGTCAGAAATAGCCTTGAAAAGTGGTGGCTGCTAGTATGTTAATATTTAGATGGATAATGATAATTCTTTGTCTGTGGATCCTGCAATCTGACTGGCAGAATCATGGTCCTTAACTAACAGGTAAAGCCCAAATGTGAATCATGGCCTCATTTTTAGCCAGTCAGATCCTTCATCCCAAGCACATTCCTCCTGCCTATGGACAAGGAGCTAGACCTCTGGCCACCAGCTGCCTGCTCTTTCTGTCCCTGCTGCCACAGTGTCCTGAGGAGGGAGTTGTGAGAGTAACACTGAAACCAAATACAACAAGAACATAGAAGGGATATGCCCAATTTATATTGTAATTCTAGCCAAACTTTTGGAAATGGCATATGCTGTTTGGGGAACATGTGCTGTGCTAAAGAAGTGAAGGATGACCAGCTGTTTGTGTGACCTGAGGTCTAGTTTCCTAAGTCTACAAACTTGGCATGATTTCCATTTTCTGCCATAGAGAAAGGAATGTTCCATTTCCAAAAAGACTGTTTTAAGTGTTGTATATAATTTCTGAAGCACTTTGTTGTCAAAAAATAAGAAAAGTCTGTCTTCTTCCATCCCTCAAGCATACTGTTTTAAACAGCAATAATGATTCATGTGTTGGCCATCTCTGGAGGATTGCCTAAAATGCCAGTTCTTGCTTTTTTGGCTGTGATGCTTTATTTCCCCTTTTGAGCTTTTATGTGCAGAAGACCAACAAATGGGTCACCATTGCTTAAACAACTTCTCATTCATTTTGCATCCTGCATGTAGTATTTCAGAAAACTTAATGGCGCTTTGTTGTGCAGAAGTTTGTTCCAGTGATTCTTTTTGATAATTACAAGGAATGACTTAGTAATTTATAAATTGTTTTGTTTAATTTTATTTCCAGAAGTAGATATTGAAAACTAGTTTCCCATTTGAATATATATTCTTAATTCATATTTGTACAGCTGAAAAGTTGTAAGATCCAGGCATATTTTTCTGTGAAATCTGCATGAAACCATGCTTGTTTCTCACTTTTTTGAGAGGTTGAGCAGCACTAAGTTAGCTGCCCTATACTCCTAAAACACCTATGTTCCGAGCCCTAGCTAATAAAAAAGAGGAGGGGAAAAAGGGGGGGAGGAGAGGAAATGGATGTCTTGGAGCCTTTTAACTTAAAGTCCTTTTAGAGGCCATATTTACCCAAGTGAGATCCCAAAATAGTTTTGATCTGTCAAGATTATTTAATAGCATTTCCAGCCAAGACCAGGTTGGATGAGGCTTTGCGTAACCTGATCCAGGGGAAGGTGTCCCTGCCCATGGCAGGGGGGTTGGAACTGGATGATCTTTAATGTTCCTTCCAACACAAACCACTCTATGATTCTAAGAACATTTGGTAACCCTAACTTGGTTCTTTGGAACTAGGATTATGAGACTACATTCAGGTAAGCCCTTAAGCATATGCTTAAATTGCTTTGTCTTGCTGGTGCCCTGTAGCGTAACTAAACTAAGGGGGAATGGGTTTGACCACAGCCTCTTTGTTTGATCTGCCTCTGTTTGGATCGGCGTAAAATAACAGAAAGACCACTACATATTATTCCACATAAGTGCTTTATTAAGTGCATGTGCTGTGAATTGAATTAGTCTAGCTTTGTGTAATTTGGCTTGGTTTCACTCACCAGCTGAAAACACAGGTAAATCGTCTCACACTAGCAGTAACTGCACTGCTATTCGCCTCTGCTGTAGCTTGGGGATCAGACCCCATTAGCTGATGAAAAGACAGAGCTAAGCCATCACAGCTCCAAATCTGGGCTGTGTCAATCTAGCAGTAGTCATTACCAGGCACTTCAGAAAAATGTAACTCCAAGTGAGCCTCTTGGAAATCTGTGACTTCTTCATTAGAAATCAGTTTATATTTTGGAATCCTAGGGTTTTGCAAGACAGTGGGAAAGGGAAAGCAGTTCATGACAGAGTCATGGTATTTATTCAGGACCATTCCAAGTATCTTTCTCCATAACAAGAGAGTAAAATAGTGGGCAAGAGTCCTTAGTATTATAGGTATTTGCTTTCTGTTGTGTTCTCGATGTATGTATTACCATTTCATTTATGTCTTGTGTATTAGTTTTTCTGTATCATCTGAATGAACCAGTTTATTATGGAAAATTTGACTGTTAAGTTTTGTTTCCTGCAGAAAATATTGCAGCTGCTACCTGAGAGGATTTTTTATCGATGGCATTTTCGCAGTATAGGTAAGAAGGAATGGTTTAAAAACATTCTAGTATGAATAAAATCAATGATTTCTGTAGTCACTTCTCTGGTTCTGCAAGTCCCATTAACCACAGAGTCCTCACACGCCGACAGTACTTACAAATGAGACTTGCAGCTGAGAATTCTTGAAACATATTGAAAAATCTTTTTGCTTGATGTAACAGCTCTGTGTGTTCCTCGTTTTGTGTGGTTTTGGTTGCCTCCTTCATTTTTATTTTGCACTAATGCAATTTGTGTATTCTTGGATTTACTTGGATCCTCTTCCTTTTCTTCTCTTTTGTGTGCTAGAAGCTATCAAGACCATGGAGGTTATAAACCAATGTACCTTTTTCTAATTATATCTCCCTTTGTATTCCGAGACTAACACCAAAAATTAAGATTGAGGAGGGCTGTGCAATCTGTATGTGAAAATTTGCATTATGATTGTCTTTTGCAAGTGGTCATATATGAAATGGTCCTATAAATTCGTAGTTCTAAATATTGCTCTTTGCCTAATGATAGATACTCTGTTGGACTCAACTTTTGCCTCGATGTGGAAATCTATTCTATAAGAGTTACACCATGAATTGGCGGCTGTTTGGTAGTGGAACATTGGCTGTGCTAAACTGAATGCAAGCCCTTGGACTGCTGCAGTGAACAGGAGCTTAATTTCTTCTCTGATATTCCTGTGTTCTCTCTGCAGTTCATCAGTACTTGTGAAAAACTCCGTTGTGATGCTATTAGTGGGAATTAAATGAGGAATTGCTAGTTCAGAGTTGGAACAGTGAAGGAAAGCGATTACAGATAGAATTATAAACTCGTAGTAATTCTGTTTCAATCAATTTTTCTTTTAATTATGGGTACTCAATTTACTGGCCTTTATAAATGGAATTATAAATACATGATATTTCTGCAAGTTTGGCCTCAGCTGTCTTTCACTGATTCCTATGTAATGGCGGATTTGCCGAGCATCACGTTAGAATGACTTTGGCCACGACAGGCATAAGATAATCACTTGGTTGAACAGAAAGACTGTCCTTTCTATCTCTACACTCCCGGGACGTTTACGATACATATCCTAGCTTCAGAAGCAAGGGGAGGAATAGGAGGAGTCCAGCAGAGAGGTCTTGGAGTTAGTAAAGCTCTGCTTTCCCTCCCCACCCCCCCCCCCCCCGCCCCCAATCTCCTGTCTTTTCTGCATGCTTTGTGGGACTGATGCTCTACAGGCTTCATAAGCATAGGACTGAAAATTGGATTGCAAAGCATGCATAAAAAAACCCACAAAATAATGTACCAGTTCAGTTAAGGCATTCTTGGACTGCTTGACTTAAAACACGTAAAATTTTTCCACTGCAGTTGTTTTCCTTAAGCATAAAGATAATTGATACCCAATAGACTTGGTTTAGTCACTCACAAACTTTGGAAATCTGAATAGGAAAAGCAGGATTAATTTTTCTGAATATCTATCATGATCTTTAGAATTTTTCATTGAGTTAATAAAGGGCATTTAACAAGATTTTACAATCAGATTTGAACATTAATGCTATGGGGAAAAAAAAAGTTTTTTTGTCTTTTATTTGGAGATAGTTAACTTTTTAATGATTTAAATATTCCCTGCAGCCCACAGTGCCTATATAGTGAATGTTTTGACCTTGTGATCATGTACAGGAGTCAGAAAGCAAAATCTCTTCCTCTCCTTATTTGACAAGATTGAATAAAGCTGGAGTCAAATAGGTGCGGAAATCTTGAGAGGTGGAATACTTCTGTTTTGGTAATCAAAGCACCTTGAAATCCAGTCAAGTAGTTTATCTTGATAATTTCCTCTGAATTAAACATCTTTGATTAATTGCTGCCTCAAAGATTCTGCTTCTGAATGTTACTAAAGTGGTCACAACATTTTGTTTTGCTGTTTGTTAAAGTAAATTTTTGCTGCTTTGGGGAGGGGGGTGTAATATTTCTTCGAAGTGGTGCTGTTTTGTTGCTGTTTGGTTTGGCTTCCAGCATTATTTCATCAGATGCCATGGGTTGCATTAGAACAATGAATTTGCTGTTGCAGAAGAAATAATGAGTGGAAGTTAAAGGTCAAGGAAAGGGCTGTTACCACATTTCCAGTTAGCACTGACAAAAATAAGAGGAGACATCTGCTTGACCACTTTACTACCATTTCATCTGAATTAGTCCAGAAGAAATTGGTTTTAGTCAGTTGTTTACTAGCTACTATATTCTTTAATTTATGCTTCTCTTGAGTAGTCATATTTGGATCACTTTTTAGCTGTGCCCAATAAATAAGACAGAAAATTTGGTAATGCCGTTATTTACAGCTATATCTTGCAATTTGCTTTTTGCTTCGCGCATGTGCATTAGTGTATATTTTATATATATGTTAATATTTTCATTTAATACTGGCAAGGATTGCATTTGAAGAATGTGTGTCACTCACAAATCCAGGAGAGATAACAGCCGAGTGCTACATTGTGGTATTTTTCTCAGGATTGAATTAAAAACATTTTTTTTACCTGCAGAATTTGATATATAATCTCTCTCTGATCCTTAGGTCAGACACATGAAGTTAAGGGAAGTTTGCCTATCATTTCTAAAACTAGAATTGAAATATTTTACTATTCTAATAGTTTTTGTTTTACAGATAGGACTGCAGTATAGATTGCTAGCATCTTTTCTCTATCCCTTATCATTCTCCATAATAAATATTTCCCCTAGATATCTTACTTTTAATGAAAATAATTTGAGAAGTTGCCATCTGACTAAAACCAAAGTGCCACACTATAAAGATAAATTATATTTAATCTTATAACAGTGATGGTGCTGACTGTAATTAGATTCACACTGAGTTTTTGCACCCCATAGTTTTCTTTTTCTTAAACTCCTCTGCTACAGTAGCCACATAGTAAATGGCATTAAACTAGCCTTTTTTAATAGTATTTTTAAAAAAGAAACATTCTGGTGGAAAGTGCTCATCTTCGTATCTGATAAATGCCTGTTTCATTTTTCTAATCCAGGGTCGATTCTGAAGAAACTTTTGCACTCTGGAAATTCTCTCAAGGTATTTCTCTTTGGTGCATTCATATTTCTTTTCACTTTAATTCTTAAAAAGCATATGACTATAATTTTCCAGTATCAGTATTTTTCAGATTGTTAGGCTTTCTTGTTTCACTTATTCACCTTTTAATCAAGAATTTTATTGTTGTAATTCTAGATTGTTTTAATATTAAATTTTTTTCAGTATTTTTGCTAATGACCTTTGTAAAGTTATCTGGAGAAAATATGTTTTGCTTAATACTTTATTTTTTTCATATCTCTGTAGCACTAAGTATACCATGTTAAATGCTTGCCAAAGAATTTTAAATCCATTCTCCTTTTTAATGTATATTGCTAAAATTAAAATTGTATCTTGTTAATGGAATAGAAAGTAAATAAACTTAGTAAACCTAGTGAATACCCTACCTTGGGTGGCTTTGTTGCGTCTTACTTTTGATGAGAATCTTTTGAGCCCAGTGATGCTGAGCACAGCAGCTTGCTTTGAACTCTGTGTGTCCAGGGTTTCAGACTTAGCTGGGATGATAATTCTTGTCCTGCATTTTCTTAACTAATAACGTTACTTACAAATTTGGTTTAATGTCTTTTTCTACAAAATCGTCCCTTTGTAGATAAGATGTGAAGGAATACGACTGTTTCTTCTCTGGCTTCAAGCGCTTCAGACTAACTGTGCGGAAGAGCAGATATTAATATTTGCATGCCTTGTGCCTGGGTTTCCATCCATCGTGTCCTCACGAGGTCCCTGTACACTAGATAACCTCATTAGTCCTCCTAATACACCAGACGGTGAGTGACTGTTCTGTGACAGGAGTACTGCCTCTCCCTTCCACTGAGGTTGTGGTGGAGCAGTACAGTTTCTTAAGGGGAAGGTATCCTGTGGCTGATACAATTTGTCTGTGTAATTCAGAAAAGTGCTGAATTTGCTACTCTCATGTTTTTGTTGCAGCTGTATAGATTCTTGATCTTGCTGTTCCAGGTTCAGCATGGTTGGGTTTCATTGGGTTTTTTTTCCTTTGTTTTTTCTTTTTTTTTTTTTTTTAATTGAGATGCACTTGCAAGCATGTTAGTGCAAAATAAGTAGGTGTGTAGATTTACAGCTTTTTGATTAATCATAGGATGGTTTGATTTGGAAGGGACCTTAAAGATCATCCAGTTTCAACCCCTTAGCCATGCACAGTGACACCTTCCATTAGATCAGGTTGATCAAAGCCTCGTGCAGCCCGGCCTTGAACATCTCCAGAGATAGAGCATCCATGACTTCTCTGGGCAACCTGTGCCAATCCTTCACCACCCTCACAGGAAAACGTTTTTTGTAATAGCTAACCTAAATCTGCTTTCTTTCAGCTTAAAACTGTTCTCCCTCATCCTCTCCTTGCACGCTCTGATAAAGAGCCTCTTCCCAGCTTTTCAATAGCCCCTTTCAGTACTGGAAGGTTGCTGTAAGGTCTCCCCAGAGCCTTCTCTTCTCCAGCCAAACTCTCTCAGCCCATCTTTTGTACGGGAGGTGCTCCAACCCTTTGATCCTCTTCATGGACCTTAATCTGTGGTTAGCCCTACCAAACTGTAGTAAATCAGATGTTGCATGCCATCCTTGATTGTATGCAGTATGCAGTTACTGGACTTTGTACAGCTTATTAGGGCATTAATGATGCTGTTCAAATTAATCTTTTTATAGAAAGTATCTTTCATAAAACTATTTTCAGATTTTCCATGTTTAAAAGATTTTTCATTTTATTTTAGCTAAGATTTTTCCAGAAGAAATAACGCCGCTTTTGCCAGCTATCTCTGGAGAGAAAATTGCTGAAGACCAAACTTGCTATTTTCTTCAGCTACTGTTAAAATACATGGTAATTCAGGTGCGAAGGATATATTTTTTGTATAAAATTGTATAAAAAAAAGTATTATATTTGAAGGAATTTATTTTGGTAGAAAATTAAGTCTACTCTATATCTATATGGAGCTGGTTTTGGCCCTCCCTGGGAGGAAGCTGTCTTCTGCACTGACTTATTCTTGTTTTTCAAAAGGAAAATAATTCCAAAGGTATTTTCTTGTGACATTTTTGGTAAAAGTAAGACGCCTTTCACTCTTGTGATAACAATTAATGAATGTTTTCCAAACTTGCACGATAACTGTATGTTTTATGTGCTTGTGGTCGCATTTAGAAAGCTGAAGTAAAACTGAGTAAAGATGTAATTTGTTCATTTTGGACACATGTGTTACTGAGAAGATGTTTAAAGGACCACTGGAGAAGGAGATAAAAAAGGAGAGCTATCTTGGGAGATTTTTTCAAAAGGATACGAGTAACATGTACATAAAAAATTTTAATTAGGCATAGATCAGATTAATCTGTACAGAAGAGAAATTAAGATAATGTATATATTTAAAAAGTACAAATTAAGCAACATTTTAACTAAAGTGAAAACTGTGTACGCAATGAACATTAAAGAACTCAGTTAAAAAAAGATAAAAGATAAGGAAATACTTTGAGATATATTTTTTATATCAAAAGGCAATACCAAAATGATATTTGGAAGGGGTTTTGAATAAATGCTTTGTTTTTAAAAGTGGTTGTGTGAAATGATCAACTTACTACACGGCAGTCTGTTTTACACACAAGAGTTTTGCAACACTTCAGTTATAAGAACAGTAAAAACCCCATTTTTTTCTAATACTCTTATTTTGTGTTTGGGATATAAAAGGCCTGACTACAATATAAGTCCAGTTGCATTGTGGTTCGTCAGCATCCATTTGTTTGTGTTGCTCGGTGGAGTAGAGCACAATTAATCTAATGTATGTGCAGAATCATAGAATCATTAAGGTTGAAAAAGACCTCAAAGATCATCAAGTCCAATCATCAGCCCAGCACCACCATGCCTACTAATGTGTCCCAAAGTGCCACACCTATACATTTGTGAACTCCTGCAGGGATGGTGATCCCACCACTTCCTTGGGCAGCCTGTTCCAGTGCTTCACAACTCTTTCAGTAAAGTCATTTTTTCTTAATATCTGGTCTAAACCTCCCCTGGTGCAGCTTGATGCAGTTTCCTCTTGTCCTGTCATTTGTTAGTTGGGAGAAGAGGCCAATGCCTACTTCACAAACTCCTTTCACGTAGCTGTAGAGGATAATAAAAGAAAGTTATCATGCAGCAAATCTACATCTTAAAGTAAGTTTGCCTGTAACTCGGTAAAGTTTAATGAGTCAGTTTATTGACATAACAAATAAAACGATACACAAACTCTGTAGTCTTGTTTCCAGGCTCTACATGTGTATTCTGCAAAAGTACCACAATTGCAAGTTTCACAATTTTTAGAGATTTAGAAAAAAGATCTAGAACAGGTTAAAGTAAGGATGTGTGTCTAAAAATAAACAAGTCTCATGTGAGTGATGTAAAAAAAGTTTATCCAGGATTATAATTTAAGTTATAGATTTAGTGAAGTTATGTGCTTTTCTAAGAGCTTTTACTGCAGAAAACAATGAGAATCCTGTAGTCTTTTGAAACTGCTTATACAAAAAAAGAAAAATTATAGAAGAGTGGACCTTAATTATAGAAGAATTTAGAAGAAATTATAGAAGAGTGGAATTTAAGTAATATATCAAAAGAGAAACACTTCTAGTGCTCAGTTGAGTTTCATAAAATGAGAAGTAAAATGCTAAAACCTAGATAGGTTTAAGTTGTCAGTGGAAAAAGTGCTTTATTGTAGAGATGTCTACTTTCCTATTTGAAATTGTAGTGGATTTGCTTTTATAAGTAGAGAAAATGCACCCGTATAGTGCAGCTTATTGAAGATGTTTCCATATGAAAAGGGCAACTCTGTGTCAGAATTTGGCACAGTCTTCCAAGGAACTGTATTTCTAAACTGTTGTTAAAGAGCAACTTGAAAGTATGTGTGAGACTAATGTTGACCTATGCAAGAACAGAGGAGTGCCTTTAAAGACAAACCTAGATGTCAGCCTCATCCTCCTCAGTGTAAATGTCTTGTGCCCTGAGTCAAATTTTGTGGAGAGTGTTGCATATGTGTTTGCAACCAAATTAAACATGGGCATTGAAAATACTTCTGATGACAGATGGATTTGTGATGAAAGTGTAGCCCGGATTAACTTTGACAAATTTGATTCTTGTAAATTTAGACAAAAACTTTAGTAGCTGTGGTTTGTGCCTCACTGCATTGAGAACAGCACAAATACTCCAGCTTCTAATGAGCCTGCTTTCTTTGATACACTAAAGCCCTCATGGTAATATCTTATATTCTTACTGCAGTTTGTAAAGTTTTTGCGGACAGTGCTAATTTTTTGTACCTCTTGTAAAAGTGTAATTGTTTGTCTTTTGTATTCAATGTGGAATGATTGTCAGTATAACACAATAACTGAAAGCTTTTTGTTTCTCTTTAACTCCATGACAAAGGCGGCAAGCTTAGAGTGGAAGAATAAGGAGAACCAAGACACTGGTTTTAAGTTCCTCTTTGCCTTGTTTAGGAAATACTACCTTCCTCATTTGTTTCCAACTTTTACAAAGCTAACCAACCTCTACAAACCTGTTCTTGGTAAGTAGTGGATTTTGTCTTATTAAGTAGAAGGAAAAATCATGGTGGCTGTTCTTAGTAGCCTCTCTGTTTCCTGCTTGTGTATCATTGCAGTTTTGCTGAATTAAGATTTTTCCTCCCTTGTGTCATGTTTTGATTTTTTCCTTGCAAAACTTTTGATTTTCTGAGGTTTTCCAGGAAGCTGCTGCTGCTCATTGCTGCATGACCATCGCTGACACTCCTTTCCTAAAGACATTTCCACTGGCATAGCATTTTTATGGAGTGAGTGAGGACTCTCTAACTGATATGTAATGAAGACAGAAAATGCTCTCTGGGCTTTTTAAAGAATCAGCAAGCTGCTGAAGTGTGAGGGGGTAGCTAACATAGTTACTCTTATTTTACTTGTTGTTCCTTTGAAGAGAAAATTAAGGGACAAGTGAATGGAAATGGCCATGTACAGATACATTTGTAGTATTAAAGGCATGTTATTTCAGGAGCATTCACATTTTTCCTATTTTTCTACTGAATTATGTGTTGGAGTCCATAGGAACAGTAGTGTTAAAGCTCATCTGATACACTACAGCCTCTTCTTCATCATCCTTCCCCTCTCTCCTCTGACTTTCAATTCTTGTCCTTTGCAGTTTAATATTTAGTGTCTAAAATCACCTCAGTGCTGCTTCAGCTGTGTTGTTGACTGCTAGAGACTAGGCCTTCCGTGTTTTTTTCGGCTGTGTACAAGTGATTTTTCCTTAAATCTAAGAATCTAAATGAATTATGACCCAACCTGTGTCCCTTTGGCAATCTTTCACTTCTTCCCACTTGTTTTCTTTTATTTCAGCTTGTGCAGTGCTCCTTGCACCTGAGTTAACTTCTATTTCCAAAGCGCTAAGTATCCTTTTTCTTCTTAATCCTTGCACTATTGAGTGTTCAAGAGCTATTTTCTCTTTCTTAATGCACTTTATTAATGAAGTCTGTGAAACATATAATTAACTTACATTCTAGCAGGGGTATTTCTTTGTTTCAGACTTTGCCCTTCTTTTTGTTTCCCTTCTCTTTTTGCTTTCCTTTGTGTTGTGTGATACAAATTATAACCTTCAGGAAAGATCTTTGATTTTGTGTTCTTGCTTTTCTTTAGGACTAGTAAAATTACAACCAAATATAAGCATTACTATAATAAAAGCAGTCAGTCATTGCATCTCTTATTTCATATGGAGAAAATGTTGTTGGTGACATGTTCAATTTAACCAGAGTCTGGAAGCAATTACAGCTTTTTAAGTTTATATTTTCTTTATATCTTCTCTTTTTATCTTACCAGATATTCCTGATATAAGACCAAGACCAGTATACATTACTGCAACACGAAACAATGAAAATGTCTATAGCGTCAAAATCCCATATATGGCAGCTCGTGTTGTTTTCATTAAGTGGCTTGTTACCTTCTTTCTTGAAAAGAAATATTTAACTGCTGCTCAGAATACAAAAAATGGAGGAGAAATGCTCCCTAAAATTATTCAGGTGTGCTTTTAAAGTTACCTCTCTGTTGTTATGTACATGCTAATCTTGCAAGTGTTCACAATGCAGTTAAACAAGAAGGAAATGCTACCCCTGAGTGAATAAATGTCATACTTGATTATTTAATTATTTTTTTTCCTTTGGATGAGAGAATCTCCAAGGCAAACCTCGTTTAATTTACTACATTTCTTTTTCTCATACTTGCTTGACTTACCAGATTCACGAGTATTATGTTTAGACTTCTGGAATTTAATCTGTAAACGGTCAGACTTGTTTGTGCCATGGACCATTTCCCAGCAACATCAAAGGCTGCTTTGTTTTCTTCTTGATTATAGCAGCTGTTTACAATAAGATACTAGAAAAATATTTCGCTTTCTGATTGCTTGTTGGATCTTCTCTAGGATTAGGGACTTTAAAATGGATTTTATAGAAACAGATATATTTTTTTTCCTTTGAAGATACTCTCCAGCTTCCTGTTAAAAATTTATGGTCAATGTCAACTTATATTCTCTTGTATCCGATGTCAGCATCAAATCTGACGAAAGTGTATGTTAACTATTATGGTAGAACTATATATTTTCATGTCACTTGGTTTTGGAGTTCTTCATTGTAGAAGTTTGAAACCCTATACCAGCAAAGTGTAGCTTACCTACTGAAAGTACTGTTTTTATTGATCTTTTCTTTCTCATTTGAAATTCCACCTTTTGTATAAACAGCCACACTATTGCAACTGGTAGCCTGGAAAAAGATGTTTGTTGTTTTTTTTTTTTTTTCACTGAATTTTATAGACAGCTGACACCAAATAAAAGTATAGGTTGCATAGAGGTATTACTGCCCTCAAAATGGAAACTGGTCCAACGTTATCACCTAGCTGAAGATGTGTGCCATTTCTTGGCACATGTTGAATCCATAGCAGTTTTGAAGTTTGCAAGTGTGGCTGAACCTTATCAAGGAAGTTCCTCATGAAAACCAGTAGAGATGTTATTGCTGCTCTGTTGCTACTCACTTGGTTGAATGGAGGGCAACTTTACTAATGTAATCATAGAGCAGGACTTTTTTTGGGTGATGCTTTGCGTTAGTGTAAGTTTGGCTTATCTTTCTGGTCACTTCAGAGCAGTTTTTTAGTCCTCTGTCTCCCCCTGACTGGATCATTTTAGCTGGACACAGTTGGAGAAGTTGCAAAATACATGCAATGCCAGAACAAAACCTGACAAAGAGCTGTCAGGAATAATAATGTACAAGAGTATTAGCCATATATAGTATTAGCCATATCCATCTTTCCCGCAAAATGAAGGGATTTGAGGTTTCTTTTTCACTGTGTCTGTGCCTTCCGCCACTTCCACCACTGTTCCTCTCCCTGTATTTTGTCTTATGGAGTGAACGGGTCAGGCCTCTAGGGGTAGGGAGAGTGTTATGAAGTGTACATTGTGCAGAGTTTAAGACTAAATTCCTTCTTAGATCAAGTAGTAGACTGAAAATTACACCTCCTGACTGCTGGGATCACAGTTTGTTATGTGAAAAAGAGTACTAGTATCTCGAGTTCTGCATAAGCATTTGGGATTTTTGGTGTACGCTGTTTCAGTTACTTAATTCAGCATACGTTTTCTTCTGTGTAGACTGTTGGTGTTGTAAACCAAGACAAAAATGCAGAGCTAGAAACCAGTATACCTTATGCAAGCGAGCAGGAGAGAAGCCATTCTAACAGCAGCACCTTGTCTGACAGAAGGCTCAGCAATTCCAGCCTCTGCAGCATCGAAGAGCAGCACCGGACTGTCTATGAGATGGTGCAGAGAATCCTCTTATCCACTCGAGGATATGTTAACTTCGTTAATGAGGTGTTTCGACAAGTAAGTGTGTATGTTTAGTTGCTGATGTATACTTTGTTTTTTTAAAGGAAATGTTATGGTTATGGGAAAGAACAGTGAATAGGCTGTTGGTCATGTAACTGGTAGTACCTTTTTGGTTTGGAGTCCTTCCTATGTCTGTTTTTAATGATGATGGAAAGATGTGATTTGTGCTAGTTTCTAACTAATGAAATTTTAATAGGAACTGAAGCTTGTTGCTGATGCCAGACAGATATTTGAATGGGCCGCTTTATTTCTTCTTAGTATTATGATCTAATGTAAAGATGAGAAAAGGGCTATTAGCTTGCAGATTTATTGTTTGAATTAGTAAGATTCTTGGTCCTTTGATCAACATCAATACTTAATCATTACTTGAACATTGATTGGTTCTACCAGTATTTGTCACTAATTTGACATCTTTTCAATTGTTCGGGATAAAAATAACTTGGAGACGTACTGGAGAGTCCAAATATTTTTTTATTTTTGTCCAGTACCAAGGTAAAGATTGAAGCAGCAGTTCTAGGTCACATAAGTATGTGGTGTGGCACAGTTCTGGAACTCCGTGTCCCAGTATTTTCCAGTGGGGTGCATGGCATTTGGGCAGGAAGAAGTTGTGCACATGTTAGGAACTGTTGTGACGTGCTGCCCTCTCCTGGTGTTTGTTCAGAGTATGGAATTTTAGACCCGTTTCCAGGGAACAAAGGATAATGTACTTTGATTTCTATTAAATATCATCAAGGTTCAGTAATTGAAACAGATAATAGTATTTGGATCCTTTTTGTGTTTATCTCTCCATTAAAGGAATGTCACTATTCACCGTGAATTCATCTACTCTTTTTACTCTTTTTTTTTTTCCTACCCTACTTTTTAGCCTTTCCAAAAGTATTCTCTGTAATGCCCATTCATACCACTGATGAACTGCTATTTCTCAAATATTCTATCAGTTGGCTTCTGGCTTTTTCAGTTTCTGTATCTTTAATAACTTGATGGTGCCTGTGAAGACATTTTCATGTATTTCACTGTCCTTGCTGTCTGGTATATTTAAATTTGCTTTGGTTAACTCTTCAATTCCTCTTGCAATCAGCTGTTGGATGTTGGAGTTTGTGCTGACTACAGGCAGAAATGTAATATATGATACAAAGATCTTCCCCAACCTGAGGAAGATACCTTTGTGATGTTTTTACAGCTAAAGTGGGTATAGGAAAATATACTGTGTATGTATACATACATTCATATTACTCTGAAATGCACTGCTATAGTTTTTGGCCCTGGCCATTATGGAGAGTGGATAATTTCTTCATAGTTGGAAGGACCTGTCTTTTAGAATGTAAAATGTTTTTAATCTATTTCAGTGGTTTTGTAATATAAAGCATATTGATGTCAAAAATTTTTTTGTTGCCAAAGTACATTTTTTTTTGTACCAGATGGCATTTTCAGACAATGATTTCTGTGCCTGTTCACTTCAGTGCAGAGTTATGCTGTCACTCTATTTTTTTAGTCTCCTACAACATTCAGAAGACAAGCAGCCATTCCAGCCTTTGTAAGCTTTCAGAAAGGAGATGGTTGCAGAATGATTCCCAAATGCAGACACTGAATAGCATATTGAAAATAAATAGTTTCCAAAACTGTAGTGAGAAAGGATTGAAAGCCAGCTGCTCCTACCCTCATCACAACTTTCTGTCTTGTCTCTGTCTATACTTGCTGAAATTGAATTTCACATTGTATGCTGCTCATGTAATTTGAAGTTGTCTTCTCCAGAAAGTGTAGCACGGTACCAAGGTTTGGTCTGCCAGACCTCTCTGGCTGGTTACAGGTTGAGATGAATCCGCATTAAGTTAGAGAACTTGTAAGGAGGAAGAACAACTTTTGGTTTTGTCTGAACGAATACAAAATAGAAGTCATTTGCAGTAAATAGTTATGGAATTATGTGTGATGTAGATACATGCATAGGTTGATGGTTAAATCCTTCTAGTGCAGATATAAAAATAAAAAGTATTTATCCTTTCTTTTTTGAGCTGTATTATTTATGAGTAGTGGTATGTGAGTGTGTTTACATATGCATACACATGTGCTATAATAGTAAAATTAGTTAACTTTTCAATTTAGGCTTTTCTGTTGCCACCTTCTGATATATCTGCAACAAGAAAAGTGGTTAAAGTATATAGAAAGTGGATATTACAAGAGAAGCCTGTGTTCATGGAGGAACCAGATAAAAAGGAAGACGATCAGGAGGCTGTGGTCAGCTCAGAGGATTCATCAGTGCAAACGGATGGTAAACATGTATGGCATCAGTGTTACTTACTTTATTCTGTTTACCTGCAATATAACATTTAACTTTTAAACTCGCTTTGTAAATGGGTAACAGTTTAAAAAATGTGGTATGGAAAATCATGATGAAAAAATGCTTTTATTTAAGATCCAGAAATTTAGATAAATATTGAATGTTCAGTAACCCTAACTGAGTGCAGGGAAAGATTTGCAGCTATTTTGAAAAATGCAGTTTGTTGATTATTCCCTGCGTATACAAGTAGTACGGCAAGAACTTATTGGAAGAAATGTTAATACATTGT
>JAUNZM010000393.1:0-190000 GCA_033459285.1 Clamator glandarius
GAAAGAAAGAAGGAAAGAAAGAAAGAAAGAAGGAAAGAAAGAAAGAGATAAATCTCTATTTTGGGGACCAGGAGTGATACTGCTGCCGCCTGTAACCTCTTCTCTTGAAAGCGGCGCAGGACTTTCGAAACAGCCTGTGTGTGCGCCTGCTGTTTGAACTGGAGACGCGCTGGCAGGCGGGCTTGCGCGCAGGCGGAGAGGCGCGGAGCGGCGCGGCGGCGCTTCGGCACCACGGAGAGCTCCGGCGCTTCGGCACCACGGAGAGCTCCGGCGCTTCAGCACCACGGAGAGCTCCGGCGGGGCGCGGTGCTGCTGGCTGCACAGCAGCCTGTAATATTGTTAATGGCCGCAGGGTACGCCCGAGGTGCCATCTCAAGCTGCTCCGCACACCATATGTCAGGCCGTTAGCCACATGGATCTATTAATCAAAGGGGGAGAGAGGGAAGAGGAGAGTGGCGGGGGGAGGGGGGGGGGATAGGTTTTAATACTCCACCTATTTTGCTGTATACTTTCCCTCTTCATTTCTGTCAGATATAAAGACTCGGAGTACCTCGAACACGCAGCTGTAATTCTCTTTTGATCCGCTCTTTTATACTCGGGTCAGCGGATAGCGAGATTTGAGGGAGGAAGGGGGAAATATGTCACTTTCCCCCCGGGCAAAGGATTTGGTTTTAAAGTGCTGCTCAACTTTTGTGACAAAGAGGATCTCTGCCCACCTCTTCAGCTGAAGAGCTGAGGGTGTCTCTGGAGGGGAAGGCTTCTTCTAGCGAGCCAGAGATCACCCCTCCACATGCAGCCAGATCCCTGACAGCCCTTACCCCTTTTACATGTCCCCTACAACCTATTGCAGCATGTCAGTCCTTCACTGGAGGTTTGTCCCACAAAATTTCCAGGAGCAAGAGAAGAAGCAGACCGTGTAGGAGAGCAGTGTAAAAGCTCTCGAGTACATGAATTTTTCATGCACCCCTCAAAAGGGGACTGCTGGCCCACCCAAACTTCTACCATTCAGGCAAATAAAGATGTCCTGATATACCTAACGCCAAGGCTTAGCACCTGAGTAGGTTACACAGGCTCTTGGGTCTG
Organism: Clamator glandarius; assembly: GCA_033459285.1. Classification (NCBI taxonomy): domain Eukaryota; kingdom Metazoa; phylum Chordata; class Aves; order Cuculiformes; family Cuculidae; genus Clamator; species Clamator glandarius. Next base: position 1,084 of record JAUNZM010000393.1, read on the forward strand.
ATTTCTGCTCTTTGTTTGGAACATGAGGGTTTCTCTTCAGAGTTAGCATCAGTATGATCACATGGGTCCCTCCTGGACCTTGTTGACCAGTCTGTAAGTGACACACTGGGGCACAGCCGGGTAATCAACAGTCCCAGCCTAATTTCAAGGCTGTTGGATTCCCTACTTGCTTTTCTTTCATGATGAATGAAGGAGAACACTAAAGAAATGGACCTTTATCTCAGGCACATGCTGCATAAAGTTTTGGAATTCTGGATTATTATAAAGTGCTATAGTGGCTCAGGAAAGTTGTTTGAGTGGTGAAGGAAGGGGAGGTCAGGCCCATTTTGGTGCACCAGGACCCTGCAGCAGGGTCCCCTCGTGGGGAACATGTGGGTCAATGGGGCAGTTCCCCTGCTCCTTATTCCAGGCTAAGCAGCATGCATACGTCTACTGAAAATGGTTGCAAAACACCCAGAGAAAGGAAAGGGACATGGGCTAAACCAGGGACGGGGAACACATGGAGAAAATCTGCTTTTCACAGGATTACATAAAAAGCACAAGACCTTTCAGCTGATTGAAATTCCCTCTGTTGGTACAGTGCATTTCAGAGAGGTAAGTTACAGTGAAGAAGCCCTTGAGACAATTTCTGCATTGTAGATGCAGGATAGTAACCCTATTGATTGTGTTATATGGCACATTACATAGGTTATGTTGAAGTCAGTCTTTAAGATAGACTTATTTTCTGACCTTTTTTTCCCCCTTTTGGTGACTGGAAAAATAATGACTGCATCTGTGCTTAAATCTAAAGCTGACACCCATCTTCGAGAACCTTTGCTTTAACACAGATTGCATTTAACCTGCAGAAAATATGAAATCCTTTCTAAGCCATAATTTACATTGAGACGGAAGTAAATGCATGGGTTGAGTGTCAGTTGATTCTGCATTTCCACCTAGCTAGGGAAAGGCTTTTATTACCTTTAAATTTTGGTGCACACACCACCCATCATTTTCTCCTTCTATTTAAAAGGTAACCCATATATCTGTCGTTTTAGGTTTCCAAAGACTCGTAACTTAATTCCTTCAGGCTATTCATCAGCACAGTAATTAAACTAGCAAAATGGATGTAAATAAAGTGAAATTGGTTTCATGACAGATGAGCCGAAGAGGCCTCTGACATGAAACAAGCCAGGACAATAATTATTTCTGCACCGGGCTATATGAGGAACTCCATCTGGATTTATTAGGTGCTGCAAGTTATTTGCTGGGAGCAGGCAAGACAGGAGGACTCACTTTAATTTGACAGGATTTTTTTCTCCCCTTTTTGCATTCTAAGTAGGTTACAGAAATATAAATCTGAAATTAACTTTGGCAATACTCTGAGAAACCTCTACCTTATGTAAAAACTCGGTAGTAGTAGAAAAAACCTTATTAAACAATTTATTCCTGAATGCTGAATAGAAGAAAATCCATGTTAAAATCCTGCTCTCGAGCTGTCCCCTGCTAAAAGATAATTCAGATCACCCTGGCAGCTAGTGTATGCTTCTCTTTTCTACTAATATACATGTGATACAGCGGAGGCAATAGAAAGAAGGCAAATTTGGAGAGCTTGGGAATTCTGCAGACCTCCTCTTATAAAAAAAAGGAGAAGAATATAATCTCAGCTAAATGGTGTCTGGCAAGATTCCTCCTTCCCCCCCCCCCCCCCCCCCCCTCCGTTCTCTGCCAAGGAAAAGTTTATACTTGTGGAGAAGAGGGGAGCAGAAAAAGGGGCTGCTAAAGGATGGGTATGGATTCCACAAGGCTAAACTGTAATTGGAGCCATCAAGTCCAGCTTGGAGTGGAAGTAATATACAGAATAAATAAAAAAAAAAGGGCTCTCACAGCAGGTGCAGATTAGTCCCTTTTCCCCTGAAAAGATTAGAAACTGACTGCTTTATGCTTAAACGTACTCTCAATTATTTAAGCGCCCCTTCGTGATTAGCAAGTAAAAGTAACGCTCCAAAGCGCTGAAGAAATGAAGCAAGAATAACATCGCTTTCCCACAGCTCACGTAGGCTTTCCAGCACATGCCTAGCTCCCTGCCGGCTAACAACACTCAGACCGGGGAACTTTCTTAGATACATACATGGGGGGGGGGAGGGGAGGGGGATGGAAGAGGGAGGTGAGAAGCAAGGAGGAGGTAGGTTCAGAGGCTTGAAAAAAATTTGCCATCGAGGTTGTGCAGGCTGCAGCCCAACCTTGTTCCATGGGAGAATAGGATCAGTGGAGAGATTTTTCCCAGGAGTGTTGGACCCTCAGCTGGACCCTCAGCACTCCTGAGGGAAAAAAAAAAAAACAAAACCTCTCACCAAAATAACCAAACAACCCCACCATCCCAACATCCTCTGAAACATAAACCACCCTCTTTGAATTGGCTGGACACCCGTGTTTGCAGATGGCAGTTTGATCAGGGTTTCTATCTTCCTGCAAAGGCGTTTTACACCCTTCCTCATGGAAGGGACTGTGATAACTGCAAAATCAGGGAAAGAACCTAAAGGGACTTAGAACCCCTTATGTCTGAAGCTTTCCCTTTTAGCATACACCAGACTAATTATTTAAAAGTTCTTGTAAAATTAGAAGATGTAGTCCAGTCCTTTAATTAGAATACACTGTGAATAGGGATGGCATATGGAGGGGAATGTCAAGAAGAGGGTGCCAGGGGCAGAGCCTAGGAAATCTGTATTCATTTCTGCCTCCTATTTGTTCAGTAATCTCTACCATCATAACTAAATCTTGGAGCACTGATGTAGTTCGAGTTGTTGTTGACTCAACGTCAAAATTCAATCACTGGGGGTTTTGCATCAGCCGGGCTACTTATTTGTCTAATAAATCCGTCATTTTGTAAGAAAAATATTTGAGCAGCCGCACTTGACCTCTTGGTATCCACAAGCCACATTTATTTCTACCAGTTTACAAATGCAAAATGGAGATGATCATCTTAATGCCTCGAGGTACTGTGTTGACTTCTGATTGGATTTTAGATGGAAATGTCTATTTTAAATACCCCATGATTAAATTGTACATATAATAGAATTCATGCCTCTCAAATCAAATCCTGATTTGCAAACCACGATTATATTTTAAAAGAAATATTATTTAAGCATAAATTGTTTTATTAAATGATTTGTTAACCTCCTGCTGTAAGATCTTATTATAGCCGGGCATCTTTCTCACTGGAAAACTTATTTTGACCCTGGAATATCCTTTTCTGATTGAAAGGTGTCAGACAAGGGTGGGCTCGAGGTGCATCCGTTTGAGAGCCCTGTCTGCTCCGTGACCTCCTGTGCTGGGGGTTTTATTGCCTCTGTTTTTATGCATAATTCTTTTGGGAAAAGGGGCCACGTTGCACGAGTTTAATCGGAGTGTGTGCGGGGAATAACTTTCAAGAGAGCTTTTTGGTTTAGGGATGAAGAGGGGAGGAGGGGGGCAGGGGGGAGATGAGGGCGGGGTGGGGATGGGAAACAAATAAGGTCCCTGTCAGGAGAAGAGAGATTAGGGAGCCTTCGGTTGGGAGAGAGGCCGGCTCCAGTCCCCGACATGAACCCCAGGGAGCCGAGGAGCTGAGGAGCTTCCCAGCCCCACCGGGGCCAACCGCGCCTTCTCCCCGCTCCCTCCCGGGATGAGGATGCGGGGAAGCCCCAGAGCCACATCTTCCCTGGCCAGCCGGGAGATGCTGCTTTTTGCTCTTGTTTACTTCAGCAAACACACGTCATTCGCTTTTTTTTTTTTTTTTTTTTTAAATTTTTTTGCGACACCCTGAATTTTCCCCTTGGGCATCTATCGGGGTCTTTCCGTCTCCATGGAAATATAAGCGGCCGCTGTCAGTCCGGTCACAATTCCCGCATTAAAGTTGGCTATGGATTCATCCCCCCCAGCACCCACTTGCACTGGGACCACGAAGGACCATGTCTGCCGAGCTGGATCTCCCTTGCCAGGCAGCATCCCCCGGCATCCATCCCCTTCGAACTCCTTAGTGAAGTGCCCGATGCAAGGAAAGGGAGGAAAAAGTGAAACGTTTCAGCATATTGAAAATATTAATGTTGGCTTGTAGGAATTAACATAATGGACTATAGTTATTAACAACTTATAAAGGCTTAAATCAATATAAATTAATTTAATTATGATTTCTAATTGCATTATGCATGATCAATTTGAAACACTACATTAAATATAATTAGAGCAGGGTGCCAGTCACTAATCACTTCCCTAATAGCTTAATGAAAAGGAATGTCATGTATTACCTATGGGGTGGGCCCATGAAAAAATACCGGTGCTTATTTTCCAGTAGAAAATAATTTTGTAGCTTTTAATAGGGATTTTAATCACTTTATTGTAAACCCAAAACAGGTTTGGATTACTTATGTGGCCTTGCCTAAATTTTACTGGTGTTGATTGAAGTGCTGATGTGCTATCGGTCCATCTATTGATGACTCGAAGGAAGACTAACTTTTATGTAAAAGTATCATGCTGTCCTTAGAAGCTAGTGCCAAGAGGTCACAGTAGATGGAGGTCCTAGCTTAGCATAATGGGTTTAACATTTCCATGACATCATCAGGGAATCTGAAAAAGAAGTCTAAGGATAATCAGAGTGGTCATTCAGAAGCAGAGTAAATATTTTATGAGGATATATAGAAGACAGGAAAGAAGGTGGTCAGAAAGGTGAATCTCTACTTCTTCATGCTCTGTGAAGAAGGTTTTTCACTTGTTACCAATTTTGATTGATAACTTGTGTATTGTTAACACAAAAAAAGGCAGAGTGTGGCCCTTGGAAGGGTGAAATTTGTTTTTTTTGCAGTAATTTAAATATATTTGTGTTCATTGTCACCCTTATTGCTTACAGATTATTTCTTTTTTGCTTTTCTGATGTAAATACATCCACCCTCAATTCTTCATTTGCTCTGCATGATGTCACTTGCTTGGGGATCTGTTTCTAGCTTAGTAACCAAAGTTCATTTATTGTTTAATTTAAAGGCAACTGACATAAATTAATGCCTTGTAAGTGGATGGTATGAGGCAGATTAATAGAAAATTCTTTCCCTGTCATTATCTTTATTTTCATATCTTTGCCTAATAACCAACGCCGTACTTGCAGCATACATCTTGGTTAGAATCATTATATAATTCACAGTCTTCAGAGAAGTAGCACGTAATTAGGGAAACTGAGATTTGAGCAGAACAATAAAGAACAGTAGCATATAACACCCACATTCATCACAGCAAGACCTTTTTGAAGAATTTTCCTTCTGTTAAAGTTTGATTGAGACCAAGAAGCTCTGGGACTCCTGAGGACAACACTGTCTGAATAAAAAGTAGAAGTGAATGATAGAGCCTAAATGTCACCCGAGGAGTATCGCCCTTTAAGGCTATGTTATTAGAAAATACTTATTTTAGTAATGAATGATGAGGGTAGCTGACTCTGTGGATGGAATGATTCCAAGAATACACAGTTATTCTTTTTAAAAAAGACTTCTGTTTCAAAGTGCACAGTAAAATAGTTGTGTATCCCCTCCCCCCATGTCCTGCAGAGAGAAGGTAGAAGCAGAAATAAGCTTACTTTGCATAACAATTTCTAAGTATTCCAGTGAAGTGGGACAAATTACAGGATGAGTTTGGTCATTCCCTGTTTTTCACAGCTTGAAATGTTGTGGCCTCTTACTGCCAAGATCCAGTTACAAAATCTGAAAGCAATTAACGGAAAATTTTTAAAAAGTGCAAGTACCCCAACTTCAAACTTGCTGGTTTTCTTAAGGAAAATTCTTCACAGAAATCCTCAGTTCCTACAAGGAAAGTTCTGATATATTGGAATAGAAATAAATATATATGGAATCTAACACCTTGAACTGAGGATGAGATCAACACAGGCTGACAGGTGACAAATGCCTTATGAATACCACCAAAGACAAACTTGTGGCTCTGATGTCACTTCAGCTATGGTAACTATTCCAGTTGCAGTAACTTTCCTGCTATATTAGTCCATTATTGCATCCTGACCTCTGTCCTAAAGGAAATGATTTCCACAACTGTTGTTCAGTCTCTTGTTAGGAGAGAGGAGTCCCTTAGCATGACTCTTCCGTAGTCACAGAGCTCACAATTAGAGAAATAGTCCACCGATTTTTGTAGATTGGCTCAAGGGCTGAAATGTGTATGTAAACTCATCTTGTAATACATCTTGATTTCCTCTGCTGTGACTAAATATTGCACTAAGTCTATGCATTTCATCCTGCTCTGGAGCTGAGGAAGTCTTATCTACAAAAGATACAAGTGGGGTATTAGTTAATACAACTGCTTTTGAGAATATTGATTTTCTTTTTTTTTAAGTACAAGCACAAAGAAAATCTTGCTTGTGTGTGAGAACCTTCATTACAAAAGACTCACCCATACACTGTTTAAGTGGTCACATTGAGAACCACGTGTAGCCTATGTTTTATGGTGTTCTTTCAATACAGAAATGGATTTTAGTTAATGCTGTGAACCAAGGATGGAGCATGAGTGCTGTTTACATGCCTGGGAAATGAATGAAAACAGTTACATGAGATACAATGAAGACTGAAGCATGTAGCTTTGTCTCTATGAAAATGTTTCACATTCCTCTCTAACCTAAATCCAGTAGTTAACAAAATAAACACCTTTGTGGTTCATTCCTTCCGTCCTTCTGGAGAGCCTCTGAATGATTGGCACATTTGAAATAACAGCAATTGACCAGAGCCTTAAAATATGTTCTTTGCAAATTTTTGCCCAAGTTTTTACTTAAATATAACATTGATTTTTTTCTCCCCACCTAAAATTAAACGGAAAATTATTTTAAATTCGTTTAAATAGTTTATAAAAAAAACCCCTTCAAATATTTGCTACTTGACATCTCAGGGCTTCCCCTTTCCTAACTGACTGATTTTTGCACAAACCAACTAACAGCACCAGGCAAATATGTTAGCAGAAACTTTATTAAAGTCTTTGGGTTTTAAAGCTTCAAACTTAAACCTGGCAGCTTTGGGTTTTGGTGGGTTTTTTTTTTTTTTTTTAGTAATAGAACTAAGCACATTCTGATTGGTGGATATTTTAGTGCTGTGCAAGTAGGATAATTGTGTCTGACCAGGTTGCCATCATGGTCTTGATAGTGAGCTGCCACACTCGGTGTGAATATGTTGGGTTGCAATGCTATATATTTTAAAAATGAAACTGCTCAAAGACTGCACCGTGATATTGTTGGACATTCAGTATTAAGATTTTTTGAAAATGCACTGGGAAGTGCATTGAAAATGTGCTAGGGAAGATTTTAAGGAAAATGAAGCAAACAAGGTCTTCTCAGCGTCAATGGGAGACTGAAAAGGACGATGCTCTTAGCATGTAATTAAAAATTAATAATGGGGAGAGGTTGGACTTATTTTTATTCTCTAAAACATTGTTAATAGGTCTCAGTCTGGCATTGAAAACATTAGGCACATTGCTTTGTGTCTCACCTTTTTAACCCTATTTGCATGTTTAAGTAAATACTTCTTAAGGTCTTTTGTGCTCATGATTGGTAACAAAAACAATCTGCATGTTAAATCAATGCCAGACTCAGGAGAGGAGCATGTTCTGGTTCAAATTCACCCTATTCCAAACTGAGTAAATCGTGATAGTCACCAAATACTCTGTCTGTATTTGAGCTGTGTATGATTAGGTTGTCCAAAACAAAGGACCAGAATGGGGAGCTTATACATATCACAAAAAATGTAGAAACATTAAAAAAATAAATTGGTTTAGGAAACAGATGAATATAATGACCTTCCTTACTTTCAATCATATGCTGCCAGCTAAGTGTTTGAGTCTGAAAAATTGCACTAATGAAGCTATTTGAAGGCTTTTGTGGACAACTGCTTCCTCTTTGAAGATTAAATGAATGATGTTGATGTGATTAATCTTAGTACAGGGAGTGATGCAGCAGCCAGAAAATACCTTGGTGATTTTCATAATTAAACTGAATCAACATTTCAAAGAAATGCCAGTGTTATCACTTGTATATTAGAATTACATTCATTAGACAGAAGAAACAAATAATTTGAGCAAACAAGATTTTCCTTTTGGTGTACTGAGAATTCTGTCATGTCTCAGAGTATCCTACTATAAACCTTTACTGTTTAATTTTATCCTTGGATTTTCAGTAACTTGTTTTCTGTTTATTTTTTTCTTAGCTATCCTAGTGATTCATGATTACTTGCTTCCTGATTACTTATTTCAGCATTAAATAGGCTTTTCCAATTTTCCAGTTACAATAGCCTGCCCACTATAGGATTTCAAATAATTGTCACTGAAAAATGATGTCAATAGTTGCTGGTTTATGGGGCTAATGGAGTCAGGCACTCCAATGATCTCTAGCTTTACAAGGTCTCATCTATAAAGGCTAGGACAAGTTACAGAAATAGAAGAGACAGGAGTGACAACAGCCTGCATAAATCTGAGAAGACACACAGTAGTTCACAGGGATCTGTGCAAGTAACAGATCGGGTTAAATTCTGCATGTTTAACTCATTCCCTGAGAGTCTTTCAGATTTCAGTAGAGCTGCCCAAAATAATAATCCTTTAGCAGCTGCTAAAGTGGCAGAATCTGGATTTATGTAACTGAGCAACTCCAAGTGGTCTTCAATAGAGTATACTTAAAATATTTGAATAATATGTGTTCACTATTTTATAACATAAAGAACTTAAATATATTTCCCGACACACAGGCTTAAACACACAGATGGACACATATATGCACATGTATACTCATAGACAGTAAACTTGTCAATGTGCCAGAGTTTTGGTAGGGTAAAAACAATAAACATCACAAAAATGCAGTCAACTGCTTCTGTAATACAAATGAAAGTGTGGGTATAGGGTTAATGATAGTCACATCAATACAATCATTATTCCCTGTATTACTCTTACTATCACCACTTCAGATTATTTGAAAGGTTCTCTGTGATTTATAGTAACCCTGATATTTACAGTGTGTTTCTAGTCATTGTACAATCTTCCTTTTCACAGTTGTTTAATACAGAAAAAAAAATTACTTCTTTAGTACAGTGGACAAAACACTAGCCTTTCACCTTGAGGACCTAAATTTTGGTACATTCCATAATCTGAACTGAAATAGGCTTTGTGGCCTCTACACAATCTCTAATGGGCAATAATCAACACCACCAAGTTGAATCTTTCCTCCATATCCAATTTAAAAGCAGCACATGGATTTGGAATGCCCACTGATCCTGTTGAAAATGTTTCTGTGATGTTGTCTAGATACAGTATAAAAAAAAAACATCTCTCAAGCTGTCTGACCTACAGTCACAGCATTGTAGAATGGTTTGGATTGGAAGATGCCTTAAAAATCACCTAGCTTCAACTCCCCTGCCATGGGCAGGTATGTGCCCCACCAGACCAGGCTGCTCAAGGCCCCATCCAACCCGGCCTTGAACAATTTGAGGGAGGGGACATTCACAACTTCCCTGGGAAACCTGTTGCAGTGTGGAGAAGAGGAGGCTGAGGGGAGACCTCACTGTTCTCTATAACTACCTGAAACGAGGTTGTGGAGTGGAGGGAGCTGGCCTCTTATCCCAAGTGACAGCAGACAGGATTAGAGGGAATGGCCTTAGGTTCCAACAGGGGGGGGAAAACATTTCACAGAAAGGGTCATTGGGCACTGGAATAGGCTGCCCATGGAGGTAATTGAGTTACCTTTCCTGGAGGTGTTTAAAGGATGAGTGGATGAGGTGCTGAGGGGCATGATTTAGTGATTGATAGGAAGGGTTGGACGGGGTGATCCTGTGGGTCTTTTCCAACCTAGTGATTCTGTGAATCTGTGAAAAAGTCCCCCCCCAGCTTTCTTGTAGGCCCCCTTCAGGTCCTGGAAGGCCATCATAAGGTCTCAGAGCCCTCTCTTCTGCAGGCTGAACAACCCCAACTCTCAGCTTGTCCTCATAGCAGAGGTGCTTCAGGTCTCTGATAATCTTTGTAGTCCTTCTCTGGACCTGTTCTAACAGTTCCATATCCTTCTAATGTTGCAGATTCCAGAACTGGAAGCAGTACTCCAGGTGGGGTCTCACAAGAGTGGAGTAAACAGGGAAAATCAGCTCCCTTGACCTGCTGGACATGTTTCTTTTGATGCAGCCCAGGATAAAATTTGCCTTCTGGGCTGCGAGCGCACATTGCCAGCTCGTGTTGAGCTTCTCATCAATCAGAAACCCCAAGTCCTTCTCTACAGGGCTGCTCTCAATCACTTCATCCTCCATCCTGTATTGAAACTGCAAATTGCCTCAACCCAGGTGTAGGACCTTACATTTGGCCTTGTTGAACCTCATGAGATTCTCACAGGCCCACTTCTCCAGCTTGTCCAGGTTCCTCTGGATGACACCGTGTCCTTCTGGTGTGACAACTGCCCCACTCAGTTTGGTGTCATCTACAAACTTGCTGATGGTGCACTCAATCTCACTGCCTATATCTGTCATGCTGGGTAGCAGCTTTATATTTATCATTCACCACAGAGGGAACTTTGTGACCAAAGAAAATTGTCAATGAGCTGTATGGTCGTCTCAGCTACTTTTAACCATAAAAGTCACAAGTTGTCTAGTCTAAGATATTTCTGAATAGCGACTTATTTCATCTGAAGACAGTTTACCACTATGATTGAGCTGAATAGCTCTGTGGAGGTGTTTATCATTTCCACTGGCTTTAGCACAGACAGCAAATCTCAGCTACTTAACCAGCCTTGGAGCTCTAAATAACCTTACCTCATACTTTGTGGCCCAGGCCTGCATGACTTTCAGGTATGTGTCAAAAGAGGTTGGGAATATAGGGAATCTGTTCATTCAGGAGTATGTTTTGTCAACTTCATAGTTATTGATGTGAAAAGAACAACAGTAGATCGGTAGGTTGGGCTTGATGTGCTGAGAGTTTTTTTTGTCTTTTTGGAGAGCCAGTCTGATTTCTTTACTTTGAGGGAAAGGGGAGAGGAGAGAAAAAGTGGATAAAAAAAGGAATTGTCTTGTTCCCCCTACATTCAATAGAGAAATGTATTTTGTAAGACTATATCTTTAGCTGGTTTTAAATTTTTGTTACCTACATCTGCTCTTAAAAATTACTCCAGTGGGCATCCCTCATATTATTTCAGATATTTTAAACACAGTACCTTCCCTTCCTTCTCCAGAACTTGGCTTAAGGTTATGTAAATCCAGCAGAAGGCCTAGAGACAATCAAGGGCCAAGTGCTGTGTAGTGTGCACACTGCCGGTGTAAGGACACTGATCAGGACGTTGCTGCACCTTTTGGCCTTAGGGTCAGAGGTGATTTCCTGGCATGGATGCATTTAGGAAAGTAAAAGTAGCTGAGATTGGTTTCTGTGATAGGCACCTCTCGCAGAGAGGTATTAAGGAAGCAACAACAGTGGGTGTGAGGGCAGTATTAATCTCCAAAGTTATACTACACTAGCTACACAAATATCATCAATTACTTTTGTGTAGACAGAGTTATACTGATAACTTCATTTGGGCCAGAACACTTAATTAAGGTGAGATTTCCTTCAGCTGGCTTTAGACACTAAAAAAAGTAGATATTGAACCTGAACTGGTTGTTCAAGGTCTCTTTGGGGTGAATGTAAAAAGAAAAACATCTCACGGGAATTCAGTTGACCCCTGAATAAGTATCATTTCATGTAGGATGGATGAGTCACTTCTTGGAGGTAACTATTTATCTTCAATTTTAGAAGATTACAGCTAGGGAGAATTAAACCCTTCCCTCCTGTAAAATATTTATGTATTTCAATAGTCATCTGACCATAAAAATTGGAGGCAGGAGTGTATTATACAACACATATCATAATCATACTCTAAGCATACACAATCACATATATGAACATATATTTATATTTTTATATATATACCCATGTATATATATCCATCGATCGATCTATCTATCTATCTATCTACACATTCAAATGTCTTCAGGAGCCAGAAGCAGTAGAGGGTCTTGAACAAGTTTATTTGGGAGAGGAACAACATCAAAACAGCTTTAGTGGAGAAAATGGAAAGGAAAAATTTTCAGTAGCCCTGTTGGAAGCTGGGAAGGCTACTTTTTCAAACTCTTGAAAGACAGATATATTGGAGAGGGTGGAAATTATAGATGAGCATTTATTAACCCCTGATGGACTGCTGTTGTAAGAAACAAACACTTTAAAAAGGAGTTTTGGAACAAGAATGTGTTCCTACTAATCACAGTATTTATAAACACTGTGCTCTTAAAAACAAGGATAGGAGTAATAAGGTATATATTTTATCTTACTTTGCCCCCATAATGAATATTCATATTAAACAAGAAATCTTAATTTTTGAACTATTTATTGTCAAAGTACCTTTGTGCATCACTATTATGTATAATATAAATTTTAATTTCTACCTGTTTCTACAGACATGAGAAAACAATATACCTTAAAAAGTTATTATTTTATAACCAGTTTGTGGTAAAATATTTATAACAGTTGTTTATCCATAATAATGTTGTATATTTAACACAAAGATGAAAAAATACAACATTGTTGGCTTAAGGTAAAACTATGTATTTATATGGTTTACATTTCAGTATTAATACTTAATGAGTATACAGATGATTTTGTTTCCCTTTCAAAAGAGCTTTCTAGGATACTTATATTTCAAAATGGTGAACTAGTATTTAAATGTTTAACTGTTAAATGGTTTATGATTGCTTTATTTTTTATAGGAATGGTCCTTCCTTTGTAGTGCTAGGTGGTACTGCTAAAAAATGTCACTGTTCTAGGGCTTCAAATATCTTTCACTAGTAGCAATGTTGAAATCTTGCACAGGACAGTGACAGGTGATTCTGTTCACTGGAGTAGAAGCTCGTTGTGTTTTGAATGGCAGATGCAAAATAGGACACATATACTTGACTTCCCACATTACAGCTGAGGTCAGGCGTGATATCTTGTGGTATTTGGAATGGCACTAGACACTATATTTAGGAAAAGGAGTCCCTAGCTGACCTGCTTTAGACATTGATTTTATGGAGAGATGACTTGCACCCTTGAAGTTGCCTTTGTCAATGATAAAGGAAATATAGAGTGACTAGCTTAGTCATGGACATCCATGTTGTAGCACTAAATATAGGTGAGCTGGATTCAAGTCCAAAACCTAATGATCAAAACTTCTGGTCAGCTTACTTCATCCTGGAAGGTCCATGAAATATTTGAGTTCCTAACTCCTCAACATTCTCTGAAATTGCTTGGGAACTTGAGCAACTAAAGAATGATTTAGGAGATAGATCTCCAGCTCCAAAGACAGTAGTGTATTGGTGCCAAACCATCTAAACTATTGGTTTTCAGGTGTCAAGTATGTGCATTAAAACACAGATAGGAGTTGATCCTGCTGCTTTGTTTTAGAAAGCCTTATCACTAGGTTACCTGTTCAAGATTTGAGTTCAGGACACATTGCAACTTGAGATGACTTGAACCTCATCCCCTCCATCCTGTCTATGACACTGCTGGGCCAGCAGGGATTGAAGGCCTTGTTTTCTCCTGTTAGAGATGGACAACTATGTAACACTCATTAGTCACTGGTGGCTGGGAGTGCAAAGAAGTGCTGATATCAGTGGGTAGCTTTTTGGGAATTCTTCAGAGAGTCTCTTCTTCTGGTATGGTTTCTGAATTTTACTCAATAATTATCTAAGATAAAATACAAACACATTTTCTCAAAAGCCTTGGCCAATTCACTCTCTTGGTTTGCTTCCTTCCAGTAGAGAAGCCTAACCACCAGGCTTGAGTGATAGTTCCTTAGGTCTGCCTTTCTCCTGATCCTACAAATATTCTGTTGTGTGACGTTATTCTGTGGTAACTGATTGCAGTCATCACTGTCACATGAAACCTGCTCTTTCAGGAGGTTATACTCAGCTACGTACACTGGATTCTTGCTGTATTTCGTCACCTGAACAGTGTTTTTGAGTCTGCTGTCCACGTTGGCGAAAGGCCAGATTCACCTCTCCATGTGTTGGCTCCAAGGGCTATCTCAGATACTCTATTTTATTCAAGATGTAGGCTCTTGAATATGACACAGATCTGAAGGGACAACCACATTTCATGTAGAGATTATACCTACAACATCCGTCCACACAGAGAACTAGTTTACAGATAGATGTATACATGCAAACACTTAAATTTACATTGTTACAGACTGGTGTTGAATCTTTTACTCAAGGTTTGATTAATAACAAGCCCCTAGTGCTATTATCTGTCTCTGGAGCTGGTGGACATGACACAGGAACTAAGTGAGAACTTGGTTCCTAAGGAGTATCAGCTGAAGGGCATCCGGAGGTCTATCCTGCACTGCCTCATAGAGCTTTAGTTCCCTGTATACAGGTGAACGGATTAAGTGCCTAGTGTCAACGCCTAAACTTCAGAAGGAGGCAGTGATATAGATACATACTGTGGCTCATGCTTCATAACAGGTATCTCTAAATGAGCCTGCTCCCAGCAGGTAAATTCTCTGGACTGCTTTTTAGTGCCTAGCTCTCTCCACTAATCAATCAGGAGGCCTAAAACTCCAATTTAGGCAGCTTATGACTGCCTAATTAATGTTCTTAATTTTCCTAACTCCTAAAAAGGAATTAAGAGATGATATACTTCCTTGGATCTGTGCCCAAGCAGCCACCATTTCATTATTAAAATTATCCAAGAGTCTAAAATCTGCTTCTGGACAATCTGGTAATTGCCTAAATCCTGCTCCACTAAATATGTAGCACATGCCTATGCAATTTTTGGATGTTTATCCATCACATCTGTTGTACATGCAATGTGGTATGAATAGGTTTAACTCCTTGTATACCTTGTGGAGTCCTGTGGCCCCTTAGATGAATGGAGGATGTCAAGGGTTTGTTGCATAAAAGTGGAATGGAGCATATGTTTTAAGTTAAGTCTGAACTTGTTTTCATTTAAGGTAGAAAATTCTGATTCAATTAATTCTGTTTTGTCAGGGATTTGAAGCTGCATCTCTCACCAGAATGTTCTAAGCATCAGGCTAGTAGATTTTCTGGGGTTGGCTGCTTACAGCCTCTCCTTGTGAGATGTGATGTTCCACTTCACAGAGAGTGATTAAATATTCATTAAGCTAGTGAAAGAACAAGCTTCTCAGAAGACAGAAAGACTCTGGTACTTAAGGCAGTCACCAGGGAAAAAGGGAGATCTGGATTCCAGTCACCACTGTAATGATTACTTAGTATTAAATACATACACTGGTTCACGAACTGGAACCCAGCTTCTTCTTTCTCGGGGTGGGGGGAGGGGATTGACTATCAAGTACTTCACACTTTCTGTCTGTTGCAGTGATTACTTAATTATCCGGAAAAGCTCAGACAGGGGAGAACAGCACTCCTCTGGGAGGTAGGAGACTGTAGTTCCACATGGCAAAGAAAACTAGATGTGTATTTCTCTGGTCCTTTATTATTCTAAAGCTAGAAACGGAAACCTCTTTCATTAGGGCATAAAATGTTGTAAGTCGGGGCTTAAGAACCATGAATCCTAAATGGAAAAAAGCACCTCCTCTACTCCAAAAATAAGTTGCAGGGTAAGGGAAAGGTTTAGGCATATACTTTTCTCAGTATTTCCTGAAGTGCTTCCTTGCTCAACATATCTTTGTGGCTTCCATCTTTCCTTCATAGTTTGTAAGGGAGCTGACATCTAATTTAGGACTGCACATTCTGCTACAAAAGCATACCTTTCAGATAGGTGCTGTGACATTTAACTAAAATCCCTCAGAGTTCTGTCTTTTCAGGTGAAATTCTCAAAGACACTTTGCATTGGTCCATAACTCCTATTGAAAAAATGGTAGATAGTACCATGGATTTAAGAAGGGGCAGAACTATACAAAGCTGAAGAGTTTCAGTTTCTTTTTTTCTTTTTTATCACACATATTTCCATGCTGACAAATACAAAATGATGTACATTGATGCGAATAATTTGAACTTCTGGTATGCCTCATGGAGATGTGTGCTCTGATTCAGCAGTAGATGACTTAGGGAGTTTGTGGGGTTTGCTGCAAGGGATGAATCTGAGCATATGCACTAAGCTAAGTCTATGAACTTGTTGACTCAGAACCTGGATTACCTGAATCTGTGCAAGAGAAGACCAGCTGAACATTGAAACCTCTGGCATTAAGCAGTGAAAGAAAAAAAAGCAAAATAAATGTTGACATGCTTATAGAATACATGGAAAAATAATTTAAAAAGACAAATCAGACAAAACTTTTCAATGCAGCAATATGAGCAAGAGGTAAATTTTTACCTGGAAAGATGAAAAACTGTTTTTTTCTTGCCTCAGAAAGAAGCTGGAAGAAGTAGTTCAAGAAAAACAAGGGAGTGGATTTATTTTTGCATGAAGATAAATCAAAGTAGACATGAAATACTCTCTTTAAAATTTTGTATTTTCTCCTTTCTTTCCCCTTGTCTCTCTCCTTCCTTCCTACTGTTAATCCTATCCTGTTTCCTTTTCTCTTTGATTCTTTCCCTTCTTCTCTCTCTTCTTCCTTCCTTTACTCTTTTCCCTCTACCAATCTGCAGCCATTACAGACTCACTTGGCATGAAATGACCATCAAAATTGTCCTTAAAAGAGGGAACTCACTCACAGCTACTTTTTCCATCCCAATAGTACAGAAGATTGATCCGGAAAGCCATGATAGGAAAGCTAGGATTCTTTGCCTCTGAAAACACAGTCTTTGAACCTTTCAACCAGAGGAAGTTCTCTGCTGGCTAGCATTTACAAAAGATATGTTAGCTTTGTTCATTTTTGTTCCTATTCAGTTAAGTTCAACAACCTGAAAGAAATATCTTGGCCTTGATACTTGAATATACTAAAAACATAAAAAAGAAAGTGGACTAGAAATGAAAACTATTAGGCTACAGTAAGATAGTATTCACTCCTCCTGACTGAAAGAAATAAAGATTAAGGATGAGACAAGGATAGTATGAGGCAAGAAATGCAGAAATTCTCCCTAAAGTCTCTGTACTTCTCTGCTGCTAGTGACCTTTTTAACCTCAACATGTCATGAGCTTTCTGTCCTTCTGAAAAATGAAAGTATAGAAGACATTTTCAATAATTCTGAATTTAGACACATTAAGAAAAGAGAGAAGAAGTGAAGAAATAAGAAACCAGATAAAAAACTGGTTCCTTAGCATGAGTCAGAAGCGCTAAAAGAGGTATTTCACACTGAGGGAACGCTGGCAATATTTTGGCTGGTATTCCACTCCTGCTCTGGCACCTGAGATTCATGTTCTAATTAACCCCCAAACTGGGAAGTACTCAGAGTTGCTGCTAGGTCACATTTTATTTAAAATTAAGAAGATTCTTGGAACACATTTGGGGGATCGTCGAAGAAATTTGCTCGTAGCTGTGTTACTATTGTCCTCATTCCTCTTTCCTCCCTCAGCCTTCCCACTCTAATCAAGCAATTAGAGACAGGTCTGCTACTTAGTAATACCAAACCTGGTCCCCACCCCATTACGTGCTACTGTACATTTTAGAGAAGGGACTCTAAAGTAATATATGAATGTCAGACTGTTCCTGTATGTATGTGGCCAAAACAACTGTATTGAAGAGATGTCCATCAAGAGCTTTAAAACACTGGATATACCACTTCTGTTCCTAAATTTCAGTTTCATTTTCCTGCAGTCAGCTTACCTGTAATATTCTTTGCAAATCTGAAAATTGTGAAACTGTAAGAGATAGAAGTACTAAAAGAAGAACTAGTGGTCTAGTGGTTTCTCTGGGACAGACAGTCAACAAAGATGTTTTACTGTCAGCAGGAAAGGCAAGGTCCTCACACATGGAAAGTGGTTTTCAGATCAAATTCAGAAAGAATGATATGAACATGCACACTGAATATGGAACTATGTACTGGAGAATCATCTCAGGGTGATACTGCAAGGTTGAAGTACACTTGGGACCTGGCTGCTTCACCTCTGGGTGGGAACTTTAAGACCAGGATAATTGTATAATCTGGTAAAGTGCTTTAACCACTAGACTAGCATGTTAGGAGTCACACATCATGTTAAGTAGAGTCCAAACAAACAAAAGACTGTCTGAACAAGACTAACAAAACAGATTCTCCCTCTTATTAATATTCTACAGTCCTGATAGACACAAAGCTGAATTCTAAAAGGTTGTCACAGTTAAAAGAAAGGAAGTGACTTACTCTTAGCATACTTAGCAGCAGAACCTTAAGAAAAATTACTTTCTGAATCTTTAGTTTTCATGGCTGACTTTGCTTGTAAACTGTTCAAAACTGATGTGGTCAAGGGAGTTGCTGAGCATTGTTGAGAACACTGGCATCAAAATATTATTGTGCCAATTTGCTTCATCAGTGACATACCAGAGGAGGAAAGACTGCTAAATTACAGAAGAAATGGAATCTCAGTAGCAACCCCCATGGTCACCAGCCCTTTAGCAGAATGCAGCAGAAACCAGTATGAAACAATTTTGGAACAATGAGCAAAAATGTTAATAGGTCAAAAAGAACACAGAGCTGAGGTTGCAGGAGAGTTTTGGTAAATGGTAGATACATACTCAACTTAGAATTCAATCAGAATAATTCTGGAACATTTATATTTGATATATACAAATTGTTATGCTATCTAGGCATCTTAAAAAAAAAGACACTTTTTGCCATTTGCTATTAAATCTAAACAATATTAAGTGAGGTCTACAAAGAAACCATTTTGGGGACAGCATGGAATTTATTTTTCTTCTGCTAATTTGCTCAATAAGGCTTTCAGACATTAGTTTATATAGCCTAGTCAGAGCTCCTGATACTCTAGAGACGCTTCTCAAAGACTGAAAAATTCCAGACAGGTTTCACACCAAAAAACTGGTTTATATAAAGGAGGACGTATAAACATCTGTAATTTGACAGAGCATTTTTAATAAAAATAAGTTCCAGGACACAAAGGTTCTGACATACTTCCACCAGCTAGTCACTGATTCTAGATACCTTTAAAGTCACTGGTTTGAAGGAAAGAGGAACATTTCCTGAAAAAAACATCAACATCCCTTCCACCAACTCAGAATCTTTTTGGAATTCACTGTGCCAGGTACTACTGAGAATTAGCAAAAACCAGCAGCAAGTGACCTTATTTCTAAGATGTAGGAAGAATCGCAGCCTACATTAATGAAGGTCTTAGTTTTGAGAGTCAAAACCAAGTCATTACAGAGAAAATGAAACTCTAAATGGTATAAAAGCAGCCGGGCAGTAGAATTTGGGAAGTACTGGATTATATGCTGTCACAGTACTGTCTAGCCCGGCATAATATACTGTCTTTATTCCATATGAAGGTGAAAGGAAGAAAATCAAATTCAAGATAGAATAAAAAGAAATGTAGTTTCAATATATACTTGTTATTTGTGTGCATACTGAAACTAAGCTAAACAATAAAAACCATGGCACATAAAAATAAATAATGATGTGTTGCCTTTAAGGGATAAAGTAGTATTTTTGTTCAATATAAACATAAATGCCATCAAGGATATTCTTGCAGATATTAGTAACAAGCACATAAACCAATCATTAAAAAAATCAGGCTAAATTAAGAACTCTCATAGGAGGGGGGCTAGATGTTCTGAGGGCATCTTCAATGAATTTCAAACCCTTATATAGTCTTAGATATTCATTTAAATCCTGTCCAAACCATAGGCGACAGAACTGAGAGAATTATCTACAGCAATCAATTAATATCAGTAAATTTATTTGTTTGGAACATTATTCACTGCACTGACTATCTAAACACTGTAAAGACAAATGGAGTTAAAAGGGGGAAATTAGGGACTACTTTTGGTTTTCCACAGTCTCAACAAAATAGAAACGTGCTGACCTAGATCTTCATGCCTTTCTCTCTCTCTCTCCCCTTCTTTCTTTATCTTTATAATCTTCCTTATTCAAACGCTTTTGTACTGGACTTCAAAATTCAGTACATCTGTCTGCTGCTTTGTTTGCTGGGAGCTTCCAGAGCCCTTTCTCTGCTTCTTTATCGTTATCAACTGTAACAGAAAACATGTGCAAGTTTAATTCTTTTGCAGATCATCTCCATGTCAACAACAACTTTCCTTAACCCTCATTACCACCAACCTCCTGGAAAAGCTAGTATTGAGTCCACATTCGTTGGTTTCAATGTCAGAGAGATTACTGTCCTGACACCTAATGGATGGATCAATGTGATGTGTTAACAAACCCATGTGTAAAAATACATTTTAGCTGCAGGTTTTTGAGTACTAGACACTGCCTTGCTTTCATTTCTCTAACGGGTTTATACCTGTATGAAAACACGCACAAGTTTATACAGAGATTGTAGACACGTAATGGGCAAAACATATTCGTGTTATGTAGGTTGTGTCTAAGGCAGCTCATTTGTGTTCAAGTATTCTGGGAATGATCATGGCCAAGGGAAATGGAAACATTTATGTTTTCAGGTGGGTAGGATTAGCATTGTATGCTTCTCTCAGGGCTAATTGCCTAGACCCTTTATATAGGCAAGAAACAATAACAAAAATATGCTTCTGAGGAGTGAGTCTCCTCTTCTGAAAGTAGTTGTCTGAGTATGTCAGATGAATTGAACTCTCCAAATGTCTGGTGCTCTCTAAAAGTCTAAATAACTAACTTATATGTAAATGTTGGCATATCAAATATCTCAGGCTGGCTAAGAGGATTGGATTCCTTCAGGTACAGATTCAGAAAAACATCCATCCTAGAAAATCACTCAAATACACGTCTAAAATAAAAGGAGGATACTTCATCTCTCTTATCAGCTGGATTTTCTTATGCAAAGCTCACATATCCAGCTTTGTTAACTTTACACATCCACTCTGTGAATACTGAGAGCCTCTAGAACAAATTATGTTTTGAAGGGCATGGTTAGAGTGGTTCAAAATGGAGCAGTCAAGTAGTATGGATGGTCAGGGGCACTCTATTCTGCTGCTTCAGGAGTGAGTGGTATATAAGTTATACAATAGTACATAACTTATACATTTATTTTTTAAGTGGACCAAAAAATGAAAAAATATATGAAATTAACAAAGTTGTATTTGAACACTAAATACATATTTTTAGAAGAAACAGTTTTAGGAGAAACTTATTTTTCTTACAGTCCTTTGGATTTTAGTGCATTACTTTTATGCGTGGTTTGAGATTACTTTTAATTTAGTGCATACCTTGCTTACACTGAGCAATAGAAAACAAAGCTTCAAGGAAACACCTAAATTATAAGGAAAATGAACACAAACAATTCAGTTTATTTCCCTTGGTTTTACATGCATACTGACTTCAGTCAGTATCTCTGATTATATCTATCTCCACGGCTTGGGGAGCACAGCTTATTTGAAAGGACCACTCTTTGCTTGATCTTTGCAATGTCCTCTTGATTTTGTTTGTCACCCTCTTATTTTTTTCATTCTCCTCTGACTAACTGGAAATTGATTTCTTGCTGAGTAGGATGGTTATTTCTGTGCTGTTCAGCTAAGTATTTAATTTGATATTTGACTTCACAAAAATTTTCCTTCTGTTGTTGGTTTGTCTTTACTGTGCAGTGCTTTAATGATTCCTGGTAGGGTTCCTATGCATTGATTAATTAAAATAAAACAAAAAAGACAGTATTTATGGTAAGAAAGAATACACATACATATATTTCCTGTATATTTGTAATCTGACTCTTATGTTCTTTCTCCCTCTAAATGCAATTACATCACAAAATTGATTTTGCTCCTTTCCAACACAGAGCTATGATGAAACAAAAATATCTACAATTAATGGGAAGCATAATTACTTCTTGCATGTGAGAAATGGTTTATTTTTCAATATTTCAAAGGGAATTTTTTTTTCAGCCCGCACAGCTTGGAGATTATGTATCACAAATGTAATAAGATAACTGGTTTTCCACCTGTAATCTAATCAAATACTTACTTGTGACAGTTTGCAAAAATGTTTAAAACCATTGCTTCAGAAAGGGATGAGGAAATCTGAGATAATATTTTCTCTTTTCATTTGGGAGGAACTCTGTTTTGCTACTCTGACTATATAATAGATATTTACGATAAAGAGCAGCAAGACACAAAGTCTCATCAACTGAAGTAAAAAACTCTCATTTATCTAATCACACACTTCTATTACATTTTCATTTTACAAAAGTGCATCAATTAATCTGATGCAAGACTAGGGGAAGAGATGTAAAAACAGGTGATGAAAAAGGAAAAGCTATTCACTTCTTTTCCCTTGCCAGGCAAGGTTTCAAGATGCTGTCACGGGCCATGAGAATGGCAAGACTGCAGGGGAGTAGAAGCAGATCTCTCTGTCTCTGTGATGACTTATCTGTCTCCTGAGGACACTACACATGCTACTGCCTCATCTAGCAAACATCCAGAACTTTCTGGAAAACTGCACATTAAATCATAACAAAGACCAAAGAGGCCTCTCAGCTGGCTTATAAACAGTTATCTTTGCAGTCCATTATATCAGGACATACTATTTCTTTGCAGGTATTTACATCATTATTGACAATTCAGACCAATTTGTGAATACTTGGGGACTTGTGTGTTGAGACCTGCCAAAAGTTGTCAGTCTTCCAAAATAACTATCACTACCTGCACCTGCAAAAAGTTCTGTCCTTTACTGCTGCTTTCACTTTGGGGTACTCGGCTGTCCAGGGGCACTTGGTGGTAGAGACTTGACCTGCCAAGATACTTTTTCTTGAGTTAAAATATCTGCTTTAACACATAGTTTGTCATATAATTACGTAAGAGGAGAAAAGATATGGAAAGAAGAGGATAAGAAAATGGGAATAAATGTTTATGAGAAAATCATACTTAATGAGTGTTTGGAAACAGACATCAGAAGCTCACTAGAAAAACACAACTGCATTGTTTAGTACTAAAAAAGACAATTAGTAGAATTTGTTTGAAAACAAAATTTTCATTTCACAGCAATTTTTGCATTTCAGAATGTGCTTGTCTTTAAAATGGGTGAAATGCTGAAATCTCAAATTATTTCCTGTCATAGAAAACCTGAAATCTTTTTTATACAGTAACTTCAAATAATCCTATTACAAATAATTGCTTTGATAAAGCAAAAGTATGTTTTATTTATAAAAAGCATAATATTATCATCTGAAATAAGTATTACAATATTCAAAACTCCATTTTGGTTTTCACAGACTCGCAGAATCACAGAATAACCAGGCTGGAAGAGACCCACCGGATCATCGAGTCCAATCATTCCTATCAAACACTAAACCATGCCCCTTAACACCTCGTCCACTCTCCCTTAAACACCTCCAGGGAAGGTGAATCAACCACCTCCCTGGGCAGCCTCTGCCAGTGCCCAATGACCCTTTCTGTGAAAATTTTTTTCCTAATGTCCAGCCTAAATCTCCCCTGCCAGAGCTTGAGGCCATTCCCTCTTGTCCTGTCTCCTGTCACTTGGGAGAAGAGGCCAGCTCCCTCCTCTCCACAACCTCCCCTCAGGTAGTTATAGAGAGCAATGAGGTCTCCCCTCAGCCTCCTCTTCTCCAGACTTGTTCTCCAGACCTTTCACTAGCTCTTCTCTGGACTCTCTCCAGAGCCTCAACATCCTTCTTGTGGTGAGAGGCACAGAACTGAACACAGGATTCGCAGTGCAGTCTCACCAGTGCTGAGGAGAATAACCTCCCTGGACCTGCTGGTCACACCATTTCGGATACAAGCCAGGATGCCGTTGGCCTTCTTGGCCACCTGGGCACATTGCTGGCTCATGTTCAGTCAGCTGTCAACCAACACCCCCAATTCCTTCTCCTCCAGGCAGCTTTCTAGACAGACTTCTCCCAGTCTGTAGCACTGCATGGGGTTGTTGTGCCCCAAGTGCAGGACCCGGCATTTGGCCGTGTTAAACCTCATGCAACTGGACTCTGCCCAGCAGTCCAGCCTGTTCAGGTCCCTTTGCAGCCTCCTGACCCTCCAGCAGATCGACACTTACTCCCAGCTTAGTGTCATCTGCAAACTTGCTAAGGGAGCCCTCAATGCCTTCATCCAGGTCATTGATAAAGACATTGAACATTGCTGGACCCAGCACTGAGCCCTGGGAACAACACTTGTAACTGGCCTCCAGCTGGATTTAACACCATTTCCCACCACTCTCTGGGTCCAGCCATCCAACCAGTTTTCCACCCAGGAGAGTGTGCGCCTGTCCAGGCCAGAGGCTGACAGTTTCCATAGCAGAATGCTGGGAGAAACTGTCTCAAAGGCTTTACTGAGATCCAGGAAGACCACATCCATAGCTTTTCTCTCGTCCAGCAGCCGAGTCACTTTGTCATAGAAGGCAATCAGGTTAGTTCGACAAGACCTGCCTTTCGTAAACCCATGTTGACTGGGCCTGGTCACCCGGTTCTCTTGCATGTGCTTCATGATAGCACTCAGGATCACCTGTTCCATGACTTTCCCTGGCACTGAGGACAGACTGACAGGCCCTGGATCTCTGCGACGCTTCTTGTAGATGGGCACAACATCAGGCAGCCTCCAGTCCAGTGGAACTTTCCCAGTCTTCCTGGACTGTTGGAAGATGATGGAAAGGGCTTTGGCCAGCACATCTACCAGCTTCTTCAATACCCTTGGGTGAATCCCATCTGGCCACATAGACTTATAGGTGTCTAGTCGGGCTAGCAAGGCTCTGACCACCTCCTTTTGAACCATGCGAGCCTCATTTTGCTCCTCTAGCTCCTGGGTTTGTACACAGAGGGAACAATGTTCTTTATCATTAAAGACTGAGGCAAAGAAGGCATTAAGTACCTCAGCCTTTTCCTCATCCCCTGTCACTGTTGTTCCTTCTGCATCCAGTAGGGACTGTATGGTCTCCCTAGTCCTCCTTTTATTATTTATTTATTTATAGAAAGATTTTTTGTTATCTTTCACCGACTTTGCCAATCTGATTTCTAGTTGAGCCTTAGTCCTTCTGATTTTTTCTCTACACAATCTCACTTCCCTCCTGTAGTCCACCCAAGAGGCCTGTCCCCTCTTCCAGAGCCTATACACATTTCTCTTCTTCTTGATCTCACTCAAGATCTCCCTGTTCAACCAAGCTGTTTTTTTCCCCTAAGGGCTTTTTTTTCCAGAACATCAGGATGGCTTTCTCCTGAGCCGCTAGGATCTCCTTTTTGAAGAGCTCCCAGCCCTCATGGGCTCCCTTGCCCTTAAGCACTGTCTCCCATGAGACTTTGCCAACCAATTTTCTGAAGAGTTCAGAGTCTGCCCTCTGGAAATTTAATTCTACTGTCCTGCTAACCACCCTCTTCACTTCGCCTAGAACGGAAAACCCTATCATCTCATGATCGCTTAGTCCTAGGCGTCCTCCTACTGCCACATCCCCCACAAGGCCTTCTCTGTTCACAAACAGCAGGTCCAGGAGGGCACCTTCCCTTGTTGGTTTGTTCACCAGCTGTGCAAGGAAGTGTCTTCCATGCACTCCAGGAACCTCCTAGACTGCTTCCTTTCTGCTCTATTGTACTTCCAGCAGATATCAGGAAGATTGAAGTCTCCCACAAGAACGAGAGGCATTGATCTAGAGATTAACCCCAAATCTTTATAGAAGAGCTTGTCAGCTGCTTCTCCTTGGCTGGGTGGCCTGTAACAGACTCCCATCACAAAATCTACCTTATTATGGTCTCCTCTGATTTTAACCCATAGGCACTCAATCTCCTCATCGCCACATTCCATTTCAACAGTGTCCAAGTCCTCCCTTACAGAGAGGGCTACCCAGCCTCCTCTCCTTCCCTTCCTATCCCTCCTGAAGAGTTTGTACCCCACTATATCTGTACTCCAGTTATATGAGTCATCCCACCACATTTCCGTGATGGCAACGACATCATAGGCTCCTTGCCCTACAACAGCTTCCAGCTCTTTCTTCTTATTACCCATGCTGTGTGCATTGGTGTAAATGCACTTCAGCTGAGCCTCCAGACCTCTTAGAGGGAACAGAGTTCATTCCCAATTGCCTGGTAACTGGAGTAGCTAGTGCCAGAGTGCCCGTATCTCCCTTACCACCCCCACGTGTGTTCACCCCCACTTTCTGTGTGGTGATGTACTGGTGGTCCTCTCCAGCACACCCTCTCTGAATCAATAGTGCCTCATGTCTAGGCTCGCTCCTGTCTAGCCTGGTCTCAATCCCCTCCCCCTTCACATGTAGTTTAAAGCTCGATTTATGAGCTTAGCTAGGTTTTTAGCAAGGGCTTTAGCCCCCCTAGGAGACACACGTGTCCCATCCTTAGCAACAAAGTCTGGGGGTGCGTGAGCCACCCCATGATGAAAGAAGCTCTCTGTGGAGCAGGTCCAGTCTGCAAATGGGTCCCTCCATTCCTTTTAGGAGGGAATCCCCTACAACAATCACCCTCCTCTTCTTCTTAATGGAGGATGTTTTTATCTTTTTCTGAGGATGGTGCAGCCTAGGGAAAGATTCTAGGCTGTGGGAGCCATCATCCTCAGGATTGGATTCCACCTGCAGCACATGGTACTTGTTCACCAGTGGGATCTGGGGTTTTGTTGTCTGGTTGAGGGGAGCAGGTTTCCTTCATCTGGCAGGAACTTGCTGCCATTCCCCATCTCTTGTAACCCCAACCTTGCAGTCTGCAGGTGGATGGTGTTTGGACATACCAGCTCCAGCAGCCGACTGAGTTAGTGAGAGGGCACTACTCCACTGGTATATCTATGCAGAATATTCTTGGAGATTGGAAAAGAGATTTTCCGATGAAATTAACTCAGGACAGTTCCCTCAGAAACGTCAGATCATCTCTTGACTGACACAATCTATGCAGCAATCGAACAAGGAAAAAGTGCTTCCTAGATACAATCCACAACTTCAATTATGAATTGCATGTTTCAGATATCCCTACATGGCAATACTCACAATCCAACAGAGCTGGCAATATAAATCACAGGGCATAATGTAACTGAAAGCCAACTTGATAGAAAAACATCCTGCAATTTTATCAAACAGCATGTGCACAGCTTTGGTTTACAGCAGGGAGAGTGTTCAGTAAATGCTGATTAGCTTTTACACAAGCTACAGAAGCCTACTGAGTTTAACTTGACATTTCCACATATCCATGAGTGCTGTTTCAGAGGACTTTGGCAACAAGCTGTAGCCAATCTTAGCTCTCATGTCATGCAGTGGGACGGATTGGGCCAGTTGACTTTTCAGCTAATGAGTACTTCTTTGATTTGGAATAAGCAGTGAATGACTTTGGATGGTCCCTAGAGGAGGGCAGAAGAGGATCCTCCCAAAGACCATTATATCCAAAGTCATATCTGTTTGACAAACAATACTTATGACTAACTCTTGCACATCTTTTCTTTCTTCCTCCTAAAGTTTTTCTCTAATTCTCATATTAGGTTAAATGCTGAACATGCCAGGCACTCAGAAAACAAACCACCACCATAAATAAAAGAATGAAAGGCTGTTAATGGAAGATAGCAATGGAGCTGCACCTCCATACGGTTACTGGGATGAGGCTTTAGGGGATGCAGTGGCTGACACTGTTGTTCTCAGGGTGATATTCTTTATTAATAGTCCATAAGAAAAATTGAAAGATCATTTTAACAAGTTTCAGTGCAAAGATTTTACCTTCCCAAAGGACTGTAGACTTCCTTTCCAAGGCTGAAATAGCAAGTGGCAGTGAGTTTCTAGCTGAAACCTTTGCATACAGCTTCAGAAAGGACAGGTCATGCCATCCAGCAGTCAGAGGACTGTGGTAACCTCCCCAGTGCTGTGGACTCAAATTCCTTTAAGCAAAAGAGAGACTGAACTTCAGTCTTGCAAAAAAATGAATGAACACTCTACCAAGAGTCACCATCACTCATACTTCTGCCTCTGTTTCATAGAGAGACTAACCTTTTAAATACAATCAGGGAAATGAAAGGAATACTCCACAACAGAGGAGTGTTTCTGGAATGGGAAACGCCAGAAAGTGGCAGTGTGACAGGTAGGAAGGGCATTTAGAATCAACGAGATTTTAAACAGAGATCTCAAAGAAATAACTTGTGGATTTAAATGCATAAAATAGTAGTTAGACCCTTAATTGCCATCTGAATCCCTTCATAAATCTCTCCCTTACTCCCTCTATCATTCTTTTATGTTCCTACTTGTCCTTTGTGACTGTACTTAAGTGTTACTACTCTTTTTATAAATGAGATCTCAACATGCCTATGCAAGATTCATTTCTGTAGCTATGTTGTCCTGCAAAGTCAGTCAGGTGCAACATACTTTACACTAATAGTGCTGTTTTCAGTTTCACTCTCTTTAATGGTGAATCTGCCATGCTTTTCTGAATAAACTAACCATTCGGAAAAAGAAAAGGAAAAAAAGAAAAAATCTTGCTGGAATTCAAAAGTATTGCTCATCTTCTTGGAGTGTTAGTGATAGTATTGGAATATAAAGTTATTCCTGCTGCAGACCCTGCTTGGAATGGTTAACAAGAGTTTGTGACCAGGTTTAGTCCTTGAGGTATTTAATAAAAATAACTGAAAATCATCATAGGCAGATTCAAGTAAAGCCAATCCTCAACAGGCACAATCAGAGCTGTGTGTTTAATCTGAATATGCTTCAGGTCACTGCTTATAGTTGTTCTTTATAAGAATACTGCTTCTGGTTTCCTTTCCTAGTAGCTATAGATTTTTTTTTCCAGCGCCTTATAGCATATGATCTCTTAGGCAGCTTCAAAGTGAATAGGCTTTTCTATGTCATCTGCTTTGCCATATTTAGTTCTCTAGCCATCTATACGGTATTTTCATACTAATTTTATTAATGGTGCTTTGTCTGAAAAGACTCTTTTGCCTGCCAAAAACTTCCCAGTTCTATTTTGCTTCACTTTTCCTTCTAAACCAGTCATTTGTAGAATGATTTGCATTTTGTAGGATCTGTCTTGACACCCCTTTCTGATAGATTTTTCCTCAAATGTGAGATTTCTTATGGAAATGACACTTGGCTTTCTGCATTTTCCATTTCCTAACCCTGACAGTCTGTGCAACTCATACAAGCCTGCACATTCTCAGTCTGCGGTGCCCAATTGAGATTATCATCTTTGTACAACTTGTTAACGTCAGTGCATTTAGAAGTCCCTGCACTGAGCTATGAAATAATTCAGGTGCAGAGAGATTCCCCAAAATAGGTTTTTGAAAAGAGTGCCTGCAGACAAAAAATGTTAAACATACGCTATCATGAACCTTCTCATTTAAGGGGATTTTGTCAGACAGACCTGATGCTCCCAGAATAAGAGTAGGGACATTGGCTAGCTCTCTTGGGATGGCTGGTATAGTTAAGATGACATAATACTTGTGCAATATTCTATCCCACTGGTGCTCTAAAAGCTACCCATTTTTTGTAAAGCAGGTTTGCTCTAAGAAAGAAAGAGGCTTTGGCTCTGCTCTGCTTTACCTCTTTTATGATACTCCAGTAGTGAAAAGGCAGAAGAGATCCGTAGGATATGGAATTTGCCCTTAGGAATTTGCTTAAGAAAGGGCAACTTGAAGTCAAGTGTTTCTTTTTTCTATCACCTGCATTTAATCATACTAGGGAAACTGCTTTTCTATATTCAGCTTTTAATGTAAGCCTGGACAGTACCTAAAAGCACAACCTGCAATTACTGTGCACCAAATTTTGAAGAGAGTATACAAATGTCTGAAACCAGAGATGATAATTTGACCCCATAGCAACTTCAGACACGTAAGGGGAAATGTTTGTTAATGTGTATGCAAGATACTTTACAGTTTTGTAGCTGATATTTTGTAAAATATAAGATCTTAAGATATTTTATCACCCAAAATAGTGGATGTGTGATGACTGTAAATGCTCCCACACCCCAAAGATATTTTAGACTGTTTGTTGATCTAAATGTCGCCTCTGGTAGGTATATAGCTTTAGGTTTATACTCAGCACTATTTATAACCTTGAAGTATAGGTAATGTTAAATAAGAATATGCTTTAAAAAAAACTTTTCTATACTCGCGACCTACTCAGTTTGAATGTTAGGCACATTATGTAGAATTAATTTTGTTAGAATATTGACTGGCTGATATTTTTCTTGAAACAATGTTATCCAAATAGGTCTCTATACTGTCTAATATCAGAAAGCCCCAAACAGACCTTGACATTTCTTGAGGCATACCTGCACTAGGCAATCAGATTTATCTGACTACCACTAATAGCAGCTGTTACTGCTGAGCCATGCGGTGCCATGCAGAACAAATCCAGGCTTTGGTCCTGAAAACAATGTACTCTTCTTAGAGCACAATGGCACTTTAAACAAGAAGTCTTCCTTCTTTGCAGGTCTAATTAGTTTAGTTCAGCATTGTGTTCCTGTGATCATAGTGTTTCATGTCATAGGGCTATCAAGTTTTTTCTTATGTATCGGTCTCCATACTGTAAACATAAGCAGTCAATAACTAGGTTATTACTTATTAACAAGGTACAGAGTATTAAATCCAAGGAGATTTCCTGTCAGGTTCAGCTCTCTTTTTGGGTTATGTGTTGTTGGAAGCACCTTTCACTTGAGTTTTTACTGCTTAGACTATGTTTCAGTGGGGCACTGAAGTGTGTTGTGGGGTAAGCTGCCTGCTGTTTTTAAGTTCAGTTCTTCTTTCTGCTCCTTCTTGTGCAATCCTGCTGCTCACCTTATGCCACTGCAGATACTCACTGGGTCTGCAGTGGGCTAACTAATCTCATCAACCCTTTGAAAACTACCCAATCATAACACAACAATATCAAGAAGTAGTTAGCTTCTGGCTAACTGAATCAGTCTGAGAAGTGCCAGGTTTAGTGAAAAGGGGAGAGAAGGAACGGGAGAAGAAAGGTAGGAATGGAAAGGGGTGACTGGGATCACCTCCCCCCTCTTGGGTGTACCTGTTAGATAAGACCAATTGATTGAGAAGCTGTGACCTAAGCAGGTAAATTAAGTGAATCCCAGGCTAAAAACCTCCATAAATGTGCAAAGCCTACATGTGTAAAAGCCATGGTTCCATACTATGGTTCCCTGTCCTTGTTCTGGGCAGAGGCAAAGTCATTCCAGCACGATCCAATGAGTCCTCCCGGAAAGCATAACTCCTGAGCTATGAGTACACTAAATTGGATCTTCAGATGATCCATTTGAAAGAAAATGTGCCTAAAAGTGACCCCCTCCTCCCCATCTTTTCAAATAAACAGACAACTTTTTCCATATGACATAAGCAACTGAAAAGTAGTAAGTGCGAGGGAAATGCTCTCCACCATGGAGACAAAAGGAAAGGGTTGAGATGGACTGAGCAGAAAGTTAGCAGGTCAAGTCTGGAGATGCAACTATGGATAATTTTTCTAATATCAGAAGAACCGTAGAAGGATATTTTTGTGATAAGAACTGAAGATTTGGGGGATTTATAGAAGACTAAAACCCATAGTGTAAATAGTGATCTTGTCTAAAAAACAGTATTTTTACCTCTGACTATGAATAACTGCAGTATTTAACGTACATAAATATTTCATATTTAACTTTGGTTAAGAACTATGTTATGCTATGTTCACATCATAAAATCAAGCTTTGAAGCAATAGCTTGGACAAAACACTAAGGTCTCAATTGTGCCTTGGAGGCATGGCGTCACAGTGGGGATAATGCAGAGGCACATCAACTCAGCAGAAGCTCCAGGAGGGGTTGTGCCTCAGGCATGCACTCTGCTTCCTGGAGTTCCTGGGGAATACGGCTAATGTACTCCACTTATATGGGGTGCAGCATGCACTCCACTCAAAACACAGGTGGCATTCCTGGCCTCAGAAGACACACCTGAGCCTGAGACCCATCAGCATTGTGAACTTGTCCCGCTTTCTGCACCAGCAAAGGCCCTAGCAGCATTTTTGGAGGAGCCGCTATGAAGTCAAACGGCTTCTCCTCCTCTGTACTTGGCTTACAGGAGTGCCTTTTGTAGCAGCTCTGGCAGACTGTAGTGGGGAACTTTAAGTTTACCCCGTCCTCTAAGGCATCTCAAGAGCACATTTGTATACTATTGGAATAGGTTCACCACTCCGTACTTCATGTGACAGCTATCATGCCAAGTAGAAGCACAGGTGTTTCTTTGCAGGCAGCTTGAAAGAGAAAATTTTGATGATGTGTCTTAAAATTGCTCTGTTTTGCATGGTGTCTGAGGACCTCAGATGCAGTGCAGCAGCTGGTGGAAGTATAATCCACCAAAAAGAGTGCAAGGAGTGTATTGAAGTCATGAGGAAAGCGGTGAGCTGAGACATTCATGCTCTTCTATTCCACAGGCCTAAACACACAGTCTCACCCTAAGTTCCTGAAAATAGTTTGCAATGTTTATGTACTTAATGTTATACAGAAGAGTGCTAAAAATTCTCTTTTTTAAAGGAATAAAAGTTTGTACATGAAGGGGACTTTCATCATTTATGTAGCACAGTAGGACACTGGTAAGTGTAAGAATGAATACACTTGATGGATAAATTTGGAACTCATTATTAGCTTGCTGTCTAGAATGTCCCGAGGATGTCAGATGTTCCATTTTTTTTTAATCTGTTCATAGTGTGCTTCCTTTTGGTCCTTGTTCTATGAGATCTTCATGTATGCCTGTTGTTTGCTGCTGCTGCTATTTTGCATGGCTGTGAGGGTGATCTGGTTGTTGCTGGGAGACTTTGGTGGACTACCGTGGTTATAGTATCTTGCTAGATAATTGCAAAGCTTATTTTTAAATCCATTCTCCCCTAGGCCATCTATTCTACTGTTTATTATCCTCATTGTTAGAAAGTGACTAATGACTAACTTGAACCTTCTGATAATAAACTGAATCCATTCCTTTTTCCACTAACCACTATGGATGTAGATAACAGCATATTTGTTCTCTTTCAGATTATTTTACACTTTTAAAAAATACAGAAATGTCATCTTGCTGCATCTCAGGACTTCTTTAGACCGAACAACCTGATTATGTCAACCTTTTCTTATAGTCCCTGTTTTCTCACACTCTGATTATCTTTGTGCATTGAACTCCTTCCAGCTGTTGTGCATTTTCACTCAAGTTCACTGACCAACATAATGCAGCTGAAGAGCTACTGGTACTGAATAAAATTGATTGATTTGAGCTGTACATAGTCTATCATTACACTTGCCTGTTATGCTGTTTAATACATCACCTTGTCCGTGATTTTGTGTTGTAGATATGGCTGTAGAAAGAATGACTCTTTTAGGTAGGAACGTGACTAACAGGGGAAAGCTCATTGAGAATCCAATGGTGGAATACAACTTCAGCTGAAAGGGATCACAAGTGCATCATACTGAGAACAGGGAGGAGTGAGAACAACAGAGTAGGCATAATGGACTGCAAAAAAGCACTCTTCAACAGCTGAGGGAACTGGTAAGTAGGATCCCTTGGGAAGTTAATATAAAGGATAAAGGAATTCAGGAGACCTGGCAGTTATTGAAGGAGACTGTATTAAAGGCACAAAGCAAAGTATTCTGATGCGCAGGAGAGCTTGGAAGCATAGCAAAAGACAATGTGGCTGAATCAGGAACTCTTTTAAGGAATGAAGAATGAAAAAAAGGAGATATATTAAAAGTGGAAGCAAGAACAGCTGAATAAGGATGTGCAGGGAGGATAATAGCACAAGCACGTAAGGATGAGCTCAGGAAGGCTAAAATGCAAAATGACTTACAACTAACAAGGGACATGAAAGGCAACCAGGCAAGATTCTAGAAATACATTAGGAGGGAATAGAGGGAAAGCAATAAAAAGTCAGTTCAGTAATGGAAAGGGAAGGGAAAGAAATACCAGAAGGCACAGAGAAAGTATATTACACTTCTTTTTTCTGTTTCAGAATTAACAGAACTTAATTAACAGAGTTAACAGAAGAGGAGTTAGCATAATATGTCAGCAGAGCCTGACAAAATACACCCTCAAACTCAGAGGATGTTAGTTGAAGCAGCTGCTGAGCTATCACTTTCAGGAATTAAAGAAAGCTAAGTGAGACTGGAAGAAGGGCACATCAGCTATGTCTAAATCAGCAAGCAGTGAAGCACAGTAGGAGCAGGTAGGTAGAAGCAGAGTTGGTGTGGAAGGCTGGAAGACCCTGAGTCCACATAATGCCTTTCTTCAAACTCACTTTCATTTGGTTCCATGTAACACGTACAATGTGTTCTAATTTAGTTTAATCCAGAAGGAACTTGCAAAACTCAGTGTTAACTAAAGCACAAGAACCCTCAGGAGATTTACTTCAAAGGCATATCCTTGATTTGAACTAAAATGTTAATATAGGTGTACACATTTAGAGTTAAACTGATGGACAAAAATAGGGAAATACAGAAAAGCCTGCCTGTCTTCAATAGCAAGCCATTATAACTTTGTTTTTAATTGAAAAAGAGAAAACAAAACAGTGTATGATGTAAAGACAGATTGTAAGTATGTTACATAATTTAACTTTGGGTCAATCTGAACACTCTCATGTAGGACTTCTATGAGCAAATCAGAGAAACAGTTGAATGAAAACACCTTTTACACTGATGTGTGAGAGCTGGAAAAGTGCTCAAAATAATTATGAACTGCATTGTGAGGAGAACATTTGAAAAAGAATCCTGCAGAAGTCTGTACTGAACAGGATTTGGATTAATGACTTGAATGATGGAAGTAATACCACATTTGTACATTTTGTACATGGCACTAAACTTAGGACTTTAATAAGCAAGAAGGAAGACAGGATCTAATTGTATTAGATCAGAATTCAAGATGGTTTTGCTGTATCAAAAATATATTTGGCCCCAAATCAACACAGTGGAGTTGAGTGAGAATCTCCAATAAAAAAAATAGCTCAGGAGCACAAGAACAGCATGGATAATTTCTAGTCAGGCAGCAGCACTGCAGAAATAGAACTGGGGTGGTATCAACTCTGGTGAAAAAAAGGCAAATGTCATTCTCAAACATGTGAACAGTAGTGTCATTCATAGGATAGGAACATAACTATTTTTCATTGCAGGGGAGGCCTCAGGGGAAGTCACTGCTTAGTTTTGGTCTCAACACTTAAACAAAGATGTAGAAAAAATGCAAGAGTCCAGCTGAGAACAAGGATGGTATGACATTTAAGAAAATTAAGATCTAAAGGAAGGCTAACTAAATCCATCATTAGGTGAAAAAGAAAGGGAAGATGGAGGAAGTATTTGAAAACATGGATATTTCCCAAGTTTGAGTTGTTTCTTCTCTATGGTCTAACCAGAAAAAAACCACAGGATTGTGGAAGTAAATGGGAATGTCTCTCTTTCACATACTTGGTGATACCAAACAATTAGTTGCAGTTTGAATCAAGCTAAGGCTTGAGTGAACTGAATAGGAAAACAAGGTTTACTCTAGCAACAAGAAAGATTACAATAGTACCTACCAGCTTACACATCTGTCTATGTGTAAACTCTATTTTGAGCACAACTGCAATACTAGGACAGGTAAATAAAAAGAGCTGAGCTTAAATATGATATGTATCCTTATATGTGATATACTAACAAACAGACATGACAAAAGTAGGGTTCATAAAGGGAGCTTCAAGACAAAATTGATGGGAAAAATTCCCTACTATAAACTCTTGATCTAAGAACCACAAGCTCATGCATGGTATGCATACAGGTTATGTTATTATATCCTTTTATATATCCTCTTAAACAACTTCACAAAAAAAATTCTATGAAAATGCATTATTTTTTAAAACCAGTATGTAGGAAGAAGTAATGAGACATATTGGACTTCATTATCAACTGTATTACTAAAATGGTTGTAAGACTTTATTCATAAATGTCATTTTAACACAATTTCAGATGAGGAGAAATGTCTGTGAAATTACTGTTTTCACTTAATCTCTTTCAGTATTAACAAAAGAGAATATTACCATAAGAAAAACATCATAGTTCTCATAGTAGTAAGAGAAGTTTGGTGATATACCAACTTTTAAGTAAATTATATCAATAAGTAAAAGTCTAATGTTGCTTACCTTAATGTACTTCTACATATTTTATGTAAGATTTTACTAGCTTTGCATGAAGGAAGAAAAAAAATCTAGCTCTCCAAATTCAAACCTACTACTATAATTTCCTCAATGAAATATATCAGTCCTGAAAGTCGGCTTCCACTAACGTGCTCATTGCAACATTATTGGTGGTAATATACTTAATTAGTGAAATTTATATAAGATTTATTTTATTCACAGTAGCTTCATCTGATAAAATCCTTCATTCCAATTCATTTAATAGGTAGACTATAGAAACTACATTAATATTACATCCATGAGCAAAGAGATTACCCCACAGTTAATGATTCCCCTGGGTTGCCCTCTTCTGACAAAGGCCCAGAGCCAAAAAGTTCTAATTTTTTTTGTCTGAAATAAAGAAACATTGCAATATAAAATATCAGGTGCTGTGTTCTTTTTGTAAGATCTGGTTTCTGAACAAATGGGAATTAACAAAATTAAACTAACCTCTGAAACAAGCATGGCTCTACTTTGTATTGACAAAAATCTGTTTTAGAGTAAAAAGACTCAAAAATTATATGTCTGCCAAATGACTCATAAAACATCTAGAACTGATTGGGGTCAGAAGAAGAATTAAGCATCTTGAAGGATGCTACAAGGAAGTTTTTAAGTCAGACAGTGGTGTCTTTCAGTCCATTACTTCTGCACATGAAAAACTTGACAGCTACACACCAGTGCTTCAATTATTCCTACAACCTGTGGTTCAGAAGATCTTACAATAGTTTGCTTTCCTTCTGATTTGCTTCAGAAGACCTAGAAGTATCACTGAGGTGATGCCTTTTACTGTAACACAATTTTCTTGCCACTGTTCTGGCACTTGTGTGGGACAGAAAGAGGAAAGTTTGCAACTCTGAATGTTACTGATCAAGATCAGCAGATGAATAGGAATATTGCAGAGAGAAAAGCTGTGAGCAGTTTGAAAAGGGTGTACTTGATTGTCTTCCATACATACTTGAAGTATATTTTTATCCACATTATTTCATGGAGGGAGATAAACATTGCTGAATGCAATAGAAGTTTTCAGTAGAAGAGAAGACATGAGAACTTACTAATCTCAGGTATTTACTTACTTTTAGGGATATCAAAACCACATAGAGACTATGCCACCACATGAGACAAACAGGCATTTTTTCCATCAGAACACAATTCATCCTGAAGATATCTAGACAGATAAGATGAATTGTTTTCTGCAAGTATCAATAGTCCTCTATTCTCTGTGGAGATGGCTTAAACAAAAAATCTAACTTTTAATCAGAAGCAAGAAATCCTGGCCTGAAAATGTGTGTTTTGTTCTGACAAGGAAAAAGGTCTTAAAAACATTTAAAGTTCAGCCTCTTTGAATTTCTTTTCTTTGCCCTCCAGTTCCTGGATCTGACAGCAGTATGTTTTCATTCTTGTTTGCTAGGCTTATCCTTATATATACAGGAGGGTCAAGGCTCAGACTTCAGGACTGGTACTGTTTAGTCCTTATCACGGTTGTGGACTTGGCATGGACCTAGCCTGTGCTGACCTCCCCTTCTTTGACAATGCCTGGATATGGTCTGGGGCCGCAGGAAGAAGCCTCTCACCAGAAATGGTCATGCCATCCTGGCTGGATATCTGGATGCAAGTTGTGCCATATGAAAACCAAAGAACAGGTCTGCCCCCGTTTAAGTTAGTTTTTCACGCACAGTTTCTGAATCATATTTGCTTTCTCCTTGCTTGAAGAGACATCAAAAGTCACTTGACCATCTTCTACAGAAAAGGATAACATTATCTTTTTTTATTGCATTCTGTTTCATATTTTAGATCATTGAATAATAGTAAAAAATATCCCTATTGCTTCATAATAGAGTCATAATATGCGGCTTTTGCGATTGATTAAATACCTCAGCTTCACTACCATGTTAATCAATTGCAGCATATGGTTATTGCTTCACATACTGCTGCAGTGGAGTGGATCGTTTACATTATAAAAACTTCAACTCAACTGTGCATGCCACTTTAGTTGTAGACATTGACTTCTTTTATGGTTGTGTTTTCCAGGACTGCGGAACAAGAATCATGGCGTGTTTTGTGATCATGGGAATACGGAAAACAGGAGTAAAATGCATAGTGACCTACTTTTATGAAAATAATTGGAGCATATCACATATGTTTGTAACATAGAAAGCATATTAATATTTATAAGGAAGTACCTTTACTTTTGAGATAAATTTAAAAAAATATTCTAGTATTTTTCATGGATCAGGTTTCTGATTTAAAAGCAAACTATGTCAATTCTAATTAAGATAATTCTAGTTTAAAGATTACTTCAACTAAACTGCAATACATTTAGCTAAGAAGAAGAGCCTCATATAATTTCTTCTGAAATATCTTGACGAAAAGCGAAATATTGAAGAAACCTGAAGTTATCAGAAATTATATTTTCCATAATTTTTCACTTTAATGCCTTAAAAATCTTTAAAATAGTGATATTTTGAGTTCCATAGTCAAAACATTTCTTTTGTAAAGAAATGTGAATCAGAATATAATTTTTAAGCTTAGCCATGTTTATATGCATGAGTGATTATTGCATAAGGAGATTAATAATAAATCACAGAGAGATTTATAAATAAGTTATCCGTGGGAAACTGAGCTAGTGCTGCCAATTTACCCCTTTACTTTGTACACATTGGATTGTCATTAAGCGATTTAGTTATAAGCTATTCAGTGTTTAAATCAATATATTGCCATTTTATGAATTTAGGTAATAGATGTGATGAGTTGCACAGCTACTGCTCACTGACCTGCATGGCAATAACTTTACTGAGGAGACTCACTGCAGCTATCCACCTAAGAGAGTGTGTGTGTGTGTGTGTGTGTGTATAAAATACATATAAAATATGTATATAAATATATGCTTGCTGTCAGAGAAATTATTGCTTTGACTTCAGCTGAGTTGCATCAAATCTCAAGTCAGTAGCTACACATTGCATAGGACTACCACTTGTCAGCTGCTATTGGCAACTTCATCAGACTTCTACACTGAAAACATTATTTTTTTCTCTATAAATTGAATGTGAGGAGCACTGATTATGTGGAAGGATGTGATGGGAATTACTAGGGTGGTAATATGGGGTCTCTACCTAAAGACATCCATCTAAATCAAAATAATCTTTCTATCTATTTTTTTTGAGTGTTGTTGGCCAAATGCTTATCCTCCTCATTTCCTTGAAGGTATTACTTTTTAGGAAAGTCCAAATCCAGAAAAAAAATAAAATGAAGAAATTGAATAGGTTATGTAAATCATGCCACACAGCTGTTTTATGATCCTATCAGTTTGACAAAGGAGGAAAGAGAAGACAAGAAGGCTTTTTGAATCTAATCTTGCAGAGTCCAGCTGGTGTAGCATATGACAAGAAGTCAAATATCTGAACTCTTAGGAGCCGTCATGGGTCCTCAGCTTGGATCTGGCTCTTATTGTACAGCCAGTGTTGATACTTCCACTGACTGCACTGATTGACTGTTGTGTCATATTATCCCTGGCCTTTCTGACTCCCTCACTTCAGGGGATATCAACACTAGTAATCGTCAGGCAGAGCTCAATTGATTATCTTCAGAATTTTCTCTGGCTATTGACCATAATGGAAAAAAATTGTGCCTCTGAATTATTCAGAATGAAAACATACACAGAAGAAATCAATAAGGCACATCTGATATTAAAGACAAATTAAAGCAGGCAGTATAACGTGTCTTGGGGCACTTGCCACATACAAAGAAGAAAGAATTTTAGAGGTAAAGATGACTATTTTCCTTCTTTCCTTTCATTCTTTTGCAAGTATTATATTTTAGCTGTCAAAATTAACATCTTTATGAATTGGGACATTAAAGGCTTCTTTTCAACATGTTCTTTGTAAAAGCTAGAATTTAACTTTAGACTCTAGCACAATAATTCCTTCATTGTATCCCCACAGCCTTTTTAACTTAAATGTAACATGCCGTGCTGGAGGGATAAAATTATAGAAAAATGTTCAGGTCAGAAAAATCACATTAACAAATATCTAGAGCTAGGCACTAAGCCTCCGAAGACTTTGAAAATGTTAGAGATTAAACTAGTGAAGAAAAATATGCCTCTCAGAAATATCTAATATGTTAGCAGTAGGAAAATGTCTCCTATATTAATCACAGATATGATTTTTAAAAATCTGTGGAGGAAAGTTGGCTTAGTTTTGGGGGGCAGTATTACTGAGGTCTCATATAAGTTTTTGCTCTGTGTTTCTGATTCAAGACAAACTATGTGCAGAATGGTGATGTAGTGGGTGTCATGTAGCATCCCTGGTTTTTCATTGGTAAGATTCAGGCATAATGTGAATATTCTCTGATTGCAAATCTGTTATGAATGTGCTAAATTCCTCAGAAGCAATCAAAAGAACACAACAAAATATTCATGGCATGGCACTCATCATAATGGACAACATTAATTCCCAAGCTGAACTACTCAGTACTCACTTGGAAATTTGTACTGGGATCTCATTCCTTGCTCCCTCACTTCATGGAGTAATACTTTTTGGAGTGTTATTCCACTGTCTTCTTTGTAGTAAATTTTCATTGACATGGGATTAAGAGATGTGATTAAAACCCCAAAAATATACAAAGGAAAAATAAGCAATATAAAAATGTCTCCTTTCCTAAAAGTATCACTTTTTTACTAATTAATGCTCTCAGGAAAGTCAGTTGTGTCCAGCATGAATCAACATCTTACAGGAATGAGACCAGCAATGGCTGAGTGGTCTTTCAAAGAAATCGTACAAATGGAATAAGTTTCCTCTCCTTGTTGAAATTCATACAGATTGTTGAACCCTATACAACTACATGGGTTTTCATTCAGGCTTCTGGGGAATAGAGTAAAATACAAAAGGAGCTGAAGCTGGTGTGTAAAAGGAGAAATCTGAATGATTTCTACCATTAATTTGTCTTTTACTGGAAAATGTGAATATGCTTAAGCTGTTAATACCAGAACATTTTCACTGTAAGAGGTAGGATTTCTAAAAATATAAATCATTGAGAGATACAGATAAAATATTTAAACTTACTTAATGTGTTAGGTGCCCAAGCTCTCTTGATCTCAGTGGAAAATAAGCACCTAAGCTGCTTAGCCGTTTAGAAAAATCATTCAGGTATCCTATCCTAGCATATAAACACTTAAATACACCTTGAAGTTTGGCTAAAAATACGCAGTGAGCTTTGGAAGGACTGTACATCGTGGCTGGGATTCTTCTTGTCTGATTTTACATACTAGTCATAAATTTATGAGAGTTTTTTAAAAAGCAGTCATTAATGTCATCGGAGATGTTATAGGATATGTGGGACAAGTCCTTTGGATTGCCTGATATAAGAACTAAAGAAGACTTATTGACTCCTGAAGCTGCAGGTGGAGAGTGAAAAAGAGAGGCTGGGTTTCAAATGGGAAAAGATGTGTATGTTCAGGCAAATGACTCCCTTTCTGAGGTCTTCAGGGAATTTAATATCATAGAATCATAGAATCATAGAATAACCAGGTTGGAAGAGACCCACCAGATCATCGAGTCCAACCATTCCTGTCAAACACTAAACCATGCCCCTTAGCACCTCGTCCACCTACGCCTTAAACACCTCCAGGGAAGGTGACTCAACCACCTTCCTGGGTAGCCTGTTCCAGTGCCAGGCTGGTGTGATTCTGCTCTCCTTTCCAGATCTGAGGTTGTTTCTGAGATCCTGAATCTGGCAGAGCAGCCATGTGGTGTGGCATCACCTCACTGTCAAGGTTTGACAAGGAAATCTGTGACCACTAGCTAAACAGGAACTATCGAACTGCCACAGGTAACAGAGGGTCTGAGCGTGACCCAAGGCATTCACCTAAATCTCTTCACTGGCAGGACCAGAGATAGTCAACTGAGACTGGTAAAATGTGAAAAAATGTGAGAAATAAATATGCCTTGGTAAGGTTGACTGGGTTCCACAACTAAATTGCAAAGGCCGAGTTTTGCACTGATTTGGTGCTTATGACATCACAAATTGAAATAGTAACTCTTTTTGAACCATAACTAAAATAAAGTTTTGGAGAGTTTGATCTGCTTGTGCCTAAAATGGTATTCCATACTGACAATTTGTGGTTGCCAGTTCCTTCTTCATGGTGCTTGAAGCTGACTTTTTTTGTTTTTATCTTTGTCAGAATGTAATCATGTGTCATGATATCCTGTGGTTTCCCCGTGACAAACTTTTCTAAAATTGTGCTACTGTCCTTAATGTGTACACAAAAAATAGGTGTCTTTGTTTTCTACTTTACCCATAATTTTGATTATTTTCAATTGCAATTAAACATTTTGCCCTTGAAATGGAGACAGAAATATCACATCATACTGACTTGACACAGTGACAGGGAATTACTAAAATTCAGGCTGCTATAAATGAGAATTCTGACTATTGAACCAAGTAAAATTTGACCAATTTTATAGACTCTATGACTCAATTTTATAGACTCAAAGCAGTGGGAACTTCTTTGTAAAACTTCTTTGAAAATTGAATTCAATTTCACACAATATAAGTCTAGTTTTTTTTCTGTTAAATTCTGCTGAAGCTTTTATGTTGCTCTGGTAGATCCACCCTAGTACACCAAGGATGAATCTTTTAGAAAGATGAAATTCTAGATATTGTGACCATAATTACTGCCACAGTAC
Source organism: Clamator glandarius (assembly GCA_033459285.1). Taxonomy (NCBI): domain Eukaryota; kingdom Metazoa; phylum Chordata; class Aves; order Cuculiformes; family Cuculidae; genus Clamator; species Clamator glandarius. The sequence goes on from JAUNZM010000393.1 coordinate 43,824, forward strand.
TGTCAATGGGACCACCAATTCCAAGATTTAGATTCTGGCACAGCTATGAAGGCCTTTTGCATACAAACCCAGTGCCTGCATGAGTGTAAAATGTGTCTGGAATCTCTAAACTTAGTATTATATATAATGCAAATCAATATTTCTTCTTCATGCAGCAAAGAGATCTTTTCTCAGTATATGGTTCTTCTCAGCTGTGCTCCTCTGTGAAACAGTAAGGCGTGAATAAAGCTACAGTAACATTTACAAAGAATTGCAAGCATTGGAAAAATGAATTAAATGTGAAAGAATGTTAAAAAATAATAGCATACACAATCATGGCCCTGAGTAGAAGAGCTAGGGGACTAGATGTTTGTCTGCTCACAATTCTAATTTATGCTGTTATCAGAGCACAGAGATGTTGAAAAGCTGCTCTTAGATCTGTGGTAGAAGGACATGAAAACAAAGTAAGAACAGGTCAAAGTAGAAAGAGAATATGGCAGGAGTGATCTTGGTGATTTTAAAGTGTTTCCTATGTTGTCAAATAACTGAGTGCCACCTCAGTTTGTTCTGGACATCAATTTCAGAGTGACTAATTAGGCCTTGCTGGAGCAAACTTCTAAAGTTATTCTGGAGATAGTTGACTTCGGCTGAGAAATATAGACAAGACCAAGACTATATGCATATTTGTTTCCCTCTGGCCTACACAGTCCTCCAGCACTAGTGTAATTGGCTTAGAACGCTCAGGCAGCTAAAGACCTACCCAAAGTATTCAACAGATGCTTCCACATCATATCATTTAAACACCACCTTACTGGGCTGAGACATACTGTTTTGGACAGTCTGAGCTGAAAAACTCCAGAAGGGTAAGTATTATGTTCCAAGGTCACAAGGGCAGTGCATGGAGCCCAGACAGCTGCAAGACCAAATGTCACATGCTGTGATGGTGGCCAGTTTGCCTTAAGGGGGTTATTCCTTAGCAGAATGCATGTAAGCCATTCCACCCCAAGTAGCTATAGGGACGGTATGATTCCTAGGAGTAGCTATATTGAGCAATATACTTGTAGCATGTTGTCTACATTCTTGCAGAGAAGGTAGGCAGGGCCATTCAAGTCTTGATGACACTGTACAGCGCATCTATTTCGTGCCTGTACTCCAAATATCACATATTTCTTTATCTGTTTTGCCTGTATTGTCTGGCCAATACCTCTCCCCATATGTTATGGGGTTTAAATTCCAAGGGAAAGGCCTGAAATTCTCATACATTTTTTCCCATGTAAGATTATCTTAGACACTATAGCAAAAATTGACATCTCTCCTTCTGTTTCTTTTGGAATAAAAACCTAACATGAATTATTATAGAAGCCTATACTTGGAGCTGGTTTCAGGATTATCAATGTCATATGTATGTCTGTTTCTCTTCTAGTCTGAACATATGCTTATGTGAATATATACCAGCTTAAAGTTACCTCCATCTCCATGACATTTCTCACCCGATGACTTAAGTGGCCTGTTGTTCAACATGTTTTTAGGTACCTGTTTCTTCCTGTACACTGGATAAGCAGTAAGAATTCTCAAAGTTATAACTGCAATGCTGCTGTTATATCCCATTTGTGATTTTAGCCTGTAAACTTGCTATGAAACTATCCTAAATAATGTGAGGCTCATATAGTTTAACGTGCAAAAATAGATTGGGTGATAGGCTTAGTTTTCATTTTAGTTGCATACCTAAGTATAAACTGTGTTTAGAAATATTAGATAATGAACAGCATTTGCTCTGTAGACTTCTGAAAGCTCAGGAAGCTCATGGAATTGGATCCTTTCTCCTTTTCTGAGCAGTCACTGCTGGCAACTCTCAGAGGCAAAATATGCGGATGTCATGTCTGAAGTAAAGCAGCCATTATAAACTTTCCTAATAGACTTGTGGAATTGTAAGACCATAAAGTGTCCAATCAAAAAATGATATGAGAGACCTATGGGATATAGTTGTCTGTTGAAGAGAAGGTGGTGGAGAGTGCTAACGTAAGAACTACAGTTTTCGTCTTTTCAGTCTAAATATTCACCTTGGCTCTTTCTAGTATATGAAGTGGGCTTGGGCAGCTAGCAAAATAAAGAAATATAACTAATGTTAGATAACAATTTTGAGAAAGTTTCTTTTAAATCTTACCTGCTGCCTAAACAATGGAAATACTTGTGGCTGCTTTTTTACTGAGTATCTTCAAAGTAATCATAGTATTTGTACGGTTTGAGTCCCATTACAACAAAAACTCGGGAGTACAAAATGTAAGTGTTGGTACTATCCCATAGAGACATGCTAAACGTCAATAAAAATGACCTCTGAGTTGCATGTCTTATGCTGTTTTACCAAGTCAGAAGTTCATTCTACTCATTACAGCAGAAATCCATTGCCAGTGATTTTTGAAGATGTGGCACACAAGCATATCACAAGGTCTGGGAAGGACAGAATGTTTTAAAGAGATTTAATCAAAATTATTGAATTATTTTGATTATTGAATTATGGATTACTGTTACAGAGAGATCTTCCTGCCACATGGAAAGTGATATTGGGTGGCTGCTTTAGTGTGGTACCACAGACAACATCTAGCAACAAAACTGTTGTAATGGTCTACATCAGGGACATAAACTGCATGTTGCAAGCCTAAATGTAAGGTGCTTGAAGATGAAAAATGAACTCAAGACCTGCATTGTATTTCCATGAAATCTTTCTCATACAATGTAAAGATCTTTACCAATATGGTTAATAATGCTCTGCAAACTCACTACTATTCTGTCTCTGGGAAGAAGATATAGTTTTATATCTTTACAAGAAGAAAAGTATAGTAAAAAAATAGATGCAAGTAGGAAAAGTCATTGAAGATATTTTTATCCATGACTCGCAACATGGTTCTGGGACAGCTAGAAGATAATCGTATTGTTTCATCAGGTGTAGTTTATGGCTACAGAAAATTTAAGAAAGGATATTTTAATTACACATCATTATTTTTGTCTCCAGGAAAGAAACAATACTTTGGTAATATTTTGCTATTATTTACTATTTAGCAGTTCAAGAAAATTCCATGTAGAGATAAGTAATTGGTAAAAAGTTGTTATCAAGCACAGTAGCTGAGGAAAAATAAGCTAAACTGGATAAACATAAATGATACCTCTGTCTTTAACAGACAGAGTGAACATTCCAGAGTAATGAAAACTTCCTACCCTCAAGTTACACAGATGTATTGGTAAAATGTCAAAAGCAGATGAAGAGTAAAATCAGTTTTGGAGAGAAACCAACGGAGGACATCATTGGTTTAGTCATTCCAATTTACAGTCTAATTGGAAATGATGAAAAGAATTATATCAGCACTAAAGCAAAAATGGTTGCAATAAAAACAAATAAATAAGGAGAAATTGCCTGAATTTCAAGTTGTTTAACTTTTTATGACATTAGTTTTGATTATGACTTTTTCTGAAACCAGAGAAAACAAGGAAAGTCTTGAGGCTGTGCCTTATTCTTCTTTATTCTAATGTGCTCGTGCCTCTGTATACCGAAATTCATCATTGCTAGTTTTCATACTTCCTTTAAAAAAGTTGAGCTAAGTAATGTATCTACTAATTCAAAAAACACCAGTTTACAAAAATAATTAGTTTTAAATGAACACTGTGCTTATTTTGCTTTTCATGACATCCATCAAAGCTGAATATAAAAGTTTGTTATGAACTAACAGCTTTCTGTCCTGTGATTAAAGGGCACACAATGACCTCATGAGCCACCCTTTAGACTTCCAGTGCTTCTGGCTTTAATATTCTGTGCTAGAATCACAGAGATCTTCTACAGATGCTAAGCGTTCAATCCTGAAGGCTCCACTTCATCATCAGGTAATTAGTATTTTCATTAACTTGCTTATTGTCAAGGAAAATGAGCCTTGATCATCTAATTTTTCCTCAATGAGTTGAATATTGTAATATATCTATAATTAATGTGTTTTATGCCACAAACGTGTAATGGAGTGGAAATCTGAGCCTGCTCCCAGCAGTCACTGTCAGTAAATGTTTGATGAATAAACAGAGACTTTCTAATGGGAAATGGTGGCGACTTTTATAAGCAGACACAATAAAGACTTTATTAACATACTTAAGAAGCATTCTGGGAAATAGAATTGAATGCATTATTACTGTAGGCTCCTTTTGTGAAAAGTAAATTTTACTGTCCCCATAACAAATGTTTGCTTATTTGATGTAACTTATAGTGTCATTCTTTTATGGAGCATCTTTTAGTGTAAATCTGTGAAGCATTTCAAACTAGCTACATATTCCCTATAGGTCTATGATCTAAAAAAATATCCCTCTGAAATTTGTATAAACTAATCACTTATGCACCTGGTTGTAATAGAAAAAGATATAAGAATTAAAAAACCACCAACTAGCAGATATGTCAAAAATCAATTGAAAGTAAAAATCTTGTTTAAATGAAAATACAATGTAGGTGTTCAGAAAATGAAGAGAAGCTGGGTGTAATGGAAGATAGTTTGCAATGCCACATCTGCTACAACTGAGGCTAAATATGTCTTTAAAATGTATTAATTAACAGCTCCAGATGTAATATCAACATGCTGTAATGAAGAGCCAGGAGCATCTCTTGGCTTCTTGACTGGTTCCAGAATGGAACTAAAATTGTAATGGCTCAGTATTCAGAGATGCCTCATGAACACAGCCTGTGCTGTAATCAGTGATAGCTACAGACTGTAAGAACACAGCCTTTAGAAAAAAGAATGTCTTTTCCCTTTTAAGTTTGTTGGGGTTTCTTTTTTTTTATTTTTTATGTTGGCATGGTGTTTGCCTTTGCAGAAAACACTGTATCTGGGGATGAACAACCTACCTAAATAAGAAAGACACTTGAATCACATTTACTGCTTTTACCCAGCTAAGTGCAAATTCTGAATTCTAATTTTCATGCAATTCAGAAGCTTTCTGTAGCATTGACATAATGTGACAGAGAGCAATAATAAAAAGAGCAGAGGAGAAAGGGAGAAAGGACAGGGAGTAGGAAGCAAAGAGGTTTCCCCTGAAAGAAAATTAGAGAGGGCAATTGAAAGAGTAAGCAGGCTGGTCTGCAGCTCTTTCTTCTCTCCACATCCTTGTCATGGGAATTTCAGATACTCCCTTCTCTAAGACACCTTTTGAATCCCTGCCTACCTGACTGCCACAAGCACAGACTGGACTGGGAAATAGCCCCATGCTGCCTGTGCTGCCAGGAGTGGTCCAGAAACAGTTGGCAGGGTCAAACTCCAGAGTATGCTCTGGGACAGGACCTATGGATGTTACCATGGGGGAGTTGGCTCTGTTTCACATATATGAATGGGAGCTTGTCAACTGTACTTTGTGGAGAGGACTCAGTATGCCTTGGGTGTGATGCATCTATCCTGCTTTAGGTGTCTACTTTAAGATTTCTGAATGAAGATATAAAGAACTGTTTCAACTCCCTTGATTGATTTTGGAGGCAAAAGTTTAAATTTTATGTTCCATTAAGGTATTTTTAATATTATGTTAAAAATTTACATTATTTAGGGAAAATTATGATGGACCATATTTTAGCTTTAGAGTTGCAATTCCATCAGGAAAGTTAGTGGGTTTGAACATTGTCTTTGGACTAGTTTTTTCATTTCCACTTTGCTCTGGCACATAGAAAAATAGAGAACTGAAGTTTTGATCCAAGTCAACCCCAAGACATAGTTATATTGTAGGCGCATGCAGAATGCAGAAAAGAATTGCCTACTCTTGTGTATCATAACTGACCAAATGCAGATGTCTATTACATCTATATTTACAGTAGCTCTTAAATCCCCAGAGCAATCAACAGAGATGCTCTCATCTACAGATTATGATTTCACAGAATCACAGAATAACCAGGTTGGAAGAGACCCACCGGATCATCGAGTCCAACCATTCCCATCAATCTCTAAACCATGCTCCTAAGTAACTCATCCACCCTCACCTTAAACACCTCCAGGGAAGGCGAGTCCTCCCTGGGCAGACTGTTCCAATACCTAACAACCCTTTCCGTGAAGAATTTTTTCCTTATCTCAAGCCTGAATCTCTCTGTGAAGAAAATTTTCCTTATCTCAAGCCTGAATCTCCCCTGGCGGAGCTTGAGGCCATTCCCTCTCCTCCTGCCCCCTGTGTACTTGGGAGAAGAGGCCAGCTCCCTCCTCTCCACAACCTCCCTTCAGGTAGTTGTAGAGAGTAATAAGGTCTCATCCTAATATAGATCTCTCAAATAAGCCAGATGAATCACAGTCTAAACATTTGCATTCTTGTTACCTCTTCAGTAACTTCAAGAAGAATCAAAGGTGACTCATTCCAATTTGACATTTACTTAATAGATGCTTAGAATTAACCTAGATTAATCTCCCTTTGAAAACAAACTGGTCAAAACACTAGAAATCTGACTGTAGAGAATAATTTAGAATGTCAGAAGATGAAGTTGTGAGAGTGAAGTCTACTTTTTTTAATGATGATATAGTTCAGAAGTGATCTTGACTTAAATACAGTGCAGGAGATTTCATTGAAGATATTTAGTAAGGGCAAGATTGGGAAGAACTTACAAGGGGATTTTTAACTCTGGCCCACAAGGTTTTCCAATAAGCAGGTTCTCCATCTCTCGATAAAGGGCTTTAGTCAAACCAGCTTGTGGAAGATTAAGTAATGTTGTGAAATCCATGTTCATTCTAACCAAATTTAGGCACCTAGTTGGGGGTCCAAAATGAGGTGTATGGTCACCGTAACTTCCTCTAGGGAAAGGCATTCATCTTCATATACAGTCCTCTTATGTGATGTATTTGCCTTAGCTCTTGCTATCTACAACTAGGAATGAAAATACTCTGAGCTTTGAAGTTTGATAATCATGACCTCTGACAAGTCTGATTTAGGTATAAAGATCAAAAAAGAAATCTTACACTGTCCTAAACTTCCAGGTATAAATTTAGAAGTTTTTTGAGGGTATATTTCAATCAATACAAGAATGACATTTTAAATTTTTTTATTTTTTATATTCATTGTCTGTTGCAATTATTCAAATGGATGAGATGCTTTACAACAGATATAAAAAAAAATACCAAAATTCTAAAATCAAACCTTTGATAAATCAATATATAAGATATATTATAGTTCTCTCTGGTATCATAAACAAAACCAATGAATTTAAACAGTGATCCAATTTTCAGAATGTTGGAAGAAAGAAAAGCATGTATTCCTCTGATGCAAAAAACCCAATTAAGTAAGATTTTGAGACATTTCTGTCTCTAAGCCTTTTTATCAGGTGGAATCTGGATTGTTCTGAAAGTATAGAGAGTTCTAGCAGCTTTTCACTGCAGAAGGGATTATATTAGTTTTGTGCAGTTCTGGTATGTAAGAACACATTGAATAGTATAGGAAATATCTTATAATTTGCCCCATGTTTACCTTAACTGAAAGCTTACTATTTTATATCTGAAATGTAAAAAGGAAAGAAAGTATTTTGCAGGCCAGAGTTAACTATTACTGCAAGAGATAAAATTCAGGCAAGCCCTTTTTTCCCATAGAGCTACCCAAGAAGAAAACACACCATTGAACAGCAGCAGCACAGACTAGAAGCACAGTACTGTTGTCCAATGTGTTGCTATTGATCTCAATATCTACACTTTTTTTTGTCTACTTTACACTAACATTATTTAAACTAATATTTGCTCTTGTCTTCTAATAGAAGTTACATATATTTCTACAGACTTCATTGATCTTACACATTTTTCTGGAACTATCTGATGTTCAGTAAGATATTTATTCTGGGATCAGATATTTGAATTTTTACAAAAATAAATTATTGAAAGTGTAAGCTAATGACTTTTATGAAAATTCTGAATTAGAAATGGATGAAACATGGCAATGAAAAACCAAAGTAATATGCTGTTTCCTATTTCACTGCAAAAGGACAGAGAAGAAAAAAAGATTAGAAAATAATGCATATAAAGGCCAGATAGCTGTGTCCTGAGGCCATCATGCGCTTCCCTAATGGACTACAGAACATGTAAAATAATTAATCATGTGGAGAAGGTATCGCCAGGGTTAGAGATGGGGTCTTCAGCTTTTAATGGAAATCCTCTGTGATTGAGCTGGGAAAAAAAACTTATGTAGTTAGAAGAGGAGGGTGTTTGTCATACTTAACTCCTAATAGTTCAGGAGCACAATAAAATACCATACATGGTTCAACACCTTTATTTTGTGGGGTATTAAAACTATATATAATACAGGAAAAGTACAAATATGGAGTGAAACACTTCATGATAGTGTTCACAAATTTCTGTAGAAGGAATGCTTAGAAGGTTAAACTCAGACTCTCTGGGGTCAGATTTGTTTCCCCACTAGCAATATATCTCCCCAACTAATCTTTCTGTATATACTTCTTAAAAAAACATGGTGTATTTCCTACTTGTCTCTTCGATAGATTGCTGGGTAGAGTGAAAATGGATCATATTTGTGTCTTTGTTAGCGGCCTGAACACAAAAAGCATATCTTAAAATGATAATTAAACCAAAAATATTGGTTTAGTATTAACATAGAAATTTTACAGGGAAAGAAGAGTATTAAGTTAAGACAGAAGAACTTCAAGCACAGTTAAGATTACTTCTGCATACAAAATCTGAATCTGTCCCTTTGGTGGAGACACATTACATTAGTCTTTCATAATGTGATTTGGAACCTATTTTTTTCCACAGGATACTTTCCTTATTTATTGTATGGGATAAACAGCATTCATTATTTGAGCTGTTCCTTTAAGTTTTCTGCATCCCCATAGGTCAACAAATGAATTGAACCTTTATTTCTTCTGTGCTATTTCAAGTACTCATCCAACAGTTTGGGTGTCCAAATGGAGGTAGCTAACATACATTTTATTCAGAACTTGAGCGTTTTGCAGTATGCAGGGATGCTCTTCAGTACTCCCACAAATTGAACTGAGAAGCTTCAAACAGGGTGCTCAGAAAATGAAAGTACAATCCACTGAGAATCATACATCTTGAAAGTATTAGTCAACAAAATAATTGTTTTTAGCCAATAGGCCTGAAAAAGAAAGATATATCTAGGTTTGCAAGAGATTTGTTAGAGGCAGCATAAAAAATATTTAAAAGTTCTCATATGAATTATTTGGTATAGGTCAAATTGTACACAGTAAAGAAAAATGAGTTCAAACTGAAATAGTAACACAGACAGAATGAGTTTGTTATAGACTTTTCACTTGTCACTGCACTTTTGAGTCTGTTTAGAATCAGAAATACAGGGGTTGAGATTTTCCCAAATCTGATTTTTTTGGGTCACCAGTAGGCAAATAGATATTTCAAGAGGATCTACATTTGTGAGATTTGGAATTCAACTCATCCAATTTATAATTATATTTTAAAAAATCTAAATTATGTCAGTATTTATTAATTTTTAGGGGTTTTAATTGAAGAATTAGCAGTCTGTTCCCACTCAGGAAAAAGTAAGATTAAATTAGCTAGTTAAGGAGAAAAATAATTAACTGGGAAAACAGAAATAAATTAACTTATCTCTGTAGCAATACATGTTCAAAGCAGAGGAAGAAACATTCCCACATAGCCAGTTTTGGGATTACGTTAGTCTTAGGTTGTACCAGTCACACCAAAAGGATGTAAATAGGCAAGCAAACAGACACAGAAGCATTATTGACGTTGCTTTCCAGCTTGGGCAAGAAGTTAATCCCATTCAGAGCTGCCATCTGAGTAAGAACTACATGAGTCCTTATCCTGTACAGCAACTCACATCACTATGAACAAGAATTTTGTGGATACAGACAAACACCTCAGCCTCAGAGGCTGCCTGTTTGTCAGTCCTGCTGCCTTTGGATGATCTGTGGATGGAAAGAAGGGACTGGTGGCCAAGAAAGAGACAACTGGAAGATACTAAGAGGGTTTCACCGGAAGCAAAGAGGATGTGAAAAATGTAAAGGGTCTGAATGTGAAGGAGATTGAACTCTAATAGAAAGTTAAAACGGCTGGACTTATGCCCACCATAAGTTAATGGGAGTTCTGACATTCATTTCAGAAGCTGTGGTGTCAGGCCCTTGTGAATTAACAAGAACTGGAGCACAGAAGAGAAATAAATAAGCTGCCCAGAGGACTAGAACTGTTTGTGCCTAAGGGTGCAACTGTGCCGTGATTTGATGTGTGTATATGTATTCATACTAGCTTTAAACTGGATTGAATGGATGCTACTGAGGGTGTCTGAGGCTGTGACAGCATGTACTTCAGCACAGGCTACACAAGCCTACAGAGCACCTGGGTGCTTTCTCAAGTAGCTGCCATCCCCTGAAGCATGTGTTGCTGCAGCTTTATTCATACATAGCTGTATCTCCTCCAAGTATCATTGCCCAAACCACTGCAGGCATGATGTAAGTATTCAGAGGCTCTGGGTTTAACATGAGGAGTTTTTCATCATCTTTATCATAGGGGTGTGGAGAAGGTGGCTGATGTTCTGATCTTATAGCATGAAGCCTGTGTCGTGATGCTTAGTTTCCAATACACTGATGATGCAATCAAACTATGTGGTAAAAAAACATGTATGTATGAATATGTGTGTAACTGTGTTTGCTTTAATTCTTAGCAAAACAGATATATAAAAGAAAAGCTAAGCATACATACAAGCACTAAGGGAACCTTAAGTACAATGGGTTAAGCTACCATGAGGGGTAAGGAGGCCAAGTGTCTGAACATCACATCTGTGGCCTAGTGACAGACAGACTAGGGCAGTGGAGGTGAGAAGAGTGGTCATATGATGGTAGTTGAAGTGTCAAGGGGCTACAATTTATTGAAAAGCTGATCACAAAGGAGAAAATCCTTCATGCATATTATTAGTGCTATTGATTGATTTATATAGTGCATTTCTTAAGCAAAGCTCTTTATAGAATTACAAACTATTAAAGCTGAGTGAATAACTCATAATGAATAATTTATCCCATGAATTTAACCTTTCTTTCTGCTCATGAAATAGCCACAGAGATCACTATTTCCTTAATTATTCCATGAATTTTTTAATGAACTTCTAAAACACTGTGAACTGATCACCAAGAACATTCTTATAATACAAGATAACCAAGGTTTCTTTGGGTCCTGCTTGTTTAGAAACAACAAACTTGTGGCTAACAAAAGCACCTATGCTATCCTATGCAAATCTGGTGGATTGCAGTCTGTGCCTAGTACACAGCATAGTGCTTTACAGAGATAGCTGAGCTGTCTCTGAACATGCAAGTTTATGACAGAAAGCGTAAGAGCGTTGGCAATGCAGAGGTCTAACCCTGCTATCCATCCTTGAGTAGAAACAGCCTTGACATAGCACAGAACTTACTATTATTACTAGGGGATGCTGACAAATGTGGGTGCAGGGTCTTGTGGTGATGGGGGAGCACATCCGGAGCCCTTCTGCAGTGTTACGTAGCTCAGGAGTACCTGGAGATACTCCCTGTACGTGTCAAACCAGCTGATTATGAACCTGAGCAACACTGGGTTTTTTTGAATCAAAGCCTTCATTCATTGTGATTCAGCATAAAGCACAGGATAATATTTTTTCCCTGACAGGACAAGTATGTAAAGCTCTGAATTTCAAAGCTATGCTGTAAAATTCCTCTTCCACGAAAATTCAGGCAAGTAGCATCCATGTCTGCTCTTTGACGCTTTTGCCAGGATGGCTTAATTTCGTAAATGTTGGCAGAAAGTGAGTGTGAAAGAAAAGTGGACTGCAAACTTGGGCAAAACAGTGGGAGAAGGTGTGCACTGTGCACTTGGCCCACAAACCAGCTAACCCTTGGAATTGTTCTGGTTTGTTTATATTGAATATTAGCCATCCCTAAGGAAAAAGGGAACTAAGAAGTAACAGGAATAACAGAAGCACTATCCAATAGTTTGCGGAGAAGACTGTATCTTCTGAACAGGAGTGTTAACTGACATTTCATTAGGAAACATAAGGAGGACTACATAGCAGCTCACGTTAACCTATCATCTGTAATGCAATCACAATTTTTGGAGGCTAGAGGTAAGTTCTAAAGTATGTAAGTGGTCACCATCTGACACTGTTAACTCTTTTCCTTTCAGGTTATGCCACATGATGTTTTAGAACAGTTTCACAACTAAAGTTTCATGCTGCAAAGATGGAGAAAAATGAACCAGCACAGCTCTATGTTCTGGCAATGGACAGTTTCTTTTCAATTAAAGAACAAGCTTTGAGATGTTTCCACTGTAACTGTATCCTAATGGAATGGGAACAACAACTGAGGAGTAATGCATTTTTTAGCTGCTGTTGAGTGTGTTTGTTGGTGCTTCCCAATGTTGATACCTTGAGTGTGGCAGCAACAATAATTTACCTGCAACAGCATAGTTCAGTCTTAAATGGAGTAATTTAAAACAAAATATTAACAGTATCTGTAGATTTTTTTTTAAAAGGAGAACTTGATTTGGTATAAAGACATACAAAATCCTGCTCTCAGATCTCTACTGAGCTTCCAAATGGAGAGCAGACTTTCTGAGTCTTTATCTTCATTGACTCTAGTTTTTAGATTCAGGAGTATAATTTTACTGAAAAATGACATTAATTATCCTGAGATCTTGTTTCTGTCAGCTCTTCTGGCATGCTCAGTGGAACAATTTTGGAGTGATATCCCCGTGGTTTGCAGTCGTGGGGTCCACATATCAAATTTCTTCTGTATGGAAGGAAACCAGAGGAGTTCTTGGATTGCTTCTGGGTTTCCACTCCCAGAAACAAGCTGGAACAAGTCCATTGTAACCCCCTCCCCCAGGGTGAGTATGAAATGGATTTCAGGTTCTCAGCAAGAATTGTTTTGATCTATAAATCCAATCCTATTTGTCCATACTGATCAATAAGGTAGATATAGGAACAGTTAAGGAAAAAGTGAATACATTAATTTCAGTTTGAGACAGTCTGGATGTCCAAATTAAAAAAATATTATGTAGAGTAAAAACACAGCTCTGACTTTTGATGAAGTTTAAAATTCTTATGTCAGATCATTGTTACCTTTTAAAAAAGTAGTTATGTAATGCAATTTTCCTAAAGCACACGCTAATTACGATAGTGTATTGTTCTCTTCTTAGCAAGCTGAACAATCCCTCTACCTTCATAACATTTAAATAGAGAATTAGACAATTCTGGATACCTGATCACTATGCACTTCAGATGTTTAACAAATGTTATGAGCGTAAGTGTGCATCTCAAATGTATATTTATATTGTTGTGCATAGAGTAATGTGTCTTCTGGGTCCTATTGTAAACAAGCTGTCAAGCTCAACTGGGTTAGTCTGTAAAAATATCTTTCCATAAATAAATTGGAAAAAAAAACCCCAACACTCAAGCAGCCTCTTCTAAATGGGCTTGATCAGAAAATAGCTGGGGGTAGGGGCGAGAGGGATGGTGAGGGGGCGGTATATAATAACAGAATAATGTAGTCCTATGCAGATTGCTTCTCAAAATGTCAGTATTTGTAATGTTGGGATATAGTAAGGTTTTGGCTACTTTTCTTTGTTCTTTGCTTGGTGGAAAATTCCAGATTCAACTATGTCCAGTCACACCCACTTTGTTATTCATCTGTTCTAGTTCACTCATGTCCTACCAACTTAGATATGACTAAAATTATACACAGAGAGATCAAGAGTGCACTTGCCTGCAACATGTTCACTGCTGCAGCAGCAGAACAGAAGTATGACAGCATCAGACAGAAGAGGTGACTTTTACAGGCAGCCCAAGACTGAGGAGGATTAGAAGTAATACACAAGATCCAGAGATTAGTCCTGGTGAAATTATAACAGTGTTAACGGAGATCAAATGTAATTTATTTTGATTCCTTTTCTGAGCATGAAATCTCTGTTGCTGTGGCTGTTTGTCTCTTCTCTGTCACCTTCTTTGATCTACTTTGTTTTCTTATACAAATACTGTATGTAATTATGACATTTATGCCAACCTTTAAAATAAAATCACTTTTGTTTTGAGGAGAGTTACATAGCAGTGCTACCAGACTTCTCATAAATCCAGTGTAAAATGCTCTGACATGCTAACAGATGAAAATATAATTGATTATATAAAGCTTATTTTAGAACTTGCTAATTAAGGTCATGAATGACTTCCATTAAAAACTCAAGTTTATCTGTTCATTCTTTTAAGGAATGAAATTATCTGTTTTTTAATCATTGGAATTAAAATTCTTTCTTTTGAATTTGGAAAATACTGTTTTCTGGAAGTTACTGGTGAAGAAGGTGGTATAAAAGATACAATTATCTTTTGTCCCTTTCCAAAAGAAGTTTAAAACTGGCTAAATAATGATAATAAAATTCAAAAGGCTCTCCGATGAAGACAACCTCCAATGAGGACTAGGTCATGAGCATTTGAAAACATATAATGACATATTTGAAGATTTTTTCAGATTGCTTTTAGTATATATTAGATCGTTTAGAAATAGAAAATCTTCTGTTCTTATGTCTCTCTTTAGCATGCACTCATATTGAGATTTAGTCTCATACCCTCCATTGCGATCAGTGCTGGCTGCTTCATTGCCTTCGCCTTGGATAGCCACCAATATTAACACAGAAGGAAACAGCATGCCATCACTCAAACTTAACAGACCCCTCTGAAGGCAATATGCATAAATTTGAGTGATTACAGAAAAGTGAAGAACAATAAGGACTCACCTATTTAGTGACAAACAATGAACTATATCAAAAAACATAACATGCAAGGATGAGGCTGAGATTTTCTTATCCGTCAGTGTATGCCTGATAACTTTGACACAAAAACTTGCTGTTCCTTTACTTATAAGAAGTTATGCAATTTAGTAAAATTATTCTTCTTCCAAGTTCATAGCATTATGGCTTAAAAGTTCTGTACAGAATCAGCGGCTTCAAGAAAAACATTCTTTTTTTTCCTTGCATTGGTTGGGATTCAACATCAAGGCTCAGAAAGTATACTGAACAAAGCTACAACTTGGTCTGATGCTGTTAACATCTTCTGAAAGATTCCTGCAGGCATCATCAACACATTTTTTGCCAATGTGGTGTTGCTGTGTATTGCTGTATAGTACTGCACTGTAGAATTAATTCTAAATACTTTTTTATAGTTTTTGTTGTCCAGCCTAGGAGTCTTTTCTCTGGCTTCCAGAAAGCTTATCACAAATTAATAAATTCTTCCCCTTTATTCTCTAGCTTCTGAATGTGCAAGTGTTTGGAAAAAGTTCTTGAATATAGTGACTTTGATAAATCTTTGGAGCTCTACTCCCTTTGATTTGATGAATGCAATTTTGTCTCCCAGTGCCATACACCAGTTATGTTCTGATATTCTGATGTTATTTGACCTCTTTCACCAGTTAATCTGGAGGAACTATTCTGCAGTGGCAAGACTCATGAAATGTTGGGGCAATGTCTCCAGTGTGATGGCTGGTCTCTAGGTGCCTATACAATACACAGGCTAAATGCTATATTTCTGTAGACCATTCACCATGTGCTCAGAAATGGCATTGCCTTGTCTGAGCGGAGTTCTTTTACTCCCTCCTGTTAACAGAGGGTCTTCACCACAACCACCCCATATCAGCCCTTACTTAACCCTCTGCTTCCATTTGGAAATCCTGTAGACTGCTCCATTAGCTTTTTTTTTGTCAGTTGACAACTTACACAGTCAGTTTAACAGTGGAAGTGTCATTATCAAGATGTCCTAGTACAGGCAGACTGTGAAACTCTGCTGCCTTCTCTCTTTGTGCTGATTTCTTGCTGTATATTGTAAAGGATACAACTACTATTTATGTTGTTTCTGTTGTGTCCCATCATAAGTCTTAACCAGAATACCTATGCATTTCTCCATTCCACAACCCTGCCAACAATCATATATTGGTGATGCATGTGTGTGCAAAAGGGGGTTACAATTATTACTAGGGCAACAAATATTCCTGATTGTTTCGTTTCACCTTATTGAAACTTGCTGTCTCTAACCGACTTTTCCATAGTGACTTTTAGTGGTGATCGTATCCTCTTTCCTTTTGCTGTGGCTGCATATTTTCTTCTTCCCTTGTCCTGTGTGAATATCCAATGATTAAAAATAGTGGAATAAGCTAAGACTTAAGTTAGAGAAGGAGAGTTCGGGACTACTACAGAGCAACTCTTACTGAATAGCACTGGACCTGTGCTGACATTAACAATAAAAAGGAATCATCTGTGGAAGCAAAGATGGTAAGTCACAGAGGGCATATATAAGTGCAGCCTCAGAGCTATAAAAGCCAGACTGACATTTATCACTCTCTGCATATTGAAGCTGTCACATTGGTCCTTAGATGATGGTGTAACTACCTTCAAGACATTTTTTTAGATATGAAGCAAAGATTAGAGAGGGAATGAGAGTGAGAGAGAGGCTTGCTAATAAGTATTGGGTGAAAGCCACATAAAGGAATTAGCATTTATATTATTTATTGTACCTTTTTCACCAGCCATATCCCCCTTCTTTCTAATTCTTTCCCTCCCCTTGGATTTTTCTAACATTGCACTGAGAAGCTACTTGTACATTAAACCTAGTTCAGCTTCAGAATGGATTAAAATCAGTTTGACTAAACACTGTGTTCAGTGAACGACAAATTGTACAGCTTCACACATTATTATTTGTGCTAAAAGCTATTATGTAAATATATTGGCTTACATAAGCTTAAATAGGATGATACAGGAATGCAAAGATAGGGCTTACATACAGATCTATTGAAATGAGCATATCCTCTAATAGAAAATTGCGTATTCTCACTCAGAGGGCAGAAAATAACCATATGTCTATTTTAGTGGTTATGTCTTGAAATGATGCACTTATTCCTTTTATAATATTTTGAAATAAATACATATGGGACCGGTCAGATGTCAACAGTGGCACTGAAAGGAGTATGAATTAGTCACACTGGCACACAGGGCCCTGGAACAATGAACACTGCTCTGGAAGACCCTTGAATGCAAGCCTATTTGCCTCTTAATCCAAATGAATAATTAATGATAATTATCATGCTGCAGTTATTATCTGTGATAATAATATATCCGTAAGGTGAATAAATTCAATCTGCTACTATGCAGAAATGACAACTCATAATATTCTTAAGAAATACAGATATAATTATCAGTATTAACGGTCAAGAAAAAAAAGAGATTTTTATATAAAGAATTACAGCAAAAGGTCTGAAATTTTGTGAGAATGAATTTGATTGCATTGTGTTTATTCTTTAACTGTCATTTCTATTGCATCAGTCTGCAATGCTTTCATAGCTTACTTTCCTAAGATCCACTTAGTAAAAGCTGAAATGTGTATTTCTTCATTACAATCTATCTATAACTTTTCCATCAGCTCACTGCTAGAGAAGATCAGGCTCAGAAGCCTACAAGCACCCATATGTAAACTGGTCCATTTGTGCAGTTCACCATGCTGGCAATTTTCCTCAGCTGCAAAAACTTTAACGTATTAAAGCAAAAATCAATAAAAGCAAATAAAATATTAAAAGGTCAAATACATGTTTGAAGCTTGTACAAAAACAGCCGTAACATTTATTTTTGAAAGCACTGTAGGTGAGCTGTCAGCTAGGCAGAATAGTAGGCAATCATATTTAATCCAATCTCCCTCATAGGGCTTGTTGTGACAAAGGAACTTGGAAGGGGGATGGGTGTATGGGAGCAAGAGAAAGTAAATATCCTCCCATTCTGTTTGAAATTGTTTTTATATCTCTTTATTTTGACTATTGAGATTCTCAGTCATATAAATTAAAGACTTTAACGTCTACTTAAGTTGAATTAAATTAATAATTGAGAAAAAGCTTTGAAATTCAAAGTTCATGCAGACCTTTAACTCATACCAGGAAGGCTTGGTTTTTCCCTCCTTCTTTTCATCCTCTGATTTGAGAACTGGATTACTCAGGGGAATGGTAATGAGATGGAGAGTTTCTCACCTCTAGGTCATTGCTTCAAATCTGGCCCAGGTTGGTAGGAACCAAAATTCATTATCATCTACTTACGGTTCAGTGACCTATGTGAAATAGGTTGATGGTCTTTCAGTCTAGTTTTCAGTGGGCAAATGTCCACACAATAATAAACACTAAATAGTACTGGAATAGGACTGAAAGTTGTGTTTCCAACATAAAGTGCAAGGGTTGTTGTGACAATCCCTCAAAACCCTGGCACATCCTGGGAATACTTTCAGGAGGGGCAGTGAGTGGTGGTGGTGTGTTAATTCTTTCATGATTATCGTTACAATTCATCTATTTTTAATTTATTTCCTAAAGAAATGGGCAAAAGAAATTGTCTCTTTTTCACTCCCTTTTTCATCAGAAAACAACAGATTTCCCTCAAAGTGGATCCTGACAGGTGACAAGAATAATAACGTGTAAGAGTCAGTAAAAGGATGCATTATTAATCACTCTGGGTTTCATTTAGGCCGTCAGCTCAGTGGGTGAGTTCTGTAGAAGGAAGAGTGGAGATATTATCATTATTATTTACTTGTCCACTCAGGAGTCACGAACCAGGACATCATTGTATTGAGCAATGTGCAAACATAGAAGACAGAGTTAGTCCCTGTCCTAAAGAACATACAAATTAATGATAAAACAAGAAACAGTGTATACTTACAGGTAGATGGACATAGATGGAAGAATACCAAGAGATAATTATGCTATGCTTGACAGTTTAGTAGTTATTTTTAATAACAACATGATGTTTCTATTAATAAAATGATAAAGTACGTTGCCAAGCCCTTTTGTGGGCATCAGAGAGAGTAATTTTCACAGAATCACAGAATAACCAGGTTGGAAGAGACCCACTAGGATCAGCGAGTCCAACCTAAGTGCTCCTAAGTACCTCATCCACCCTCACCTTAAACACCTCCAGGGACGGCGACTCAACCACCTCTCTTGGCAGACCGTTCCAATGCCTAACCAACCTCTTCGTGAAGAATTTTTTCCTAATGTCAAGCCTAAATCTCCCCTGGTGGAGCTTGAGGCCATTCCCTCTCGTCCTGTCCCCTATCTCTTGGGAGAAGAGGCCAGCACCCTCCTCCCCACAACCTCCCTTCAGGTAGTTGTAGAGGGTAATAAGGTCTCCCCTCAGCTTCCTCTTCTCCAGGCTAAACAGCCCCAGCTCTCCCAGAGAGAAACAGAGAATTCGGAGAGAAGTTATATTTGCAGATGTTAAGACAATCATGAAGGACAGTTTGGGGAAAAGAGCTTATTTGAAAATGGGACAAGAGGACAACCAGTGCTAACACTGGCTGTGCATCAGAGTTCAAAAATCAATACAAAATTAGTAAAGTATGAAAAGTGTGAAGAATATTCACAGGTTGCTGTTATATGATATCTACTGTGGCAAGTATGGACAGAGGCAAGGGGAAAGAAAAATAAGTGTTACAAAAGCACAGAGCTAGAAGATATTTGCTACAGCAACCCAAGTGCAACACAATGACATCACTGGCAAACAAAACAGTGTTGTAGTAAGCTAGATAGAAGGTGATTCATACACATGCATACACACTCTATATGTGCCTATGCATGTGTATGAAGGGAATAACTGAGTGGGAGGATGCAGAAGAATTAATCTTGAAAATACTTTGCCGAAAGACTTAGATAACTCAGGCACAGCCTGTATGGGATCTACAATATATATTTTATTTTAAAAAAGTATTTTTATAATATGCTTCACCTGCAGGAAGGTGAAAATGTGATCCAGTGATCTAGAAGGTGTTACTGAAGAATATTTGTCAGAAGATGAGGGTCTTGCTTAGCCTTTTTAACTTGTGAAGAAGTTAGGGATCCAAAAGCACGTAGAAATCCATTAGGCAGGCTTTCTTGTGGGGTGAAAAAGATGGCTTAGGTCAGAGAAGGAACGTCTTTGAACAGCTGCAGTTCATTTTCTTACGTGAATAGTATAAATAGAAAGAAAGAAGAGACTATCCATTTTGTAACTCCTTCCTGGAGCAGAAATTTTCTCCCCAGGAAGAAATTTGAGATTGATTTATAGAGGAAGTGAGAAAAGCCTGAACAGTAAGAAAGACTAGTAGAAGACAATCATGAAAAGAGGGCAGACAATCTTATGTAAAGAAAAATCTGGGTAGCCACATAAATGGTGATGGATGTGTAAAAGAGGATGAGAACAAGAGTAGTTAGGAAGAGGTTTTTAGAGTGTCTGGCAAGAACAGTTTCCATGAGGGGCAGGGGGCAAAAAGCTATGTTGGAGAAGATACATGTTGGAAAGGAAGAAGAATTACCAATTCTTACTCTAAACAAGACATTTGATGAATTTAAAATGAAATGGAGAAGGGACTTAAGGCTGTATATGGAGAGGAAAGAAAGGTCAAAGGTGGCTTTTCTAAGACTGAAGCATCTAAAACATACTGTACTGTGAGGGGAAAGTCAAAGCAGAATGTGAGGTTAAGGAGAAAAGTGAGAAAAGTAAGAAAAGAGGCTCTGTGTGGGAACAAATGATGTGAGGAGGTGGAATAGAACAGGGTCACCAGGGCATGGAGACGAGATTTGGAGGAGAGGGTAAAGGGGAAATGTCAATGTCTATGACAGAAAATAGTGCAACTTCTTTAAAAGGAGGAGGAAAATGGAGACGCATGCCAAGGTGAGGAAGGAAGGTCATGAGTACTGTGGTCTGTACTTTTTTTGGAAGAACAACAAAATTCAGGCAGATACCAAAGTAAAAACAAAAGAAAGAGATATGAGAAATTAGTTAAAAGTGGTAAAAAGTCATCTGGACTATGGCCCTATGATTCAGCTAAACAAGAGCTGGGTAGCTGGAAAGGCATCAAAGAGGAAAGGATGAATTTGCAGTGGAGGTTGATGGGAGAGATTATCTATGGTTCATGAAAAAGAATGGATAATGCATATGTTGGTAATAAGACATGAAAAGAGAAAGGCATAACAGAGCTTGAACTGGAAAAAAAGGAGTCACAGGCAGAGGTGAAGGAAAGTAGCACAAAATGTGTACAGAAGGCCTGTTGTTGGGCCTTCAGTAACAATTCAACTTTACAAAGCATGAGTATCCATCATAGTCGATGTTGAATGATGATGATACTGAGATGTGGCTTTTGATTCTTTAAGTTTCAAAATTCATTTACCCTATCCTGGTGAAAAAAACTGGTGAAAAAATCTCACTTGCCCTATTCCTTTTCAGGTGGTATAAATACATCTGCAACAGTGCATGTTCTGTCTCAGTGCCAGCACAAATTTCTTGTGAATTCAGTTGCTGCACAGAGAGTAGGATCAACTCCAGAGTACAACATAATTCGCACCGTTTTATTACTTCAGTTAGTCTGTACTGCAAACTTCACAGTAAATGCAAGTGTTGTTATTTCCTTTCCTTGGAATTTTGAAAATTTCCTTTACAGATGGTTGTAAAATGTAACATATAAGATCTATCAAGATACCAATTCTGGAATTGTTCGTCACTTTCTGGACTTGCATGA
The DNA here is from genome assembly GCA_033459285.1 of Clamator glandarius. NCBI lineage: Eukaryota > Metazoa > Chordata > Aves > Cuculiformes > Cuculidae > Clamator > Clamator glandarius. Next base: position 65,307 of record JAUNZM010000393.1, read on the forward strand.
TAGATTCCATCTTAGCGTCTATTTACACAGTATTTTTTCATATTAAACCTTTCCTCTCACATCCACCACAGTATTAGCCTATGGTCTAGGTAAATCCTGAAGTCATTCTCCTATACAGGATATTTTTATGTATATAATTTATTTATAATTAAAAGTTTATTTCAGAATATTTGGGGTATGTTTTTCACCTGTTTTTTTGCAATAAGGACTAACTCACAGTCAATGCAAATGATGGTGCAATGGACTATGAGTCAGTCTTCATATAATACCAAGTGAGGAGGAAACAATCAAGATTGATGTATCTATGGATGTAGTAGGCAGGTGTCAGTGGTTAATTTCGGTGATTAATTTCAGTGCACTAAAACTGAGTGGTGTCAGGAGTCCTATAGAGAAACAGAGTGAGTTCATCTCACTAAGTCTCCTAGGCAACTTTTCAAAATGGTTTTCAGGGGGACAGTATTTATCTTTATCCACTGTATCACTGTCATGTCTTACTCAAGCTCACTATTGTCGTGTCCAAATTAGTGGTAAAAATTAATTTTCACTGAAGTAACTGAAGAAATAAATAGCCTCTGTAAGTAATCTTTTAATGTGATGTGTAAATATGGCTTTACAGTCTTACATCTTAGTAGGTTTTTTTGGTCCTGATAAATTCTCTGTCTTCTCTCTACTGCTGCTGTGCAGTAAATACAACTGCTGCAAAAATAAATATATTGATTTAGTGATAGACAGTTAAGAAGTACTATTGCCATGTTCACAGGTCACTCTAAGAAGGAACCAGATCTGTAAAGGAAAAGGAATCATATCAAAGCCTATTGAAGGAATAGTATCTACCTGAATTCAAGTGGGATCTGCTCAGCTAGGCTGCAGTTTGGCCAGTCTGCACAGTCATCATCCCAACCAGCTACACCACTGTGGTGCCTTCTTCCTGCATAATAGTGCAGGATACAGCTGGAGGTGGCTTGTATGTGAGATGGTTGTGGTGAGAGTACAGACTGCAACTAGAGGAACAGAATTGGGAAGTTTGAAAAAGTGAAGTGAGCTATAGAGAGCAGGGGTAATGATGATAAGTACATCTCTTTTAACTCTAGGTACCAAGACTGCAGTTTGGCAAAGTACTTCAACAGTTCCTTGACTTAACAAATCATAGAATCATAGAATAACCAGGTTGGAAGAGATCCACCAGATCATCGAGTCCAACCATTCCCACCAATCTCTAAACCATGCTCCTAAGTACCTATTCCACCCTAACCTTAAACACCTCCAGGGAAGGCGAGTCAACCACCTCCCTGGGCAGACCATTCCAATGCCTAACCACCCTCTCCGTGAAGAATTTTTTCCTTACCTCAAGCCTGAACCTCCCCTGGTGGAGCTTGAGGCCATTCCCTCTCGTCCTGTCCCCTGTCACTTGGGAGAAGAGCCCAGCTCCCTCCTCTCCACAACCTCCCTTCAGGTAGTTCTAGAGAGCAATGAGGTCTCCCTCTCAGCCTCCTCTTCTCCAGGCTAAACAACCCCAGCTCTCTCAGCCGCTCCTCATAAGGCCTGTTCTCCAGCCCCTTCACCAGCTTTGCTGCTCTTCTCTGGACTCACTCCAGAGCCTCAACATCCTTCTTGTGGTGAGGGGCCCAGAACTGAACACAGTACTCGAGGTGCGGTCTCACTAGTGCTGAGTCATGAGTTGCTTGCAATTGTTAATTGACCGGAGGATATAAACAAGTCTCAAGGCATGTTTAAGACTAAACGTATGCATATAGGCTCTGCTGATTTAGAGGCTAAATGATATGAAGGAGTCTGTACATGGAACTGAGAAAAATGAAAGATAGTCTTATCTATCTTAGATAACAGAATGAAATATTAACTGCATATACAGAGGCTGCCTTTGGGATGCCTTTGGGCATGACTTGCTACTAATAGAAGCAGTGAAGAATAATAATTAAGGTAGCTTAGGCATACTGCATAGGAAGTTAGTGACCTGCACATCCTAGCTGCAGTGTCTCCTTTTGGATACTTCTGCTTATTTTAATACACAGTTATTCTATTAGACTAAAGACTAAAGTACTAGAACTGAAAAGTTCTGGAACCTAAAATAATACAACTGCAAATACACAAATAAATAAAGAAACAGTATTTCCCAGATCAATAGCTTTTTGAAAGTTCACTGATAATCTGTATATTTTGTGTTAAATGCTTGTGTAATTTGAGAGTGGCATATAGTATTACTGTTAACCAAGATTGCAGGAGCACCCAATGCACTGACTCGTATTTTCTCACATGAGAATACTAATCCAAATAAGTCCTCCCCTCATACAAAGTTATCATGACTTCTTTCCAGAACAGCTTTTAATAGGCTGGGGCTAATAGTGGAGAGAAAATCCTCTCCTGAAAGGGCCAGCACCAATGCAGCTCTGAAATGGATCACTAGAGTTTGTGGGTCTTATGCAGGGAAGCATGTTTAAGTCTGCTTGTGAGTCAGGCTGGCATGTTTACAGCAACATAGCCCCATGTGAACACTGATGGGCTAGAACAACCTCGATTAAGCAAAGTTGTGGATACGACATATGTAAATGCAGACATAAGAAAGTGGAATAATGGTGGAATGTAGGAAAGAGAAGCAAGGTCAGAGAAATTACTGACGATGACAAACAACCACTCCTGCTTCAAGAGTATTTGGACCTGCAGAGAAATTAAGTCACGTAATCCATCCATATTCAAGAATTCACTCCAATTTCCTTACAGTAGCAGAGCAAACATTTTCATAAAGCAAAGATGAAAATCTAGTTACTTCAAAGTGATTTAACAGCAACTGATGCTAACTATTGAGAGAAAAATCTTGATAGTACTTTTCTACAAGTACACTTTCTACAATATTTTATTTACAGAAAGTAATATTTTTCAAACAGCCCAATACTAGGATTTATTGGTAGGATGTTATTACAAAACACAACGGATGGTAATGTCTGTCCAATCTGAAATATCAGTAATAATCCTAAATCAATTGCTCCATTAATTCCCAAGGAAATATAAATGGCATCTTTCCTTGTAGACCTCAGTGTTTGTCCTCAGCTGATGAAATTCATCTCTAGCTATGTGGAATGATCAGGATTCTCCATCTACTTCTCTCCTGATTTCTGCTTCAAAAGGAATAATAGGTCAAAATAAGAAAACAAGCATTCCTACATGCAAATTAAGTTTTAAGAGCTGTTTGCACTGGAACTTGCCACTGTGTAGACTTATTTCAGAAACCCATAATGTCAACATTTTTCTCTTGAGAAAAATGGTGGTTTTATTTATTGCTTGTACCCATGTGACAATAAGTACTGTTGTGATCATACCAGAGAATGGAAGTGTTCTTCTTCATGCCTAGGTACACAGGTTGCTAATCAGCCTAACAAAGTTTCTCAGCTAGGACTTGAGTAAAATACTTTGCCTCTTAAGAGATTCTGTCTTAATAACATGTCTGTCCTTAGTCTACACTATAATGCCAGTTGTCACTGCTCTATTCTTGTGTGGAAACAGATCTCCAGAAAAGTAGGATTACTCTGTATCTTCAGTAACAAATTTCCAGTAGCTTTGTAGTCTCCATTTTGAGAACTGTGATGTTTACTGAGCATAGCATTATACTTTGGCTCTTGGATCAGTAGAACAGATAAATTATTTCTTGTCTGATACAGAATCACCTGTTGAAAAATCTGGGTATTTAGAGGAAGAAAAATATATTTACATAATTTTTGAAGTACTTATCTCCTTGAAATAAACATTTTTGTTTTATCAAAAACAAGTTAGAAACTATTCCATAGTGAATTAGATATAGCTATCAAGAGGAGCCTGTGAGGAAATGGTTTTAGAAATTTTCGTTTGTTCCAGTCAGTGAGGCCAATTGTGGTGCATTAATTTGATTTTCAATGGTTGTAGCTGACCATAGGCCCTTCAGCAGCCATGGTGATCCTACACCAACTTTCCTTTTCATTTTCCTACTGACATCCAGCACCCTTCCCTAAAATGCTTAGCATCACCTTAAAAGTTCTCTTGATTTCAGAAGTGGTCTCTGCCTATCAAAACACAAGTGAGATAAGCAAGAGAACAGGACCCAGAAAAGTATCAGTAACTTTAAAAATATTGAAATAAATTCAATTTTCCAGTCTCACAAGATGACATTCTTGACTGTGCCTGCTGATTGTGCTGTAATGTAAAGATACAGCAGTCAGTATTGTGATTACAGCAGAACTCTGCATATAGCAATTTATAGGCATTTTCCAAAGCAAATAAAACACACTTCTTGTTTGAATTAGAAGATGTCTAAGTGTAAACAGACATATTCGATACTACTTATTTCAAAATAATCACTGTGTTTTGTGTTTGTGTGTATATCAATGTCATTGGTATCAATGATAATGAATACTCAGAATTAAAGGACAGTTAAAAAAATACCTGGCATGAAATGCTGTAGGCTGTACAGTTGTTTTTAAAATGATGTTGGTGTAGTACTTAACAGTGCTTTTTCTTCCCTAAATACTTGCTCTTGAGAAGTCAGACTGCAAATCTTCAGATGTTTAGAGAGAGAGGGCAACCAGCCCTATACTTCTAACACTCTAGTTCCTTCCATGCCTTTAAAGACATTGTCAGCAATGTAAGACAAATTTCATATGATCAATCATTTCAAACAAATATATTATTTTTTCATGTCTACAGGTTGCTATCATAAAAACCCCTTGAATTGTGAAGACACAGTATTTCCCTTGGTTTTATGATTTTTGTAATCTGCTACTACCCTTCTGTCTAGTGTAACTTCTTTCATACTCTAGCGACATCTTAACTTGCGCAGATGAGCAAATACACAGCTATTATACTCTGGGTCATCTCCAAGTACCTGCAGTATTGAATACAGCCATGCTTCCTGCAGGGCTCAGAAAAAAATGAGCATCCATGATCCATTTGCATACTCAACATTTCATTTCTTCTAGCTAAGTGCACTTCTGCAGTCCCAGCAGTTCTGCTGCTGAATATCTAGCAGATATGAATCCCTCAGTGGGAGAAAATGTATACCTTGATAAAGAAGATTTGCAAATGAAATACTTTTGTTAAATTACAGCATCAGAATAACATACATTTGAATACAGAAATTGCCTAGGAATTTATGATTTAAAAATATTAGCAACCTTCACAACTCAAAGAGAAAGTTCAGTGTTACAAAAATTCTCTTTCAATAAAGAATAAACATAGAATCATGGAAACAAAGAACGGCTTGGGTTGGAAGGGACCTTAAAAATCATCCAGTTCCAACCCCCCTGACATGGGCAGGGACACCTCCCGCTAGACTAGGCTGCCCAAGTCCCCATCCAGCCTGGTCTTAAACATCTCCAGGGATGGGGCATCCACGGCTTCCCTGGGCAACCTGTGCCAGTGCCTCACCACTCTCATTGTGAGGAAGGTCTCTCTAATGTCTAATATAAATCATCCCCCTTCCAATTTAAAGCCATTCCTTCTCCTCCTATTACTACATAACCTTAGAAAAAGTCCCTCTCCAACTTTCTTGTAGGCCCCTTTCAGGTACTGGAAGGTCGCTATAAGGTCTCTCTAGATCCTTCTCTTCTCCAGGCTGAAGAACCACAACTCTCTCAGCCTGTCCTCATAGCAGAGATACTCAGCCCTCTGATCATCTTTGTAGCCCTCCTTTGTACCTGTTCCAACAGTTCCATATCCTTCTTATGTTGCGGATTTCAGAACTAGACACAATACTCCTGGTGGTGTCTCACAAGAGCCAAGTAGAGAGGCAGAATCACCTCCCTCACCCTGCTGGCCATGCTTCTTTAGATGCAGTCTAGGATGTGGTTGGCCTTCTGGGCTGTGAGCAGACATTGCCAGCGCATGTCAAGCTTCTCATCAATTAGCACTCCCAAGTCCTTCACCACCACTGGGTTGCTCTCAATCACATTGTCCCCCATCCTGTATTGAAACTGCAGATTTCCCCAATCCAGGTGTAGGACCTTGCACTTGGCCTTGTTGAACCTCACGAGTTTCACACAGGCCCACTTCTCCAACTTGTCCAGTTCCCTCTGGATGACACCATGTCCTTCTGGTGTGACAACTGCACAACTCTGCTTCGTGTCACCTGCAAACTTGTTGAGGGTGCATTCTATCTCACTGTCTATATCATTGATGAAAATATATTCTCAGAGTATAATTCATCTAACTTTATTAGTTTTTATAATGTAAACATTTAGTTTTATGAGGGCTACATCTACAGTCAGTGAATTGAATACAGAGTTTGTTAGAGGGTGACCTGATCCTTCCTCATGTAGCCATCTAGGGTAAACAGGATAAATTACTAGATACTGTCTCTCTCCACTGATTACTAATGGAAATTATGTATTGGTTTACACTAGGCATGCTTTAGTGGCTTAAATTTGAGAGAAATATACCACCCTACACATATTAAGAATCTCAGTCACCTCAATTATTTTACCCAAGAAGCTTCATGCAAGTCAAGCTTTAAATTTCCACAAGTAGTTACACTCCTTTGTTGAAGACTGAAGCAAGGTGTACATAGTTAATGATGAAACTAAACAATGCAGTTTTGGTAAGCCTCTCATGAATCACATGGTTTTTAAAAGAACATGGCTTAACAGTTTCTCATTAGGAGGATACATAACCTGTTTTGGTGTTTTGTGCTTATATACTATAGGCAGAGTCAATATTACAACAGTAAAATAACTAACTACTGTCTGTAACAACAAACTATTTTCAGTTTCTTATGAATTCCTCAAATTCTGACAGACACCTGAACTCTTATATTCTAGATGTCATCTTGAGGACAAAATTCTTGGACATTCTCCAGATAAAATTGTTCAGCTATTTCTGAAAATGGAAGTGATTAGGGTAAGCAAATAATCACTAATATATATGTCCTTTAAAAAAGAAATATTGTGGCCCGTTCCTTTAGAAGCTCCAATGTTGCCATGGCTTTAGAATGTGAACTTTGTCTAGCTCTGCCAGGGAGAGGACGTAGGCAGAATCTAGGTGAACAAACCCTATTTATCTAAGGGGTGAACTGACAGACGCCAGTGCTAGTAAGATAAGCAAACGGCAGTTAGGAAATTGTGAAAATTTGCTAAAACTGAGTGGAAATCTTATAAAGAGATGGTAGTAAAATAGTTTGCCCAGAAAGTGGGACTGGAGCAAGAAATTCAGAGAAGAAGATTTGTTCCAAAGTGAGTTGGTTAAAAACATAGCAGAGTACAAAGGAAAGGCTGCCTGAGTAATTAAGACTGCGGAGCTAGAATTACCTATGGAAAGAGAATGGGATTGAAAAGGAGTGTTGGATTGCAAATACGACAGCCAGTTGATACGACTATGGCTCACTGAACAACAAGATGAGGGCTAAGAAGTCAGTGGAAAGCAGTCTGATACCTGAGCAGGGACAGAAAAGGGGCAAGGATCACCTGTAATGACAAGCATTTCCAAAACTCTGAGTCAAATTCTCTTTTTCTCTGCCAGAGAGAAAACCAAGCATAGAAAAAGACTCTGTGTACATAAACAGACTATTAATTCACTTTACAAGTGGTGAACAACTCAGGAAGATCTGCCTTTCTAAGAGATCAAAGAGAAGATCAAAAGAACCTGAAGCTAGACAATTCAGATCCAAAGTACAATGGTAATTTTTAACACTAAAATTATAATCCATTATACTTTATCAAGAGATATGGCAAATTTTCCATTGGAGAACAACTTTCAAATAGAAAAATCAATATCTTCCAAGTTTCAAGAAGAAACTGAATCCCTATGCCATGTGTTATCTAATAACTGCAGTGTTTACTTCTCTTTTAATCTGTAAATGCCCTGCCCAGATCCCCATTCTAGCCCATATAGAAAAGAAAAACTTCCTGCCATTGTTAATCTGTTACCTAAAGGTTTCGGCTAGTCCTAAATTATCCTAGGGCTGACTGTTATTAGGAAGCTTTTACAGAAAAAAGTCTACAACAATTTAATGAAACCACATCCACAGAAGGAGTTGAAACATGACTGCTTAGTCATTAGTCACAAACTCGTTTTGCTGACTGTCTAATCATATTTTGTTACTAATGCTTCAAAGTCATCTGATTTTTGTTATCAATATAGATACATATTACATATTTATGTTCCACAAAACATGGGAAAAGAAATTGCACAGACTGAATAGTAGTGAACTGTATTGATAAAAAAAAACCTGCCATTTTTTCTATATTTCATACTCCTCTCTTTGCAGTAAATGTCAATTTATTTTAATATTGTGCTTTATGTTATTCTAGGATGCTTTTTAACAGATGGAAGAATAAAATTGTGGAATAACAAAGCAAATTGCTCCCAGTGATAGAACGAAAAAGAAAATTCGTATTTCACCTATTATCTTCAGCTCTAAATACTAGAAAGTATTTTGTCTAACCCAGCTGATATACATATAAAGTATAACATATTAATTATGAGGGTCGAAGTGTATTCACGTATGTAAGTAGGTAAGAATAGCACATGCCAATTCTGGTAAGTCAAATACATTCTATTTAATCCTTAGAATATTCTAAAGACACCTAACAAAATTGATTAAATCCATCCCAGCTATTTTGTTAACGCATATCCAAATATATGGACCATTTAAATACATTAACTAATTGAAATCTATCACAGCATTTCTATTTGTAGAGTAAATCTAAGATTTTCTTCTTGCAAAAAAGATGTAGCTTTCCTACTTGTTAAGGTAATGTTCCCAAGTACACAACAAACTTAAGACTGAAATATACCTCCAGACAATATGAAGTAAATGTCCTGGGTGTTATGAACATCCCTACTAAAATTATTGTAATAGGGAAGACTTAAGTTTGTTTTAGACTCTGAATAGTCTCGGTGTATTTTCTGGAGCTACCCTTCTCCCAAGAGCAACAGTGGGAACAGAAAATGAGTTTTGCCTAATTTAGGTTTTTCAGGAGGTTTCTAAAGCCTGATGAATTTGGGTCAAAATTCAACACTTTGCAGAAACACTTCTGGATCACCTATGGCAAAAGTTCATGCATTCCCAAGAAGAAGATTTCAGCCAAGTAAGAGATTTCTTTTACTCCCCTTCCATGCAGTTTCCTGTGACTTACATGAAATAAAAAGCCAAGTTCCTCTTTTTCCAACTGAAGCATATGTTATAACCTATACAACAACACTTGTTTTTAATAGACTTTTCCTCTGGGTTCATTGCAATTCCCACCAATGTCAGCAGGAGTGATGTGAACATATGGTTAGAGAAGGCCTGAGAGAGGGCAGCTAATCTCATGTCAAGTGAACAAGATTTTTCACCACATTTCAAGTGTTTTGTGGATTGTGTGCTTCCAAAAATGCTGTATGAGCAGCATTGTTTGCAGTATTTTGACATTGCTTGGAAGCAACCTGGAAACGCAGGCAAGCAATTCAACATTGCTGAAAGGTGAAGCTTGGGAGACTGAGCAAGTTATCAGCAGGAAGATGAACTTTAACTGAACTAATTTTCTTATCATCTGACAGGCTATTTGGACACATGATTGCTTCATTTGTCCATAGAAATCAGAATGCCTCTTTCTGTCAAGGTCTGTTCATAACCAGCAACAGGTGAGTGACTTTGACTTTGTCAAAATAACAACAGTGAATCTCCAGACTGAAGGTTGCAGTTTGTGAAAGGTCCTGGAGGCCTCCTTATTTCAATTCTCAAAAGACAAATTACATATTTTTTTTCTTCTGTAGTGATATGTTTCCTTTAGACATATTCTTTTCAGGGGATTACATATAGCCAAAATCCTTTGAAACCAGAAGTTTCTTTTTACAGCTCTGTAATCTCTCTGTTGCGCAATTGAGTATCTGAGTGTTTTTCAGACTGACTAAAAGTCCTCCCAGATTTTTAAATTTGTGGAATCTAATATATGCTCTATAATGCTGGATACATTTAGTTCTTAACACAGGAAGATTTCAGGAACACTTTGAATAGCCAGCAAGGGATAGCTGGGACACTTGCTGACTCTACTGCCCATTACTGAACACCCATTACTGAACTGGAAAAAACAAGATTTGTCATTCAGGCAGCAAACCACTGAGATAAAAGGAATGAAATCTCACTGTTAAGGAGGAGGATAAGTAGTAAGTGAAGAATACATTTTGGAATTCAGACATTTACCCACATCTGTCAGTTCATAGAATAGAATCATAGAATCATAGAATAACCAGGTTGGAAGAGACTCACCGGATCATCAAATCCAACCATTCCTATCAAACACTAAACCATGCCCTTTAGCACTTCGTCCACCAGTCCTTTAAACACCACCTCCCTGGGCAGCCTGTTCCACTGCCCAATGACCCTTTCTGTGAAAAAATTTTTCCTAATGTCCAGCCTAAATCTCCCCTGGTGGAGCTTGAGGCCATTCCCTCTTGTCCTGTCCCCAGGCTAAACAACCTCCAGCTCTCTCAGCCGCCCCTCTGTTCTCGAGACCCTTCACCAGCTTCGTTGCTCTTCTCTGGACTCGTTCCAGAGCCTCAACATCCTTCTTGTGATGAGGGGCCCAGAACTGAACACAGGATTAGAGGAGCAGTCTCACCAGTGCCGAGTACAGAGGGAGGATAACCTCCCTGGACCTGCTCGTCACACCGTTTCTGATACAAGCCAAGATGCCATTGGCCTTCTTGGTCACCTGGGCACACTGCTGGCTCACGTTCAGTCGTCTGTCAACCAACACACCCAGGTCCCTCTCCTCCAGGCATCTTTCTAGATAGACTTCTCCTAGTCTGTAGCACTGCTTAGGGTTGTTGTGCCCCAAGTTCAGGACCCGGCACGCCTCAAGTTGCAGCAAAGCAGATTCAGATAGGACATTAGGAAACATTTCTTCTCCAAAAAGGTTATCAAGCACTGGAAGAGGCTGCCTAGGGAGGTCATTGAGTCATCGTCCCTGGAGGTATTTAAAAGACAAGTAGATGAAGTGTTTAGGGATGTTATTTAGTAGTGGGCAAGTATGATTGGGCTTGATGATCTCAAAGGTCTTTTCCAACCTAGTGATGCCATGATTCTATACCTACCTAAACCAAGCTGTCAAAGTCTTTGTGGCTTACCCACCACAGATTAACTTCTGAGATTTGAACACCATTCCTATCTGGGATAACATGAGGTTTATGCTTAAAGTCAAAGTCCTTTGAGAAGTTTATTCAAAATGATTGTTAATCCAAGTACGAATGAAGCATAGATACACAAGAACTGATTATTCCAGTTAACAGTGCAAGCCTCCACAGATTGAAATAAGTGGTGTTTTCTTGAGGGATCAGGAAGTAAGTCTCTATGCCAAATATTTGATCTGTTCTGCTCTCTTGCAAGATAGATGTTCTGCATAAAACACTCCCTGAAATGGGGCCTGATTGTCCAGATGAATACATTATTCTACTGTGTGGAGAAAAACTGATCTAGAGGCAAATTACTGAGTGCAATTTATTCCATATCCTTGCTGGAATAACTTGTGCTCCTGAGCCTCCTCAGATGTGTAGTCAATAGGGAACTGTCTGACTACATGAGGTTTCTTAATACATCTTTCAGATAAATCAGAGATTCAAATGCAAAATCCAGCACTCAGGGAGATCATCTGAATCTGTGATGCTCCCCAGAGAACTGGAGGTCTATAAACCAATGAACGGATTACAATGAAATGTAAATTCAGTATTTCCAACTCTAGGAGAAATTTCAATACTCCAGTATTTTTCAGGCTGTACATACCTCCCTCAGTCAAACAGTAGCACCTTTCAGCATTTATCAAGTCCGCAATGTATTTTGGAAGAAAGTTTAAGTACTGATTGTATTTAAAAATATAGCTTTCATATGTAGCTTTTTAAAACTGTCTTCATATTGGGAGCTGCCTCCTAGTCCTAAATGCTTACAGTAATATGCTGAGCACTGGTATGCAGGTTTACTTTTTTCATCTGCTACAGTGAAGTAGCACTTAAAGACATGAAATGTCTTAAGTGAAACCTGAGAGGTAGAAAAGGGCTATTTGTGCCTTAATAGAGTCTATCATGAAAATACAGTAGAGAGCCACAGAGCTGAAAACAACTGCAGGTGGTTCCAGTGACTAGTTGAAGAGAAGAGATACAGAAGTAAGGAACAGAAATTGCTCACTTGCAGTCCAAGGTTGTGAAAGGGGTACTCTATTCATTCAATACTTTTAAGAACACCTGTAAATGTTGTAAAATTTGAAATCTGATGATGTCCTCCTGCTGGCTAAGTAGGGTTTCACAACCTAGGTACAATTAGAAGCAAGTTCTCCTCAGCTCCAAGTAAACCGCACAGATGCAGCAGTTGATCTTTCTCCTCATATTTCTTCCCTGCTTCTTTAGTGCAAACACAGTGTGATAGTTTTCAGATTTGTACTTGTCAGATCAACCCTTTTACTTCAAACTTGTCTCATTCCTTCCAAAGACATTGTTCAGCCTTTCTTTCTGTCATTTCCAGACTCAGCAGCAGCACAGAGGAGCCCCTCGACTGCCCCTCATCACCATATGAAAGAGGACATGAAGCATGTGTCTACCTCACTGACTGGCGTGATGCACAGACAGGAGAACCAGGGCTCAAACTGCTGTGGTGTGGCACAGTTCTTGGATCACAGAGCTATACTGTCTTTTTCTTGGTGATGAAGTTCACACTAGCTGCAAGTGTAGATATGCAGCATGCAAGCATAAAGAGCTGACTGTTGTAGGACTTTACACTCATCTTACAAAGAGGTTATATAAAATCCTCCTGGTGCACTGATTCATCTGTGGTTCCACCAGAAAAGCAAGCAAGTCACAAAAATCCATGGTATGTGTCTGTGGTTACTGCATGACTGCAAATGCAGGTGCTACATTTCAAAGACTCCTAAGCTGTAACATTGCAGAAGATGTTTTATAAAAGGGGAAGTGATTGTTGTTATAAAATTTTTAACTGACACATGTATGTGATGAAAAGCTCAAAGATGAAATAATTTCACTTTTGCGTTATTCTACTGAAGGCACTAATTTAGACACCAAATTTTTATCTCAGATATTCCAAAGCAGATCTAGCTGACTACAGCATGTGCAGATAGTGTAGAATGTAGCATTTAGCTATTGATTTTTTTTAGGTGCTGTTTTAGATTTTATTCTTTTTTACTTTTGGAGGTAATTAATTGAATTCTGGCCTGGGCTCTATAATTCTGTCTTCGGGCCATGGCACTAGGGCAAAGCAAAAGTTACAAGAAAACAGAATTTTTAAGGTAGCATGTTCAGTGCACTAATTCTCTCTGGCTATGTATTCACCCTGGAATCAATGAACACAGAAACCCTCAATAGGAGTATAAAGATGTCAGAATCAGTTCCTTAATCTTGATACAGTTTAAATATTACTTCTGGCTAAGTATTACATCTGAACCAAACACGTGATTTGAGATCATGGAAGAGTTTGTTCCTGAGCTGATTCATGTCAGTTTTACACTTGTAAACATCTTTTCATTTCAGTGGCGTTAATTCATATTTTCAATAACTCAATGAGAACAGAATGTGGCATAGAGTTTTAAAGTGTCTTTTCAGAACAGCCTGTGAACTCCCTTGGTACATGAAAAAAAAATGCTATTGTCAGTATCAGAGACAAAAAATGAAACCAGTCAGGATACAGGAGGTGTCTTCACTGAAACTAATAGAGATGAAATGCATAGCTCCTTGAATAAGATCATCTCCTTGAAAGAATCAGTACTATAGAGTACATGAAAGCTGTTATTACATTGCTGTTTCCACATAAAATAAGGTGTATGAGACGAGCGTTGCATTCAGCAGCCAAGACACTAAACTGATTTTACAAAGATCCTTTTATGTTAAATCAGAGTAGATGGTGAATTTGAAAAAGAAGGCACAAATGATATATTTCTAATATTTTTTCTTTCAAAAATTTTCTGAGGAAGAAATAAAAATTGGGAGGTTGATGGATGGTTAAAATATTCACAAAACAAACTTCATTTATTCAAGCTTTTTGAAGTCCCAAGAAACATGTTTAATGGGAGCTGAAAGGCCTGAAAAGAAACCTTATTATGGTGCACAGCAAAGTAATGTGGAAAAAAAATCTCCATATTTCTTCAGCCTCCAGCTTAGCTCTCACTGTGGGGAATCTTGCTGTGAAGAGATTAATCACTGCTGCTTAATAGTATCTCTGCTGGTTGCTCCAGGATAGCAACTAGCTATGTAATGCAGCAGATGTATTCTTCTTTCAGTGTGGCACCTAGAGTACTGTGAATGTGCCAAAGGGAATTCAAATTTACCGTTGTGCACAACTGACCACCAGATGCTAGAAGCACATTGCTTGGCGCTCCAGAAGCCACAGATTCTGGAGGAAGATGGAATAGCCTCTTTTTTTTTTTTTTCCCTCTCACTGATTTTGTTTTATGAAGAACACAAAGGAAGTGCTTCCTACAAATCTAGCTAGCTATCAGGCTACTTCCAGAACTAGATCTTAAAGATGTTACATTTTCTCAGAGCAGTCCTTACACTGAAACTTCATTAGGGATTCAGACTTCTTGTCTCGATCTCATCATTTTCCTCTAGCATTTGCAGCAATTTATTTCCTTAGAGCAGAATGGACATTTGCTTTGATGTAGTAATTACTGATAGTTGGTTACATCCTGTTCTGTATCAGTTCCACTTAGATGTCTTTCACATTAGCACCCCCATGTCTATAGTTCCTTTCAGTCCTTATTGAGCTAAACTCTCCAAACTCTTTTCCTTTCTCACTTTATCTCCTCCATTTGCAAATGTACTTGTTTTGGTGTCATCACCTCTAGTGTCAATTTACATTGAAGAAAAATCCAACAAAGAAGTCTTAACAAAGTAAGTAATGTATAAGATATCAAACAGGGAAATTGATACAAGGAAGGCTACTTATATACAAAGGAAGGTATCTAGAATGGCAAGAGCAACCCTTTTTTTGAGTTCCTTTTCTTATTACATGGAGACTTCAACAGCTTTACCTGCATGCTGCTCAGAGACTGTGATTCAAAGATTCTGGCTTTAAAGGGATTGCACTTTTTTTCCTTTGGCAAGAAAAATGGACAGGTTTATTTAAGTTAAATGCTCTTCAAAGATACTGTCACAGAAGCTTTCATCTCCTTTTTTTCTGTTTCCAGTCTTCCTGAAAATAACTGCAGTGACACAAGTGCAAAGTCTTTTTGATCATTTCAGTGGAAGTGATGATGCAGCTTTGTGAACTGCAAGGCATGTTGTCTGAAAAAGCGATCTTCCACCAGGAGTAGTGGATGAAATTTGCCTCACATCAGTCACCCACCACAGGTCCTTCTTCAGCAGGTGAGTAGAGGGTTGATAAAATGCTGCCCCTGAGGACTTCCACCATGGAAAGAATGGCTGTTGAATAGACAGTAGAGGAAATTACAGGAAAAAGGATGTTTAAGTCGACAGTAAAACTGAACTTAAGGAAAGGTTGCTGAATTTTGATTAGCAGAAAAAATGAACTGATACCTCAAGTGCCTTTTTTTCAACAAATTGCAGTGGGAGGAGGATAGACCAACAAATGCTTAAACAGCAGTAGAGGCAAAGGTAAGATTCAACTCCAGATTCACTTAAAACAGAAACCACTTAAATGTAGCAGTATTTATGTCATCTAGCCGTTTCAAGTACTCTTGTGTTCACTGAGGGTTCAATAGAGTTACCAATAAATGAATGTATACTGCCACATGAGACTTTCTAGATTACCCTGCCCTTCCTCTGGTTGCTGCGTATGGGCAGCATGAGTTTTCCATGGGTCCTGTGTCACTTCTGCCAGTCTGCTGTGGAAATCTGAGATGCATTAGAGCATCTCAAATGAGGCTAGTAACCTGTGTTTAAGCAAATGAAATGGCCCTGATAACATAGACCTCATTTTATTGCCCAGAATGGGTGTGTAGATAAATCTCACATGTAGACACAGATACGTGAGTTTTCTTGAACTGTATTCTTCCCCTGATGCTCTCTTACTGGGTTATTACTTACAAGTGGCACAAAGAGGCTGGTGAACAAAGTGGCTTACCACGGGCTTTGTGGCTGGTGAACATAAACAAAAGCATGACCCTTGCTCCAAACAGCAGACAGCCAGAGCTCTAGACAAGGCACGATGGCAGAGACGCATAGGGTATGCGGAGGGTACATGAATTAAAACACAGAAGGCAAGTGAAGGCTGGTAATCTAATAACTGCATCATTCCCAAGAGACATTTTTAGCCACAGGGCAATTGAGGGAGGTATTTAAAGGAAATTAGAGACTCAGTTTTGCAAGTGTAGGGGACCTTCTAAGTAGCAATATGGAAAACTTGTAGAGCTGTTACCTTGAGAATGTGTCACAGCATATGATACTCCATTGTAAGGGATCTTCTTTCTGAAAAGAAGATGCTCTAAAATTGATGTGACTGGCAAAACAACCCTAAGGAATAGGGCAAATGTGGCTGAAATGTTAGACAGGTATGCTGTGTGCATCAAATATATCAGTGGAGAAAGCCTATGTTAAGAAAAGAGATTTAAAAAAGAATAATAATTTAGAAATTAAGTGATAAAAGCTTCACTATGTAAGTGGGCAGGAAAGGCCTTATCTTCCGATGTTTAAAAATAAAATCTAAATTTTATTAGTTTTGATGACAGTATCTAGGCAGAGATCCAAGTTGAAGACTTGTTTATGGGCTTGAACAGTAAGTAGGATGATGGTGTTTTCCACAGCAATCAAGTAAGAAAGTAGCAGAGAAGGTGTGGGAGAAGAAAGATTAGAGAAAAATGTAAATAATCATTTTACCTGTCTATTCAATTAACATCTAGGCCTACTTTGTAGCTTCCTGAAGCCTCAGTGTGGCATTCAGTAGGTGACAAACATTCAAAACGAGAGGACCCGCCAACATTTATTCAGGTAGAAATTTCAAGTATTCTGGTGTGTACTTCTCCACTATAAATAACTCTCTGAAATTTCAGTGTCCTAATTTTGTGTTCAAGGTAAAAAGGAAAAAAAAAAAAAAAAGAAATGCTTCAGCAAGAAGTTATGCTTTTTTGTTTAATGTATAGATATTTGAGGGATTAAAGTACACTCTTGTAAGACAGGCAGAGATGTAAAAGTTAGTACCTCTTTGTTTAAATATCATCTTCAAATACATATGCATTTAGTTAAGTGAATGTTTAATTTTTGTATATTAGAATTGGATATTTAGTTACACTACTCCAAATCACTTTTGATCCTCTAAAACCCTTGCATAGCACCTATCCTATCCTTAATAAAAAGACTAATTACAGTCTTTGGAAAAGATGATAATTCCGTTAGCGTTTAAGTAAACAACACAAGGGAGATGTGCTTGGTATTTCTTGTTCATAGGTTAGAACATAATTTGTGTATTTTAATTTTGTTACATATAATACAGGATGAACTTAGAGGAAGCATTATTGTTTATGGCTTGTATATTTTAACTGTGTATATGCAAAATAGTGTTTCACTATTCTGGTACATAGCTGCTTGATTAAAAGAAACAAGTTACAGTGGTGACTGTAGACACTTTACCTTGTAAATTTTGTTTTAGAATAACTGCAACAAACAACATGTTTACAGCTAAGAGATACTTATAAAAAAACTTGAAACTTTGATCATGGGGGATTTTAATTTCACAGATACTTACTGGGATAACAAGTATGCAAAACCTGTAAGGTGGGAAGCATGTTTCCAGAGGCAATGCATAATTGCTTACTTACTGAAGTCAGTTTATTGACTGAACTTCATGATCAGAGGCTCTTGGCACCCAGAGCTAGGAAATTAGCCCATCTTGATAAGTAGAGCAGGGCTGATCTAGGGATCACAAATTCACAATACAGAAAAGAAAAGAAGATGAAGCGACATAATCAGTTTTGACTCAACAGAAGCTTTGTAAAAATAAAGATACTATAAGGCATGTTGATGGAGATAGATAACTACATAGATTGGGGATGTTTTTCTGGAAGATAAATGGGCTTTCATTATATGTCACAATATGAATTACTTGCACCTTCACTTCATGTAGTAGGAATAGCTTGTGGTAACATAAACAAATAAATGATCTTGATGGAAATGATGCAAAATCTCATGACTGTATGGGAAACCTGGTGCAGAAAAAATGGGAATTATTTAAGAAACAGTTGGACATGCTGCAGTTACAATTCATTCAGGCTAAGTCTCAACAGGGGGAATGTAACTCAGACAATGTGCTTAAAGAGAGTGACAATAACAACATTTTTAAACGTCTGTTTCTGGAATAGGGGAATTGCTATTTACAGTTTAAAAAATTACAGAATCTAAAAGATAATTAGAATATCAAGAAGAGACATTGACTAGCACATTGCAAAAAATATTCCAATTATGAATAATGGACTTTTTCACAGGTGGTATATTTGCAGGAGATGGCAAATGAAATGGAAATGGTCACTAAAAAGTGTTAGTTGAGATTATCAGGCGCAAAGGAATTAATGTGATTTGTCAGGGAATAGTACATTCCTCCTACTGTTATTTTCTTTCATAGATGGTATATAAGGAAGAGTTGTCCTAAGACGTGTTTCTGGCTCTTGGTTGGCTTAGATAAGTTTGTCACTAATTTCGGAGCTGCTGCTTCTGTGATTAGACCAAGTGGGGGTTAGCCTTTGGGATTGGCTATAGTGCCTTTAATTGACAGTATGGAGGAATATAGGAAAGAGCTTCATAGCAGCATGACCACTGCACCTTAACATGATAAGGGAGTGTGTCTTGCTTTTGAGCAAGGTCTGCTGCTTCTTAGTTTCTTGGCAGAAGTTTATGCTTTTAAAATGTATTCTGAAAGCACATAAGTTGTTCATGTCCCTTCATTGTCCTGGAAGAATTGAGGCTTTGCATTATTTACCTTATGGTTTGAATATACCTATAAGTAGAAACCAGACTTGGGGATCACCCATAGTGGCATGGGGCAAGCTGTTTTTCAGGAGGGAACCCTCTCTTTAGATATTCACTCTTTCACTTGATGTTTTTTGGTCTCTAACAGGTTTTATTTTAGCTATCTGTATGTATACTAGGGATGTGAATCCCTTCATAGTCTCTGGCAACTCAGGTGTAGGGAAAATTACACTGGAAACAAATGTTCCTTAGTTTTCCACTGAAAAAAAATCATATACTTTCTTCTACTAAGATGTCATTGCCTGTAGAATATGTTATGATTTTTTTGCCTAATGAACTGATCTTTATACTGTATAGGAACATTAGATCTTAATGCATATACCTCTCATGCTATGTATATACATGGAAAAGATAGGACTTCCTAGTATAAGATAACAAGTTTACATCCGCATTCCCAAATGAGAAATTAGGACAACAAGGAAGAATAATGCAGTCAAAAGTGCATCAATGTACAGAGAGTGTCAAGACACCAGGGAAGAAAAGACAAGATAAAGCAGCACTTCTAGCTCTGTATGACACAAGCCATACTTTATGGGCACAGGTGAAATGAATTTTGATCCTCCCTCGTTAAAAAGTTCTGCGAATTTGTAGTATGGGTGAAGATGCACTTGCAAATAGTAGAATGTCTTCATGCCCAACAAATTATTGTAACTGAGCGGGATGTTGCTGTGTGTACAGACATGATAAGTCTATTGCTTTTTTGTTTACTTCTCCATTCTTAAGCACTAACTTTGGAAATTCTTATGTAATTAATTGTGCTTTGTTAATACCTCTCTACTCTTTACTTATCTATTAGTGCTGTTAAATTAAAAAATATTACATGAAAACATTTCAACTAAAATACAGTAAATTGATCACCTGTATTCACTAAAATTAGGTATTCTATGGCTCTGGTTTGCAAGAAATCAAAGTCAGTCATCATGACTGTTCTTCTACAGAATTAAAAACAGTAAAGAGCATGGAGTATCATTAAGGGGCAAATTTTCAAGCAATCTTACCACTAGTTTATTTTCAGAACTGGGGCTCATCTCTGACCTTATCTTTTGTCTGTTTTAGCCAGCAATATTTTTAAGTTAATTACAAAGTTGATCACACCATGGTGGTATTATCCTAGGCATGTGGAAATACACCTCTTAGATGACTTATGAAATTGCTGATTTGTGTGTCCAGAAGCTTTCCCTGATATGTAAAAAAAAAACACCACCAAAAACTCCCTTGTAGGAAGCCGAGGCTACGATAGATATTGTTACTATATCATAAGAGAAATAGTATTTATGCTCACAAATTTGTTACTTTTACTGAAAATATGATGTCACAAGGTCTGTAGTTGCTCCTATCAGGCATCCCAGGACAAATTTCTGTTCCTCTTACGCTGTCAGATTCTTTTGTGGAAGGGGTAAAGTGGAGGGATAAGGAGGAATCCACTTGGTGAGTCTCAGCTATGTAAAAAAACAGGGACTGTGAAGCAACTGAACACTAATTCCATGAAGCAGCACATATAAACAGAAATTCTCAAATGGGGCAAAAAGTGTGCTGGTCTTCAGCTCTGAGATTAACCAGGTTTCTTTTTTCTTTTCTGTGTAAAATGGAATTTTTCTGCAAATATACAGATTTCATTTTATTTTAAAATACAACTGCGAAGTGATCAGTGCAGTTCTACTCAGTACCAACTCACTTTACTTAGAAATCAAAAAATACCTCTGTTTTCAGGTTTTATTTTAGCTTCCAGTGGGTTAACCTAGTGACAAATATCTGTAACAATAGTAAAAAAGTTTTGTGAAAAACATTTTTACTCCAATAATACTTAGGAGAATAGAATATCAGCTGCCTACTACATATAAAGCTGTCTCGTAAGGTATTTTTGTGTCTAATAAAGGATCAAGGTATATCCATGTGCCTTCCATTAAATTTCTCTTATAATAATAAGACTATGTTAAAGGCAAAATGGCAACCACCTTGCTGGCTCAGTCTGCTTGAGGGCTACTTCTGGGCTTCAATAAATTTGCTTTCTATCAAAAAAAGGGAAGTACTAAACCCTGATAAAAAAGAAGACAGACAAGTATACATACACATAAGCAAATCTGACAACAGAGCAGAGCTATGTTAAGAGCACAAAGCCAGCGAAACACAGTGATTTCATTCAGCTGGAAATCATGTCTGTTCCAATATGTATTCACTGCAGCAAATGTGGCTTAGTGAAACTTTTATTCTGTAAGGAAACCTTCACAAATATGGCCTTCTGCATTTTATTGAACTGCCACATAAGTGCACGTTGTTGAAACATAACTTTAAATAGCTTATGAAGACATCCCAGTGAATTCAAAATTACTGTACTTGCAGAAAAAGCAACAATATCCGTCCGTAAATCCTTTAATCATAAGCATTAAAGAATAGTTCTTCAGAGAATCACAGGCTGCTGACTAAAGTTTACATTTTCTTGAGTTGCTTTTGGTGCTGCTAGCTATTTTTCTCATACACATGATGCTGATATGAAGTGACACTTGCACCTGTTGTCACCATCTTATGGTAATTAGCATAGTGCCCTAAGTAGTAGCAGGGCCATCACATCCAAACATAAGCCATTAACATATTGCAGCTGTCATCAGTAGGGAAAGCTAATGGAGTTAGTGTATTTGCACACTATTGCATACCTTGGCTCAGCTAGCATAACTCCCCATATTGGGGTCATTTGGGATAGGAAAAAGAAATGTGGGATGTAGCCAGTCAGGAGTGAAAGAATACATTTTACTGCAGGTTTACTTTCATGTATTATGCATGTCCTTCAAGGTCACTGCATGATCATTTATAAGATTTTAATGAGATATCAAAGTGGAAAGAATGGAATATAATTAATGTGATCATACAGAGAAGATACAGGTATAAAATAGCATGCATGAGGCAGTCAACAAAAAGTGAGAACAGTGAAGAAAAAAGGACTCTGGCCAGATTTCAGCCCATAAAGCCATAATCTTTTGTATTGAATTTTCAGACACTTAACATCCTGCCAAACATTTTTACCCAGCTAACAGAGAAATAATGGAGGGAATTAGAGAAAATGCATTCCACCATTTCTCTTTGAATGTAGACTACTTTCCCTTTCCCTCTTTGGGAGAAAATGTGTGACTTACAGCTAAAAGAACGCTAGTCCTACAGTAACACGGCATTTGTGGGCATTATACATTTTATTGTTTGGATACCTTTTGCTGATAGTGTCTTTGATAAGTTTGGAATAAATCAAAAAGATCCATAAAGGAGTATATTTTTAAGCAATTTTCTTGAGTCTTTCTTTCTGTAGGTGCCTGAGTAGCTACAGAGATTTAACAAATCCCTCCATAGGAAGACTTCCTTACAGGCTTTTCCGGAGACTACTGATTGTACCCACCCGGCTCCAGTTCCCACCTTCTTCTCACCACTCAGACAATTTTGTGCACATGCTCACCTCTCTATATGTGGTTTCTTTTTTTGTGAGGGGGATAAGACCACAAATCAGGTTGGCTGTGATGGGAATTGGTGCCCTAGCACAGCTGAGTGCTCTGATGGTACCCACTGTCTGTGCTGGGCTAGTGCTAGTGTTTCTCTGTAGGAGTTGGCATAAATTTTGGTGAGCAAATAGGAAAAGAGACCATCTCAACAGCACAAAAGGCAATTCTATCTATGTAACTAAACTAGAGACTAACTCTGCCTTGCAGACTCATCTCACTTTGGCTTTTGGTAAACCTACAAGCCAACATTTTCACACATGGATAAGCAGTTACACAATTAAATCATTAAAAAAAACAGACAACCATGCTGGAAAACACTTGCACCATCTAATACCATCAAGAATTCTATTAATCTTTCCACATTTTATTAAATATTCAATGCTTTGTCTTTTTCTAGGATGGACTTTCTAGTAATATAGTTGTTTGGAAAATAGATTTCTCAAACCTCTGCTTTAAGCCTGACGTGATTCCAGGGACTCTGTCAGGATTTGTGCTCTTAGTAAGACACGGAGACCTAGGTACGAGCTTTGTTGTTGAACTCTGTTCCCTAAACCCTGAATACTCCATTGGAATCTCTGAACCCCTTTAACCTGTGTTACTAGTGTTCACAGCTTGAGACATTTTAAAAGACAAATATTTGTAAAAATCTTTGTTACATGTGAGATCTTCAGTGTATATTATTACAAAAATCACTTTTTTAAAGCAATAGACACATAACGTGGTTCCCAAAGTAAAATGTGCTTATCCAGCAGCAGTTGGTAGTTCCAGCAGCTCCCTAATCTGGGACTCCCTCCAGTGGTTGGTTTACCATAGTTTACAAAAACAGATTTACAAACACATTTTGTTTTTCATGAAGCTGGCTATGGTTGGGGCTAGGCAAACAACGTTGCCTGGAAAATGTGAAATGGATGTAAGAGACAAATAAAAAGAGAAAACATAATTTTTAATATCTGTTGTCACAGAGGACCAGGACTAAGCACCTCCCTCTTTGATGCTCCAATGAGGACAACCCCTCAGTCAGGTAGTGTGGGAGGCAGGACAGACTGATATCTTTATGCTGCTGTCAAAATCTCTTGCTGTATTTCTGCATGAGGACATGTCCCATGTCCCAGTTTCATAGTTACTTTGCTTTTTTCTACAGAAGGAGTTCATATTGTTTACCTGCACAGTCTAGCTGATGAAAAATCATGCAGAAAGGAGAGAAGAGTAATTTTTGAAGTGGGTACATGGCAAAAAAAATTGAAGACATGACCAAACCCCTCCAATTTCTATTTCTGACCCTATATAAACAAACGAGATTTTGAAGAGAGAGTAATTTTCAGAAAATTGAGATAATCTCAGGCCTAGAAAAATCAAACAATTTAAAATTCATGAAGGTACAATCTTCCTATTTATAAAAGGTTAAGTTCCCCTAAGCTATGAAAGAAAAACACCCTCTGAAGACCTTGGAAGGCAGTAAACACTGGTGGCAAGTGACAGGAATTGATCCTGTTTTTCCATGCCTGTCATGTCTCTAAATTTTATTTCCACCATTTCTAAGGTGCTGTGATAAGAGAGGCAGGGATAGGTAAAAGGATTGAGCCGAGGCAAGACTATGGCCTGAGGGCAATGATACCTGGGTCTCTGACTTTTTCTCAATTAGTAGGTCTCCCTGCCTGACTGTGAGATGTGCATCTAACTGGGGACTTAGACTGTTGCAAGGTATTGATTAGCCATAATGTGAAGTCAAATCTGAATAAAAAAGCATTGTGATCAAAAGACTTTCATTGGAGACAGCATGCCCTCCAAGTCAAGGGTCTGCAGAATCTGATGAGCTCTGTTTCCTTTTTGTCTGAGAGAGATTTCCACGGTTTACTCATAAAGGCTCTCTTGATAGGAATGTCCAATGGGCCCTCTGTCAAAAAACCCGATGTTTCAGATTTGACAGGTGCTTGTTAGTTTTTCATCCCAGATCACTCAACGGGCACACAAAACTAGAAAAGACGGTGGATAATAATGCTACGTTTCAAGTTGACTGCCTTGTCATTTTTGCTGGAAAATTCACTGATTCAACTACTAACTTTAAATTTTCTGCATTAAAGGAAAACAAAGCATAGTCAGCTATGAAATGTATTGGTTTTCTGATTGCTAGTACTTACACAGCTCAATACAATACATTGTATTGCCTTGTTTGATAGGAACAGTTTATCCAGATCATGTATAAAAGAAAATAAACTGCTGTTCTGTTAGCAATGACAGCAACAGAAAAACCAACAGCAGAGAAAACTGAGACATTCATTTGAATTAATTTTATCTTTTCCTGGAGTTCAGTCTTCTTCTCACTGAAAATATTTCTAAATGAGGAAATGATCCTCCATACCTTTACTTGTGAACAATATCCTTTCAAACAATGCCAGTCCACTTGGGCAACACATGAACATGGATTTCTGCTCCATCGTAGTCTCATTCCCCATGGTTTCTCTTAAAAACTCAAGAGATGATGGAGGCTAGTTTTATGGACTATTCACATGAAGAATTTACAAGTCAAAGGTTTAATCCAACAGAGATGATAAATTTAGGTAATACCATCTCTGGGTATTATTATAATAAACTCTGCATTTTATTTCTTCTTCTGTAGTTCAGAATCTAAACCCCAGGGCAGAGCAGTCACTGTGCATTGGCGGTAGGCTGTGAGACTCACTGGAGTTAACAAGAGTTCCTACTCATACTGCTGTATGAGACCTTTGGAAATAGAACAAAAAAGACTAAATTTTTTTATGGAATAAAATTTTGCATTACCCACTCTTAGATATTTTTGAGTTAATCAGTGAAATAGTTGTTTACAGTGCGATCTTGTAAGTGATACCTTATACTTGAACTTGCTTCTCTTATACTTACAACTGTTCTTGCTTATAAGGAGCCGCTTGTCCTATACCTCAGGTAATACTCTGCTCCCTAAAGTCATCATCCTTTCCCACATTCTCTTCCAGCACTAATGATAGTTCCCAGAGGTCTTGCCCAGGCAAGCTGGGACTAGTCCCTTTCTATGTCAAAAGGGATTTTAATAATGCTGTCCTCCTCCCAAAGGAGCAACCTCACCATGGGCATATGAACTGTCAGTCCATCTCTCCACAGCTTTTGCATGTGTAAGTGTATTGGCACTGGCACTGTGCAGGGCAGACCCCGTCAGGATGGGCACCTAGAGCATCTCATGGTTATTCTATTGACAGGCAAATCATTTCTCTCATGAGAAAGAACAGCAACTGAAAAATAGCAACAAAAAAACCCTGAAGAAACAAAACTAATCAATCTAAACCATGCTGGTTATGAGGTTGTTCCTGGCTCAGGTACTGAGATGCAAAAGCCCAGCTAAGGAAGCCTTTGTTTTGGTAGTTGGAGTCACAGCTGTGCTGTCTGTGGCAGGCATGTTCATGGGAAAAAGCACACACAGAACAAAGAAGAAAGGGTTAGAGGAAACAAATTTCTGTCATAAAGTTTGGGATGAGGAGCCTCGAAACACAAGCAACCAAAATGCGTTTTGTAGTGTCCAGTCACATAGGGGCAGGAACATGAGGACCTGGCAGCAGAGCCAGGTTGGATGGAATGCCTCTCTTTCTTCTGACAGTGTTTTCTGTTGCATGAAGACTGAGTTTGGTGTAGGTCTTTCTCATCTATATACCAACAAATGGCCAAAGTGTGAGTTATTTCTCCAAGACTTCAGCCCCCATTGCTCACAGCACTCTGCTTCCAGCCCTTCCCAGCACAGCTCAAGGTTGTGAAAGCATAATGGAGCCCAAAATATTTCTTGCTACAAAGTATTCGTTGTGGTAAATGTCGACTATAGCAATAAGGCACTGAAGGTTGTGCATTAGCAAGCTATTAGTGCATGCTGAGAGTACTCTGGTTGCTTTCTAATGCACACTCTGCAATGGCCATTACGGAGTATGACTCATTAGTTTTACATTTATTTCACATTTTTAAAAAAACCTTTTCAAAACACTATTGCACAATTTCAGGAGATGTGCTTTTTCACAAGAAAAAAATTGGTCCTTATGAATAAAATGTGAAGTGAAAATGGTAGGCAAAGATAGTCTTCAGTGCTTTTCAATAAATCCAAAAGTGACTGATTCTTTCTTAATCTGCTCTCTTTTCCTGTGTGTTTCATGTTTTTTTAACTATGATACACGGATCTATCCCCTCCCCGAGTCATGTTTCTGCCTATGCAGTTTCAGCTTATGGCTGCAAAGACATTTTATTTGATTAAAAATAACACTTTGGCAGATACGTGATGTTAGATTCCTGCCTTTCACACCTCAAAAATGCAAAATGTCCACAAAAATCATACATTGTTCCTGAAAAGTAATGCATGTCTTCAGAGGGGGAAGATGTTACTTGTTCTTTCCTTGAGCCTCTCACTTCTGTCTCAGTCCGGTGACTGTCTGTGTCTATCTCTCATCCCCACAAAATGTTGAAATTTTTGCTCATCTGCCTTTTCCCTATTATGCATTGAATGCAACAGTGTGACAGATGTGCACAAAAGGTAGTATCGATGTAGCAGGCTGTAATTACAACTGCTAAGCCTCCTAAGAAAAATAAGGTTATGATCAATTAAGCTAGGATTAATTCTGCCTAAATTTAATCACCTAACTGAGGTGTTTAAATTAGGACTATAATTGCTCTAGGCTGCCTTAGTAATGAAGTGAAGGTTAGATGCCTCAAAAACGTGTTTCATCCCACCTAAGGGCTAAATCCTCCTCTCTTTTACTGACAAGAATTTACATGACAGTGCTTCTAATTTTATCAACTAAATGATATGGGTAATATGACTTGGATTGAATTGGGCGGGTTTTTTTTTTCCGAGCTCTGCTTCACTATTTAATAGTTAAGTATGTACAGTGTGAATAGATGTTCTTAAAACATCACTTGTCTTCATGATAGTAGAATGTCAAAATAACAGTGCATTTTACTGTTGATATCTGAGTAGCATGCTATGAGGTCCTTTGTGAAAATGCTGTGGAGAAAGGATATTTAAAGAACAGATTGGAAAAAATATTGAAACTTAGAAGGTATTTGGCAGGGGAGCATGTAGAGATCAAAATTCTTTGCAAAGCAATTGTGCATGTGAGTGGGAGAAGATAGTACTGAAGTGCTGAAGCTATTTTTTTGAAATATGGATAGTTTAAGAATATATGGAATCAGACACTCCGAGACTGAACAAAACTGACAGTGAAGGAATATTCAATGTTATGTTACAGCCTCTGAAAACATAGCAAATGTCAGAAATTCCTCTTTTAAAGAGTCTTCACTCTTGTTCAATAACTTCAACTGTCAGAGCGTGGAGCTGTATCAAAAAGGGTTTCAGAGAATCAAAAGGTTTGTTTCTTAGCAACTCTGTCAACAAATTTAAATTGCTGCATATCATGAGTATTCCATAATTATTTGCATGCAAGATTTGTAAACACAGATTTTTGTTGTGCATCCTGTTGTCATGACTGGTAGGGAGGCAAAAGGGGAAAAATACTCCAGGGTAGGGCCAATACAGGTGCTAAAACAGAAGAGATGATGCAATACTAAATAAAAGGTTACGTGCAGCTCACTTGACCAAAATCTTGTCTAGTTCACCTATGAAATAGAAACTGCAGAAGGAGTAAACTCAGTCATGTACTGCAGTAGTCCACAAAGTCAAAAGATTGATTTTTTTTTTGATAAAAAGCATTGAGGATGATATTTGGACCTGGTTTACATAATAAGCCAGAGGCCCAGATGCACTGCAAACAGACACACGTACACTAACTTTAAATATGATTTGTTACACCAATAATATTCTAGCCACAGCTATATGACTTGGTTGCTGGGCATTTGCCTGGGATCATGGGAAGGTTTTGCAGCCTGAATTCAAAGGCCAGTGCAACTGCTGGGCTACATGCTTCAAGGCTCTTCAGAGATGCCTCGATGAACTCCAGCCACAAGTACCTCAGGAGTGGCAGGCTGATATATGTTTGCCCTCTTTTGCTAGTGTCATTAAAGATCATGGTTGGGAAGTGATGAATATAGTCCATTTTAATTTTTATGTCTTTTCAATTGTATTTATTATTTGCTGAGTGCCTATAACGTGCATGGTACAACAAGACACTTTATTTAATATAATGTATTTTAGATCCACTATATGTGATAGGCTAAAAATATATATGTCCATACGTGCTCACTATGATATAATAGACTAAGAGGGTATGCATACTTTATATATTTCTGTTTTCATATTTAATGAATTCATCTTACTCCACACATTTAATGACTCATATACAAAATTTCAGCTTGTTTCACATAATAGTTCTGTTATAAGTTTAGAGTTATTTACATTGCAGTGATCTCAAAGGTTCCTTCTCTAAAGAAGC
Organism: Clamator glandarius; assembly: GCA_033459285.1. Classification (NCBI taxonomy): domain Eukaryota; kingdom Metazoa; phylum Chordata; class Aves; order Cuculiformes; family Cuculidae; genus Clamator; species Clamator glandarius. The sequence continues at coordinate 94,096 of JAUNZM010000393.1, forward strand.
ACTGTGAAAAACTGGAGCAGGAGTCCACCTTAAAGAATTAGCTGTTTACAAATGTAAGAGAAAGGGCCACAAACAGGCAGTGACTTATCCTTTCATAGTCCAGGCATGCAATGGAGACAAGAGAGACTGTTGATTTCTTGTCTCTAGTCAGTGGATTAGGAAGCCTAACTTACAATCACGCAGAGTAGCCTACCTCTAAAATTCGTATAACCATATCCCCAGCCCTGCCTCCATTTTACCAGGGCCCCTGAAATTCCTCTTGCTGCACCATCATATGTCCAAAATGTCTGTTGCATGACAAGAATGTTTACTTGGTGGTGGAATAGGACATGCCTACCTACCCTACCATGTGACTGGGACAGAGATGTGCATTTTAGATATCCCTCAGCAGTATTTCCATCTTCTGGATGTAGAAGTCAGTATGTGGCACCAGAGGTCTTCCAGAAGTTCCTGTGTCACCCAGCCCATGGGTTAGATTGTATTATCTCTGTATGTTGCTCTGTCCTTGAAATGGCTTTACGCCTTCCTTGTTCTCCACTACTCTTACTTTAGGTTTTATGTACCCACTGCCTGTGAAATGGATAACAGAAACCTCTTGGTAGCGTCAAAATAAACCAAACCCCAAAACTAGACAAAACTCATGCTTGAATGATGAAACCTTAGAGAGGTGATTCTGAAATTCTCCAGAAGCCAAATTCAGATATACATTAATGTGCAAACTTACATTCCATGTAGATGTCACAAGTAAGAACAACCAAACTTGATTGCTACATATTCATATTCATATTCATATTCATATTCATATTCATATTCATATTCATATTCATATTCATATATATACACACATATATGTCTGTGAATTAATATATACATTTAGGAATATGTGTGCGTATATATATAACCTGGGCCATAAATTACTTCAGCTGGTAAGAAATTTTTTCCCTTGCCACTTGTTAAAAGAAAGAGGAAGAAATACAAAAAAGCCCAGTGCATACTATTGAGCAGGTAACAGACTACAAATCTGAAAACAGAGATAAACAATAGATGGCAAAGTCTGTTTTTCTGGCTACTGGAGGACAGAACAAAACACTTTTTTCTACTAATCAGATAAAAAGAACAAATTTCATTCAAATACACTAGCTAAAACCAAGATGATCCAAATAACTGTTTGTTAGAGACACTGTGAGAAATTTAAGATTTAATGGAGCTAAGCCACATTGAAGTGGGTTTTTTAACACTAGGCCACAAATGAAAACACTTTTGGTGCTTCCTTGCCTAGTCCCAGGGCAGCCTCAATGTTTGAAACAGAAGATAGTCCCTTCTCAGAATATGACTAAGCCAAGGTCCCAGCCCTGCCAGAGATTGACTTACACTGAGGAGTGATAAAAGCCATCAAAACGCAGCATCTGACAGGCTCAGGCCAGAAACAGTAAGAAAAGCTGTTCTTACCTGGAGGAAAAATGCAGAATTCTGCCAAAGGCTTTGCACAAACAGAAATCTTACCGTGAGTCCTTACTAATAGAAAACGTAGGTGTTAAATTCTCACCTTCAGGAGTACTTAAATTATCTTCAGTTTTTCCAACCCTTAAGTAAAGTGAATGTTTTAATGCCCAGTCAGAAATTACACTGCTGTTGAGAATGAAAGCTGTTTATCAGGTCATCCATATATTAGATGTTGTGATGACTTCCATGCCACTTACTGTCCTTGTGGTAATCTACTGAAAATCACTTAAATTTATTCTTTGTTTTATGGCTTAACAGCCTAGAAAACAATGAAGCATCTATTATGGTTGATTACTATCTAATTATTATGTTGGGAATTTGTTAAGATGTACTTCAGAGAACACGAATGGTTATGACATAATTCCCATGGCAGATACACCACAGTAAATCAAAGAAGAGATGGTTGCCGAAGTGGGAGGACAAGCACACTGTGTACCACAGCTATGTAAGAATGACTGTGCTGCTTCTCACTACCATCTCCAGAGTTTCAGGAAGGAACACAAAAGTGTCTTGTTCCATGAGAGTTACTGATGTTGATTGATTTTCTGATGATATTGATTGATTTTCTGATGATATTGATTGATTTTCTGATGATGTTTATGAAACTCAGTGTTATATCAAAGGAACACAAACAATTGCCCGTTTTACGGGTTAGACAAATAAGAAAGCGTCCTCACAGCTCTCTTCAGGAGCATATTATTGGAGGCTCTTCTTGAGAAGGAAATAGCCTTTAGCAGGGCCAACATTAGTGGATGTAGGCAATGTCTTTAAAAAAATCTTCCACAAAGTGTTTGGAAAATAAATCGGTTTCTAGAATCTGTTATTCTTTTTAATACTACAACTTTCTTTTATACATTGACAGCTTATGTCTTCTGCTCCATCTAAATTTACGTGCATGCCTTAAAACTACAAAAAGAGGTGATTTCCCATACTACTGTAGGGACTACCGGCGAAGACAATGTTTTAACTATTCTTATTGAATTTACTGATCTTGGCAACATTCTGCCTGTATGTTTGATTGGCATTTCTTTGACTTTGTTGACCATTCTTAGGCTGGACACAGGGGAGTATGAAAGTGCCAATCCACAAAGCTCCAAGATGCACTCCCACCTTTGGAAACATTGTATTGCCCTCAAACTTATATCCCCTGTACTACTAGAGTTCATTGTGTTGCTCTTCATTAACTGTGGATTCATACACAAGAAATGGACACTGTGATGATCCCATTTGATCTCCTGTTTAATGTGTGCTGTAGATTTCCTTTGAAATATTCCAGTACAAATTAGACAAAAATATCAGGAAAAAAAATCCCGACAACAATTAAAACTTGATGGCAGTGAAATAATTGCTACCACTAGCCTTCAGAAATTGTTCCACTGGTTAGATCCCTCAGTATTGTGTGTATTCTGAATCTGATTTTTTCCCCTAGGATTTTATTATTCCTTGAATAAAGGATAGAAGAACCTTTAAAATCAGTTCTGTTTTTCAGATAGGTTCGTATTGGCTGAGATCACAGTAGGTTAGATGTTGTTTAAAATAGCTTTAGCTCCATAACTCTTTCAATATAACAAATGCTCAACAGTGTTATTTTTGCTCTCTTTTAAACCTTAATTTCCCTAAAATCCTTTTGGACATAACTACAGAATTTCAATAACAATAAAGATACTTCGAAGCAAGTGCAAGCAAAAGTAATTTAATCTCTCTAACTGCTACTTGAGATCTCTTTATAAAAACAGCAGCAGTTGCTCTTTTGGTAAAAAGTGGCATTGGAAACTGATTCTCTTACTGTGATATCTAAATCTTTTTTCTAGAGTTACTGCTTCAAAGGATTTTCCTGTCTTATGATGTGACCTGTATTCTATGTTTTCAAACACACTGCTTGCAGCTGCATTTGTAACACCTATTCCTTGCTTGCATGAGTGCTTATTACTTGTAACTCCACAAATCTTTGGTTGTCTTTGGTATAACTGCTTCAGCAGTTGGTGTGCATGTTTGTGATAGCATCTACCTGTGCAGTCTGCTTGCTGTATCTCCATTTAGTTTCTTACAGAATGTAAAGCACTATGTCCAGGTGGTAATTACCTCATTTACTTCAGGAATTTGTTTCTTTGTATTATCCTTCATTTAAAAAGCTTCTTTTTCTGTGGTTGAAGAAACCTTCGCAGCTCCACTTCTAAGGAGAGCTTTGATCAAGGGATGACTTCTCTTGTCAAAAGCAGAATATAAGCCACCTTTTCCTCCCAGAAATGCAGCATGCATATGCCAGAATGAATTCAGAACTGCCTTTGTTTGTACCCTGTGAATCAAAACTCAGTCTGATAAACATGCGGTTTTTCCAAACAGGACAAGCATTTTCTTTAAATCCAAACTGGGCTCTTGTTTAGCTTTCAGTCTGGCATGCACACCCACACAATTCTTTGTCAAGGCTCAAAATTTCTCCTTTTTCTTTTTTTTTCTATTGAGATTTTTTCCATTTTAACTGCATTCTTTTTTTCATCCTAACAAGTAATAGAAAATTAAACTGCCTTTTTTGTTTTTGTGGATGCAAATTGTGATCAAAATTCTAAAAATGGTTTTGGATCTGGAAATGTGGCTATGCATCATAAAGATTCTGCGCATGGTTAATTTTTAACTGCAGCATGCTTCTCTCATTCTGGAGTTATTGTCCTCTTGTGAAGACCAGATGTGTGGATCCTGATGTCTCTTACACTTGAATCATCTGCATTTGCAAGTGCAAGTGGCACAAAACCAGCTTCTTTTGTTTGAAGGCTTATCATTTCAAGCTTTCTTGATTTCTGCACTCAGGACAGACTAACACTGTGCCATCTGCAATCCTCTGGCGATGTGCCAGTGAAACTGCTGGCTGAAATAATTTACAGCTTCACACCAAATTTGTCATGGAAATATAAGCCCCACTTAGACACCTTCTAACATACAGTATTAAAAGACTATAACCAAACCCCAGAACTTAAATCACACTCCCAAAGCTGTTGTGCTCAGTTTGGAGCCCATTTTCCTAGTCATCTCACAAGATGCATGTTATGCTATCAGTTTCTCCTGGTCACCTGGGGTGGGATGCATCTCGCTTAATGGACCTTGAGGACACCCACACCTCAGACTACCATCTTTTTCTCTGTTGGCTAAAGGTGGGTTGAACCCTTAATTGGCTTTTCTTAAATCATTTTGCAATTTACAGTAGTGTTAGAGGAATTTAAATACTGCCCGTTTAATATTTCTATCTTTATTGTTGCCTCAGACCACAACTATCACTTCTTTCAATAGATAATGCCTGATATTTTTCTGAAATAAAGCCTCAACAAGGGAGTTCTGCTGACCTGAGGAGTGTGTAGGGATAGGAAATCATTAAACCCATACCTCCAGCTCTGTCCTCCCTCCTCACTGCGTTGATGATCAGATTCAGGGGACAATTCAATTGAAATTTGCCATGCTGAGTGTAATAAGCACCTCACCAGGACCAAGTACAGCAGCAAGATAACAGAAATAATAATAAACTAATAAGTGGGAATAAGAGCTCTTTATTTTTATTGCTGTCATGTAGTGACCTATGAACTTCCAACTGCTTCTCTGTCCTTGCCATTATCCTTGCAATATGCTTCCTGATCTCTTTCAGCAGGATGTTTCACTCTGCAGAGCACTTTCCATTTTCAAACACAATAAATCCACTCATTATTACTGAAAAAATCAACAAATTAAATACATCAGATGAAGTTAGACAGATTCTCCTATGGCTATCTGCTTTGGTGGAGCTGACATAAACTCTGTATTGACTTTATTAATGAATCCACCTCCAGCCACAAATTTGTATGCAAACTGTCATGGGAACTCTGGCATTAGTCTTATTTTTCTGTTCTTCATACAGTTAAGTTCTACAGCTGCTGTCTACAATACTTGTAAGAAAATACTGCTTTGTTGAAGTATCTGCCACCCAGACACTCAAGTGCTTGTGTTGCAAGTCTCTGTCCCTTCCACGCAGCGTTGAATAAGCCTCTGTATAAGCTCAGCTGTAAATGCAAGCTGTACAAACAAAACACAGCCATGAAGACATGCAGCTTGGCTAATAGCTTCATCAGGAGGCTACTCCATCCACACAATTTGTCACAAGTTAGTAATAGATGCTCCTTGAACCATGTGACTATAAGGAAAAGTATCACCAATCCTTTTGCCTTGTGTGATGGAACCTGTCTGCAGGGGTTGTCTTAGGTCTCACTGTCTCCATGGCCTGACAGTGCTTTCACCTTCCTTTTGGTGGGAATGATTTTTTTGCTGTTTAATATAAGCCCTCAGATGAAAAAAAAAAGGGAAATAACCTACAGATGTGCAAGGGGGATCCCAGTGAAGGTTAGTCTGTAATGCTGCATCTGAAGGTGTCTTATAGTTCATTCTGAAGTATCAGCTGGACAGTTTTCTTTCACAATTTTTCTGACTGGCTTGTTTATTTGAGTTTATCTGGCAAGATTGTTTTTAAATTTATTTAGATTTTTTAATAAAATTATCTGCCCAGTGATCTGATGAAATCAATGAAATTTTCTTTATTTCACCTGCATGCAATAGTGAAAATAGATAATAATAACTAATATAGCCACTTTGAATGAGAAAAATAAATGTACACAATCCAAATGAGGAATGCCTGGCAAATTATCTTTACTCCTGTATCACTGATGAAGACAAGGATGTTGTTTATCTGAAGTCTTTTAGGTCTTTAATCTAGTGATAAAACACTGAGAGGTCTGTTTGTTATGAGAAGTAACAAACATGCAATTCTGATAATATTGGGAATCACTGGTAATATCCATTGTCCACAGTAGACGCTGAACACAGGCATTTAATCTCCCTAAAGTATTCCTAACAGATGCTGTTAGTGTGGGCTTTCATAGCTCCGCAGTAATAATATTTGTCATAATTGACCCATTCTCTTAGCAACAGTGAAAGAAAAGAATCCTCACAGTTACCTTAGCTGTCACTTAAATTTACACATTAAACACTGCAAGATCATGTTTTTTCAGCCAAATGGTGTTGACGAAAGAAACATGAGAATTTCTAATATTCAAGAGTCTGTTGCCCGTTTTCTTAATGTTCCTGAATGAATGTTTGAGCTTATTATACTAATAGAGAGCTGCAAAGCTTTTGGATTTATTGCTCTGGATCAGAGGAGTCATTGTCAGTATTAGACCAGTTGCTAGTCAATACTAAAAAGCATTCATTAGCTGCAAATGGCAGAAATGGTACTACTCTATAGATTTTTTTACTGCTGTCCAGAATGCATGCTTCCTTTTGAAGGGTATAATTATAGAAGAATTAAATGAGAGTTCAGTACGGATTTTACTCATAAGGAGAGAAATACAGTAGGAACCCTTATGCTATTGCAGAGTTTTTTCTCATTTTCTTCATTTTTTGATATGCATGTTTTGAGGACAACAGGAGTATTAGTAGTGTCTGTGGGTAATTGCTGTGTATGCCTTTAACAACAGCCTGCACATTGTGCTCTGAAATGAGTTGACTTCAGAGAAAATGTGATAATTAATTGCTTTTCCACACTCCTTTTTTTGCTTTTGGATTGTTTGTTTTATCTGGGGTCCAAGATCCATGAGCTCCTCCTTAGCTCCAGTGTCCCTTAGCCTTAGACTTTTTCTCAGCTCTGGATATTTGTTCTGGTTTTGCATTTTACGAATTTTAGATGTTCTGAGCTGGGCTTCTCAGAGGCACCGCGTTATGTCCTCTGCTTCTCTGGCCCCTCATGGGGAACTGGGCACCTAAGCTCTCTAGGTTCCTTTGAAAACTTCAGATGTGGTTCTTCTTAGGAGACAAAGAAGACAGAATTTCAGTGGAGCTGGCACCAAGTAGCTTCCTTTGTTTTCAATGGAGTCACAAAGTAACAAGCCTCTGTGAAAATCTTTTGGCTCATTTTGTCTTCTGACTGGGAGCTGAGTTCTTCAGAAATGCTGGCCAACAACTATTATACAAAGATGATATCTCAGGATGACAGGTATTTTGACAGTGCACAATAGCTAAATAAAAATTGCTGAATTCATGTTATATTTGGAGGTAACTGCATTCAAACTGCTTTTCACCATTTAAGGAGACACGTTCCGTTTTTCCACTAAGCAGCCCGACTCTTTTCCCTTTCCTTTTAGACTTATATCAAAACAATTAAATGTTCAGATGAACATTTCTTCGGGTATGACATTAACATGATGACACAGTAACCAAAATAATTATAGTCCTGGAATGTAATTTTCTTTTTAAGCAGTCTGAGTCTCGAAGAGTAGAACTTGTTTAAATTGGATCTTCAAAGAGAAATGTATTGCCACCAAAATAACAGTTGATATTAAAAACAAAACAAAACCCAAAAAAACAACCTAAAGGGATCTAAGCTTATTAGTGAAACATTAAGTTTTAAAGATCCAGGCAATTTCCAGAGATCTCATAATTAACAAAGGAAACATTTGGAATGCATTGTATTTTCTGATTTTTAAAACTGTCCTAATTCTATTAGCTACATTAAAAAGGAAAAACATTAGAAAAAATATTTCCTTCTTGGACATTTTCTTCCCTTCCTTTAATTAGTGTGGCATTAACTCCTGATAAAAGGCTCCACCTTGCTTTTTTATAGCTGCCAAACAGGGACATTGTCCTGAAAGTATCTTCTTCTGCAGATACTTAATCATAAGTACCTGAGCTACAGGAATTTTTCCCTATAACTTGGACAGAAATCCATTGAGCATTTCATTATGTGAGCAGTTTCTAGTTATGCAGACAATGCTATTGACTTTAGTGAGTACAAGTCTGCAGACCAATCCTTAAAAAAACTTGGTTAAAAAAACAGTAATTAAAAAATATGGATATATGGGCAGCTTTGGATATACAGTTCTAAATACATAAAGCAAAAGAAAAAAGATGAGGAAGAAAATGCCTAGAATTCTTATTCAGCAAAAGCTTGTGTTTAAATAATCAAACCAGATAGTGCCCAATGTATAAATTTCACTCTAAGACCCTTTTTTCCATGGAGAGTTGAAGTTTTGTTGAATCTCCTATTTCTAACTCTTAAGTCGATTTGTAGGAGGTGGTGTGTAAAAGCACTTTAGTAGGGAAAAGCAGCAATCTCAATGCATCAAAGTTAGGTGGTAGTGGGGTTATCACTCCGTGAAAATTGCATAAACATTCCACATATAAAATATTATTCATCAGGGCAAAACCCTCTGAGGGTTTCAAAGATGACAATGGTGTCATGAAACCTTTTTTTGAAAAAGGAAAAATTTATTCCACTGCTAAGATTGATTCTGTTGCTGTGTAGCAGGCAGTGTGACAAGGCAGGGAATGAACATAATTGAGAAGAGAATTAGCAAACCTTAAATATCTGCTGCTGCAATATCATTACCCATAAACTTGCCCTTTTCCCACCTTCTTTTCCCCAAAGACTGGCATCCCATAACTGGAGTGAAAAAGAATGCATTCTGCCTAACAGCTAAATCAACAAGGTCTCACATGAGTAGTGTTGAGCGGTGTGGTTGACTGATTTCATGAAAAACTAATCAAGTATTCATCATTGAGATCAAACATTTCCCAAGTAATTATTATCAAAACCAATCTGATAAGACCTGAAGAAGTGGCATTGCCGATCTAATCAGAGGTAGAACAGTAATCGTTCTCAGCTTTTGTAATGTTCAGGTATGAAAGCACAAAAATGTAATTGTATTTTATAATTAAGAAAAAGAAAGCTGTCATATTGTAATCAATTATTTCAAATCAATCATAATAATTTTAGTTTTGCTGGTTATTTATAATAACACACATTTACAACTGACTTTTTCATGTATTGGTAATTTAATACACAGAACAGAGACACTTTAGGAAAAAAAGATGCAGTTTAAAGGTATTTAATTTAAAAAATGATTACGTGACTATAGTGACTAACAGAACTGCTAAGTCCATATTTCAGTGTTTTTCGTATAATGATAATTTCCTTTTGTATCAAAATTAAAATGCAAAATAATTTTTATAGCAAAATGGTTCTTGCAGTCTCAGCAATCTTCTATTTTTAATATGTCCTTCTAGAGTGAAAGTCTTGATGATAATTTAGAAGTTGCCATGCCTCTGTTGGACTTTGTTTATCTGGTCATTATTTTCAGGCAAGAGCCAAAACACATTTGATATGACAAGGCACATCATAGTGCCATTAGCCTGGCTGATTTTGACATACAGATCATATTGGAAAAAAAATACACTAATAAGCTGGTTTGGTCCATAATACCTGTGCCACTTGTACAAATCTTAGTTTGTCCTATTCTTAATGGGTTTATAAGTTTTAGTCCTAATGTTACTTGATTTCTTAGAATATATTCTTTTTCTTATAGGTTATTGCATTATATCCTGGTATCAGAAGTGATTCAAAGAGTGGCCTTGCTTCGAAGTTTCATTTCTTGGGTGAGGAGTTTAAAAACTGAGTGTTTGGTAAATTTCAGAGTTTATTTTACTAATGTATGAACTATTGTGGGTATGTGAATGTTACTGTGGTTTTCTGAAATTAGTTGATGGGTAGAACAGAAACATTTTCAATAACTTGCTAATATGTAAATAAAACTATGACTGAAAATGAACTACGCATCTTAAACCTAGATTCACCCTTTTAATGGGCTTTCTGATGGCTTATTCACTCTACATGACAAGTCATGTAAATAAGACAATTTACAGAGAAACTAATTAATCAGGATGGAGGAGTCTAGTCCAACCCAAAGTTAGTGTTTCCTGTCTGGGAACTATATTCTTTCTATATTTGTCTTAAAATTGTAGCAACATCAACAATTCACTTCTAGGCAGATTGGTCAGCAGAATAATGGTAAATATTCAGTAGTCAGAAGTTCCTATTATCTATGTTACTCTTTTTTGGGAATCTTGAGAAAATGCTGGCTTAAATGTGGTCCAATTTTAATTTCATTTTTTTAAAAGCTCTAAAATGAAATGAAGGACATTTCGTATCAACATTGAAAACTGTCCTTTATCAAAGAGAAGTTCTGTACATCTCTGCAAGGAACATCTGGAAAATATATCTCGCTGCAGAAAATGGCATCATGAAGTCACATAGTTTCTGCTGGTTGCCATTGATGACAAGCATCAGTGAATCACTAGCTTGAAAGATAAAATCTTTCCAGCCTTATTGTCAACATGAGGGCTTTGCACCTATAAGATGCTCCAAATACAGGCTGGTGCCCTTTGGTCTCACACAGCTGGCACAACCCTTTCTGATAGCCTAATCCAATAAAAAATACATTCTAGTTTCAGCACCTCACAAAATGGAACTTCTAGTTTCTGCAGTACTGTACAAAGCAGACATTTAGCTATCAAACCTATGTAAATACTATGTAGTTATTTTAAGAAGCCAAAATATTTTTACTCTGAAAACTACTAGTTGCCCTGACAGTATATATACACCATAAACTATTTCTGTAGTTCAAACCCTAGATGAATTTCAGCTGCAGCTTTATGTATTTCCTCATCTGTAAGAGCAAGAGCTGCTGTGTGTCTTTTTAGACCATTTCTAATCCAAATCTGCAGGCTAATATTTGTCTTTGAAATGAAAAAATGCTTAAAGTGAAACAAAAGCAGTAGACCCGAGTTCTCCAAACTCCGTTCACAAATGGTAGCCCTTTATTTTTAGGCAGTTGGTTAGGTTATTTGATAAGAAAGGTTTTGACTGGTTACAAGTTCAAGAATAAGAAGAGAACCAATATTAGCTTCTTAAAATTACTTATCACATTCACAGGTGCACACTGAACATCTGCGGTGTTTAAGACTTCTGCCGTTAATACACAAAAGAAAGTAAATTATTATTTTCCTTTCCTAGGCATATCTATTTTACATGTCACATTTCCATTCAAGTTCATTCTTACTTTAGTTGATGCAATACTTTTGCTGTATTTTTTCATGCAAGTAAGGCGCATTGCATGAATACAATTCTGAATAAGTATATATGTACTATGGTGACCATGAGCTATGGTTTTGTAACAAATACCTACAAATGTGTCAGACTCTACTTGCATGAAGGCTCTATTCAATAGAAGATTGCCACAAATATGCCACTTCAGTAAGAATATAAAGCAGTTCCACTGCCCTCTCCACTCTTTTACTTTGGGGTGTTTTACCACGTCCTCACTGACCACATTTTCAGAAATTTCAGAACCTCTCAGGACCTAGGATGATTACTGTTGCTGGAAGACTGGATTATTAATTGTATAATATTTAGATGTTTAAAGAATGAAAGGATGCTCACTCAACATGCTACAACATCCAGAACAGGATAGGTCGGGGATGTGCTGACACAATTTATCACTAAGGTTATCATTTCACCTTAACTCAGAGGTTATTGGAAATGTCTCTATTTAGTGTCTATTCAGGTGGCCAATGCAGATTTAATGATGATCTTTCCCTTATTGTGGTGCAAAGACACAGTATTGATTTCAACTTTTCAACAGAAAAACTCCTGACAGATCATGATGCTTGAATTGGTCCTTTGATTCCTAGCAGCTCCACCATAGTTTATAGTCTAAACACACTCCTTGGCTTCTCTAACAACTATAAAAGTAGTCATAACATTCTAGTGAAGATCCCAGTGAAAAGCTGCATTGTACTATTTGACAAAGTCATTTTGAGAGATTTTTGTGATAGTCTCTCTAGACAGAAATAGGAGAGCATGCAGTCAGAGAACATATCTCCAGAGTTACATATTTGTGGTCCTCTAGAATTTCTAGGAGCATACTCAAGAGTCTTCTCCCAGATTTGCCCACAGTGTCATCCAACAGCGAGAGCAAACATCACTTTAAAACGTTCAGGCAGGAGAGGGTTAACCTCCCCATGTCTGACCAAGAGTATCTCTGATCTGAAGTAGTTAAAAAGGACACTTGGTCTGTGCAACATATTGTATGTTACACTGTGCGTAAAGGCTGCAGCCATCAGAAGTTCACAAATTGAGTAGAACACCTAGGGAGCTGCACAGGTCCTGCACCTCAGCAGATGTTCCTCTGCATCTATTCAAATGTTTCTGACTGCAGGAAGGAGATCAGAACATTATTTCCTATACGTAAGCAAAGGAATTTTTCTAAATACCTGTGGGAATTCTTGGAGAACCTCCCAGAAACTGCTCAAAGCCATGGAGAGTAACGGCAAAATTCTTATGGAGTTCGTGGAAAGAAAAAAGCATGTGACCTTTCTGGCTGCTTCACATCAAATTCCTGTCAATCTTTTCTAATGCCTTCAGCCACAGCAGGAGAGCTAGACAAGGTCTGGCATAAAAGTCTTTGCAGCAAATTTCCCCTGCCAAACGCTGCTTCTATGAAATTCAACAAGTCACACCACTTGGCTGTCTGCCTTCACGAGGAAGTCTTGGACATCATTGTATGATCTCAAAAGTCATATGATAATTAAGCGTGGGAAATGGAACATAGTTTTTTTGTGACATACTCTGGACTTGAAATATCAGCCATGGCATGCTGAGAAATTCATTCCTTCAAGTGCTAGAACACTTGTTAGCCAAGATTCATTGTCAATTTTTGTTCTTGTACTTTTAGATTGTTGATGCAGCCCTATATGCACAATGGAAATATCATCCATTCACTCTCAAGGAAGACTACAATGTGATATTAATGTAATTTTCTCTTTTAAATGGGATTTTTGGAGTAATTGTATTATTTCATGTAAATTATCTGCAGAGTCAGATGTCTTTAGGACTTATACTAGTAAAAGTCAGGATTCGTGATTCCCTGGTTTAACATAGCTCTTAGTGACAACTGTAGACAAAATTACTGATAAAAATTTATTTTCCTTACAGATTAGAAGACTATTTTCTGAATTATATTAACTTAGAAAATCAATATGTCACCATGACTGCTGGCAGTTTGTGGATAAAATAAAATGTTAATTTTTAGTTGTAGGGTCTAAAAGTATTTTTTATCAAAATCTGTGGGAAGTTACTAAAATATCCAGATGCAAAGAGGAAAACACAGACAGACCCCCTGCCCTTACTCATCAACATATGAAATAATATTCTTCAATGCTTCATTTCAGTCTTCTTAAATATGTTACAGGTTCTGCAGAGCTGTGGCATAAGCCTTCTGCTCTGTACCATTACCCTAAATGCTGCTTTTGACCTGCAATTGTTTAAAAAAAATGCTATTTATGGTATAGTACCTGCATTTTCTTAAGATAGCCTCCCAAGTGCTCCTTTTCTTTGTAGTCATGCCACATTACTGAGAACATACAAGAATGAGTGTGATCTGTGGGGAAGCACTACAAGAAAAGGTAAGGCAAACAGTGCAAGAAATATTTTAGAAATGTGAGAGATTGCAAGAATTTGGCTTTGGAACGTATAAAGAAGGCTCTGGAAGAAAATCATAAAAGAGATGAAAAAGAAGTATAAGAACAGAAAAGTAACAACATTCCCTAAAGGGGACAAACTGGGAAAAAAAAATGTTTTGGAGGAAATGTAAAGAGAAACAATGAAGAGGCATGAATGCAAAAGACAAAGAAGATGTAGAAGGAATCAAAAAAATTCCTCTGAGGGGAGTGTGGGTAGAGAGAAGAGGGAAACAGAAAAAATTATTTCCATGAAACACTGCTCCTTATTTGAGCAAATAGAGATAGTTATTGCTTTCCATACACAAAACCTTTTTGTCAGTATTCTGGTCACAATTTATAAAATTTGTTTCTTAAAACATGAGATGTCTATGAAAGCTGTCTCTAAGTGGCATAGGCATTTGTACCAAATCATGTTGCATGGTGTGATAATTATATCTGATTTAAAATGTAGTTCCAAAAATAATTGTTACTTTAACTTAAAGGTAAAACCAAACAACTGTTTGAAAATAATAGTTAAACCCAAGAGAAATTATCAGTAAGAAACAGCACAGTAAGTTTAATTGAAATAGGTTTACTAGGTACTCAGTTAAATGGAATTAACTTTTACATTTCCTTAGGGTTAATGCTTGCTTTTCTTTAAAAAATTTTCTTTCCTAGAGGTGTGAGTTATGCAGCCTACTGCTCCCTTGCTACCTTACAGAAATAGTAACCTTTGAATGGCTACCACCCCATATATTTTCTAATTACATTACAGAAGAGGCTACGGTTCACCTGCTTTCTTGGAAGGGAGGAAATATCTACAAGGCAGAAGGAACTGCTCTCTAATGGACTGACAACTTTCTTTAAAATATAGATGGGATAGATGGGTAGTAAATGGATAAATAGACAGATTTGGCACCATGGCATGATTCCAGGAGCTGAATCCTTAACTTCTTCACCCTTTTCAGAGGATAGCCTTGCTAACATAACATTAAGTTTGGTTTTGTTAAGAGAACACCACAGAGCTTTCTTCATGTAGGTATTACTTAGATAATGCTTAAGTAACTCACGTTTTCTTAAACAGAAGCTATGCTAAGCTTGTGAACCTTAGATTACATGGATGTAGACGCAAGTATAAAACAATGACTAAATAGACGAAGAAAAAGCCATAATATCTGTGTGTGAGATGTGGTGGAAAGACCTTCAGAGTTCTCAGTGTATTAGGAAGAGTTTTCTCAGCCTGAGACTTCTATTACCCAGCATTTCATGACCTCATCTGGAGTACTGTGTCCAGTTCTGGAATCCTCAGGATAAGAAGGCGGTGTTCAAGTCCAGGTTGGATGGGGCCTTGGGCAGCCTGGTCTGGTGGGACATGTCCCTGCCCATGTCAGGGGCATCAGAACTGGGTGATCTTTAAGGACTCTTCCAACCCAAACTATTCTATGATTCTATGATTATCTAAATTCCTGGCTGTGTCTGTTTTAGTTCATTTGCAACGCTGTTGTGCCCCTGGAGGAAAGCCATGCTAGGAAACAAGAGTCTGGACTACAAATACACTGTGTCTTGCAGTCCCCAGAGGACTGCAGGTAAGTAATTGATAACATACTTAAAATCACCAACAAATGCATTAAAAGTCTTATGTATATGGTCGGTTTTAAGATGCTTAATCCTAGCATTTAAAGACTAAATTTGATCTGTTTAGCTTGGAAAAAAAAGAAGACTAGAGGGGACCTTATCAATGTTTACGAATATCTAAGGGGCAAGTCTCTAGAGGATGGGGCCAGACTCTTTTCAGTGGTGCCAGTGACAGGACAAGGGGCAATGAGTACAAACTGGAGCACAGTAAGTTCCACCTTAACATGAGAAAAGACTTTACTGTGAGGGTGACAAAGCACTGGAACAAGCTTCCCAGAGAAGTTGTGGAATCTTCTTCTCTGGAGGTACTGAAAACCCACTTGGGCATGCTCCTGTGCAACTTGCTTTAGATGAACCCCCTTTAGCAGGAGGATTGGACTGGATGATCCTCAGATGTCCCTTTCAACCCCTACAGTTCTGTGATTCTGTGCTTCTGTGACTAAGACTAGACATTATGGTCCAGAATGCGTAAGACTGTCAAGTTGTCTACCTGCCACAGATTTTAACATGTTTTTCTAATCCCTCTGATGATCTGAGTGTTGTAAGGACATGGTTGCATGGTTGGAGAGCTCACACCCAGTAATATAAGGCAGTGAACACACAAAACCAAACACAGTTACTGATGCAACTGCATGTAAATGGACTCAGTGTACATATATAGCATCTCCCATGGAGCGGTGACACCATTTCTGAATCATTAATGGTTCTGTCCTAGTGCATGAAGGTGAGTATGACACTGCTGTTCTTGCCTTTCATATATATTTTTAAGCCAGGGTCATTTGTTCTAAATATTAATTGGAAAAATATGTAGTTTGAGTATGGAGAAATCAGATTTTGTTTTCACATAGTACAAAGACTTCATCTAAGTGTGTGTGTGCACGTGCGCCGGAGTTAAACAGCTCTGATGATTTTTTTAATGCATCTGTAACATTCTTAACAGCAAAATGAAGTCCCAGACTCGCACCACTGAGGAAAGGAAATCACTTGAGAACCTATTCCTGGTGCACAAATTGTGAATCATTTTGAGAAGTTGCTCATTGACAGCTTCATGCTGGGAAGTCTAAATGACTCTATCTCACTTTCATCAGAAGGAGTCATTTGTATAGGTTTTTCTACAGCTTGAATCACAGCCTCCACAAAACAGGATATGCTAAGTAAGGCAGCAACATTTAGGAGCTTAATGAATGTGCATCTGCAAGCGTGAAGACACACTTGTAAGGTGGCACTAGTAAGGAAGAGTACATTACTCGATGTATCCTGTTTGAAAAAAAAAATCAATAAAATTCATATACAGTATGCTCATTGTAAAATGACATGTGCTGCATTTAATACTCACCGACGTGACACTTAACAAACAGTCTTGAACTGATCTCTATTTGCATTTGATTTCTGTCACAGCTTGACAAAAAGTCTGTTGCTTTCATCTGCTTTTTCTTTTTAACGCTTCTAACCAAAGATGCACAGGTGTACCTCGCAGGCTGAATAAAAAGCAAAGTGCCCTCTAAAGGGGTCTCAAGCCCTTTTCCCTACATGTTTATGATGTATCTGAATGTTCAATCACTTTCCCAATCCAGCAGAGATAACAAAGGATGATATTTAAGAGCTGTTGAATATTTTGTGATTTGTAATAAAATATACATGGATAAAAGGGCAGGAAATACAGAATTGTCCCGATCTTGAATGAGAGAACAGTCTTTCAGTAGAAACCCTGGCTTACATGAGATTGCAGTAGGGGCAAGAAACAATCATACAACTGGAATAGAAGACAGCCTAAAAGACTCATAAAGCCAGGCTATATCAAGAGATTTGAGATAATCTGTACTTGCGCTGTGACCAGTCCCAAACCTCAGGGTAGGGGAGGGCAGGAGGGTGGTGCTTCTGATAGATTCTAACATGTTTGTAGTTATAAAATCAAAGGTCTGACCCTTAGGTTTTATCATTTATTTTTAAGTTATGGATGTTTCCATAATTATCGCAACTTAGGAAGATGTGAAATGCCAAATAGTACCTGCATTAATTTCTCTCATGCCAAGATGCAGTCACAATTGTAGCACAATCGCATGAAAATTAAATATGAGCAAACAACGACTGGTTCAAATACTGGCAAGGTTTCAACAGCTGCTTCCTTTTGTCTGAGACTGCTGGTGCTGCTGCTGCTGCAGAGCTTTGATTCCTGCTGGTTTAACCCACCTCCCAGGCATTCCTCCATGTGCTGTCTTGTCAGAGCCCAGGCAAAACTACCTAGGGATTGCCAGGAGTTGAAACTGGATCAAAAATACTGCCTGTGTTCCATAAGTGGAACTTAAGAGTAAAAAGTACCTGAAAGGCAATGCCTAACTTTTTATACACAGGTAAACTGACAGATCACGGGAACACAATTTATGCAGAAGCTTGGGTTTTGTCTGCTAGGTTCCAGAAATGCCATCATTTTGGTCGCAGTGCATGCCCTGATCTCTTTCCTATTTGCTGCATAGAAACCCTGCCATTTCCTTGGGACCTGAACACTTCTGGTGGTCTCCAAGGATTCAAGACATTACTGATCACATTTAATTCGGCTCCAAGCACACTTCAAAAGCACTTGTTTTCAAAGCTCAGCCAAAACATGAGTGAGAAGTAGAAGCCATGTGCTCCTGTTACTATGGCAGTTATTGAGAAAGCGAAGTCTTGACCTGTAGATACTGCTTTCTTTGTGGGGTTTCCATTCATAGTTCCTGGGGCCCAGAAAAACATGTTCTTCAGGCTAACAGTGCATACAGAAGACGTTCAAAACCTCTCCTCTGGGCTACAGCATCAGGGCTGCTCAAGCTTCCAGTCTCTCTGGTTAGACGGGCCATCGTTTCCTCTTTCTTTTGCAAATATCTTTCCTTTAGATCTGGAAATGTCATAGGAATGATTGACTGCATCCCTGCATCAGATAGTAAATTCCAAGATAAAAATGGATTTCCAGAATAATTGGGAGGGGGGATACTGGACATATCAGAGAAAAGATAGCTGGGAGATCATGGAATCATAGAATCACAGAATCACCAGGCTGGAAAAGACTTCTAGGATCATCAAGTCCAACAATTCCTATCTGACACTAAACCATGTCCCTGAGCACCTCATCCACCCGTCTTTTAAATATCTCCAGGGAAGATAACTCAACCACCTCCCTGGGCAGCCTGTTCCACTGCCCAATGACCCTTTCTGTGAAATTTTTTTTCTGGTGTCAAGCCTGAACCTCCCCTGGTGGAGCTTGAGGCCATTCCCTCTTGTCCTGTCCCCTGTCACTTGGGAGAAGAGGCCAGCACCCTCCTCTCTACAACCTCCCCTCAGGTAATTGCAGAGAGCAATAAGGTCTCCCCTCAGCCTTCTCTTCTCCAGACTAAACACCCCCAGCTCTCTCAGCTGCTCCTCATAAGACTTGTTCTCCAGCCCCTTCACCAGCTTCCTTGCTTTTCTCTGGACTCGCTCCAGAGCCTCAACATCCTTCTTGTGGTGAGGGGCCCAGAACTGAACACAGGATTCAAGGAGCTGTCTTACCAGTGCCGAGTACAGAGGGAGAATAACCTCCCTGGACCTGCTGGCCACATCATTTCTGATACAAGCCAAGATGCCATTGGCCTTCTTGGCCACCTAGGCACACTGTTGGCTTATGTGCAGTCCACTGTCAACCAACACCCCCAGATCCTTCTCCTCCTGGCAGCTTTCTGTAGCACTGCCCAGGGTTGTTGTGCTTCAAGTGCAGGAGCTGGCATCTGGCCTTGTTAAACCTCATGCCATTGGTCTCAGCTCAGTGGTCTAGTCTGTTCAGATCCCTTTGCAGAGCCTCCCTATCCTCCAGGAGATCAACATTTCCTCCCACCTTAGCGTCATCCACAAACTTGCTAAGGGTGCACTCAATGCCTTCATCCAGGTCATTGGCAAAGATATTCAAATCCTTTGTGGCAGCTCTGGGAAAAGCCAATCTCTAAATTAGCTTCCTGCATCATAATCTGTCAGTTACTAAGAAAATTTAAAAAAAGGGGGAGAGAGAGAGAAGGATTGGTCTTTCCTCCATGGAAAAGAGAAAGCTCTGCAGAAACTTAATCACAGTATTTCAGTACTTAAAGGGTGAGCCACATGGGGAAGACAAGCATCAATGGGTACACACTGGACCAGCAGAAGCTTTATCTCAGCATAAGAAAGAAATGTTTTGCAGTGAGAACAGTCAGTAACTGGAACAACCTCCACAGGGACGTGGCAGAGTTGCCATCACTGGAGGTTTTCAAGATGCAATGGGACAGGGTGCTAAGTAAGCTCCTCTAGGCTCCCTTCCCAATGAAAGGTTGGACCAGATGAACTTTCTAAGTCCCTTCCAGCCTGCACTGTTCTATGATTCTATGATTGTTTAGCTCTACTGTGGATGTATTTGGACCTTGTCCACTGGATTTAGCTGATTTGGTCCTATAACTGATTGGAACTGTGTTTCTTTCATTCTGAATACCATGGTGGTAGTCAGAAGATGAGGGGACTAGGAAAAAAAAGGGAAAACTATCCAAAAAATTTAAAGGAATCTGGAAGGTCAAGTGTCTATGGGGACTATTGTGCTGCAAATTTGATCTCAAGTCATTCTCTGGTTTTGCCAATCTGAGACACATATTTGCTTTAAAATGCTAACACCTTAGCCCCACAATTAAAATCTCTTAAAGTATGTGGTTGGGATTTCTTAGGCCCCATTCCTGATTTTGTCAGTGGAAATCTTGCTAGAATAGAGACTGTGGAGTCAGTCTGATAATCTGAAGAGATAGAAAAGAGTATTAATTTTAACAGAAACCTGTTCCATTTGGTCACAGAAAATAGGACTCCATATGTACAGTAACTGAATTATTAAGTGGACAGATTATTTGCCTGAGGACATATTAATTTGGCCTAGAAAAAATCTGTGCATTGTGTTAAAGTAAATTAATTCTAGCTAATATAAAGGTACATGCCACAGGTTCCCCACTCTTTCCTTTAACTTGTATTTTGATCTTTATTGCTCTAAATATAAGTATTCAGATAGAAGATACATGTTGTAGAGAATGATGAAAACACTTGGAAGGCTTTTGCTGCCTGGTTTAATCCGTTCGGATATGGGGCTCATGCTTGGCATACATCCTAGGCTCTGGTTCACCCATAAATTGAGTTTAAACATGTGGCCATACCAGCTGGGGCCAGTGGAGCTAGCCATGGACATTAAGCTGGGCACAGGTTTTAATTCATTGTGGAATTAAGCCCACAGCTATCAGATGAGTGCTGCAAATACTACAGCTCCCTGAAACCATATATTTTACTTTTCTGAATCCACATATTGCAAACATTCATGTATAAAATCACTTTTTACATCCTGTGTTAATTTCAAATTCCAATTACCAAAAGCAAAATACCTCTAAAATTTATGTATATTTATTTAAACCATTAAAAGAGAATCTGCTAACAGTGAGAATTTCTGACAGGTATTACTACTCAAAGATTTTTAGAAGAAATGATGCCTTCTTCATAACAGAGTTATGTAAGACATTCAGAATCTATAATTTACTGAATTTCAGTTTTAAATTGTGCTGCTTCTTTTATGTACAGATGTAGCTATTTTCTGGTCCCAGTGGAATTGCATTTTTGTGATAATGCTTCAGTGTTAAAACATTTGTCTGTTTCCTAATTAGATTTAGGATTTCTCTTATTCTGTGAGTTTTCCCTATAGCAGGAAGGCAATTTTCATCCACTCTTTTTCTTGTTTTTATTTCCCTCAGTTTATCCTGAGTTTACAAATCAACATTTATAATAATTTAATTTTATTTATCTATCCACTCATAGAAAAAAAAAAAGAAAGAAGGGGTAAAAGAATGAAAGAGTTGCTACAAATGGGAAGACCATACTGAAAAATAATTTTCTAGAAAATTTGCCCTTATCAGTAATGTAGTATAGTGTTGCAATTAGATTAAATTAGATGAAGAGATAGATACATGTTTAGAAATATGCCCTGTTTCCGTAAAGGACTAAAACAATTAGCATTCACAAAGGGTAACCTGTCTGGGGACCTAAATACATCTAAGCCATCTTTGGGGATATGATTTACACAAAAATCACCTGCAAATTCCCACTTTATGCAAACATAATCACTTTCAGATGGAGAGAACTGGAGTGTATTCTGTTAACGTTTTGGTATTTATCTCTCTAGTTGCTTGTGGCCAAATGAGATAAGAAGTTATCTGTATATGCATAGCTGTAGGTGTATATAGATGTCTGCACACACACCCTCCAAGGTGTGCACTTATGGGTAGGTAGACTGAGATATATCACTGATTCTGAGTGACAATGAGATCCACCACCACCAGGCTGTGTGTGCTCTCCAACTCCCAGCTGGTGCTCACTCCTGTTGAGCCATGGCCATATGTCAGGATAGTTTGGAGGCATGCACTCTTTTTCCTCCTTCTTCTGCCCCTCCATGCTTCAGTTTTTGGAGGAGAGGGCCACCGTGGTCTCCAGCACATCTTCCTGTGTAGACGGAGGGGACTCAGCCTGTGTGATGCTGGAGCTGGATGTCAGCTGTAGACACTGGCATACAGAGGTTTTATATGTGCTGTTAAACAGAAGAGCACCTAGAATAAAAACTCCCAGATAGGGCCTTTGCCAGTGCTTAATTTTAGTTTACTCCGTACCCTCTGTAGTCCTAAGGACAGAGACCATAAACTAGTCTGAAACCACTTTGTCCCAAATCAAAAGATCGGTGCCTTGCCTGCTCTTGTTCAGCAGTGCAGGCACTATGAGGGAGACCTCACAGGTCAGCAAGTAGGCAGGAGGACAGGAGCTCAGAGAGACAGAAGTTATGGCGTTTACAGCACCCAGCAAACCACAGATAAGGGCATGCAGGGCTTGTCTTGGAAGTAGGTGCAACTAGCCTTTGAGGGATACGGGAAAGGCATAAGATTGTGAAGAACAGATTATACTGCTAAAGAAGTAGAAGGGAAGAGGCAGCCAGGGGCTCCTATTGGAGTCATGGTTTAAAGAGAGCAAGAAGAGAGAAAGATGCATGTGAAAAATCCTGCTGATGCAACATAAAGATTGTTTCTAATAATAAATTTGAAAGAAGTTGGAATAAATATAATGTTGGATAACCAGTCTGAAAAGTGGATAACATGATAAAAGGAGTTCAGTCAATATGCCAGCCAAGGAAACAGTGCCAGAGCCCAGAATAAGAGCTGCTAGAGCCAGCCACTAGCCCTACACACCTGCAATTAACCAGAACATAGAATCATAGAATCACAGAATCACCAGG
Source organism: Clamator glandarius (assembly GCA_033459285.1). Lineage (NCBI taxonomy): Eukaryota > Metazoa > Chordata > Aves > Cuculiformes > Cuculidae > Clamator > Clamator glandarius. The sequence goes on from JAUNZM010000393.1 coordinate 116,855, forward strand.
CTGGAAAGGACCCACTGGATCATTGAGTCCAATCATTCCTATCAAACACTAAGCCATGTCCCTCAGCACCTCATTCACCCATCCTTTAAACACCTCCAGGGAAGATGACTCAACCACCTCCCTGGGGAGCCTGTGCCAGTGCCCAATGACCCTTTCTGTGAAAAATTTTTTCATAATGTCCAGCCTAAATCTCCCCTGGTGGAGCTTGAGGCCATTCCCTCTTGTCCTGTCCCCTGTCACTTGGGGGAAGAGGCCAGCTCCCTCCTCTCTACAACCTCCTTTCAGGCAGTTGTTGAAAGCAATAAGGTCTCCCCTCAGCCTCCTCTTCTCCAGGCTAAACAACCCCAGCTCTCTCAGCTGTTCCTCATAAGATTTGTTCTCCAGCCCCTTCACCAGCTTCGTTGCTCTTCTCTGGACTCGCTCCAGAGCCTCAACATCCTTCTTGTGGTGAGGGGCCCAGAACTGAACACAGAATTCAAGGTGCAGTCTCACCAGTGCTGAGTACGGAGGGAGAATAACCTCCCTGGACCTGCTGGTCACACCATTTCTGATACAAGCCAAGATGCCACTGGCCTCCTTGGCCACCTGGGTACACTGCTGGCTCATGTTGCCAAACACACAGTAGTTTACTACAGCCTGAATATCTGAATAGTTATCTGAATACTACAGCCTGAATAGTTCTGCTTTGAGTAAAAGATTGGATTAGGTGCCTCCTCCCTTCCAACCTAAACTATTCTTTGAGTCTATGAGTTTACCTACATATTTCACTCTTCTCCTTTAAATGTGAAAGTCAAGGGCCAGCAAAAAATGCAGAAAGCGTGAAAGAAAACTGACAACTGGTCATGAAAAAGAGATCTATTACTTTTTGGTCTATCTTTCTCCTGGCTTTTGAGGATAGGGAAGGATAATTGACTCCTACACCTCATTAAAAAGTCCTTGTATGGAGAAAATGTGCCCAAAATTAATACCTATAATGCAGTGCATTTTATTAAGATGACTACACACTTAAACTGCATTTTGCAGGACAGAGTTTTCATTTAAAAGCACAGTCTAGGATATATTCATATGTGATTTCAAAGAGGCAATTAGTATCAACAGAATTAATTAGAATCATAGAATCATAGAATAACCAGGCTGGAAGAGACCCACCGGATCGTTGAGTCCAATCATTCCCACCAATCTCTAAACCATGCCCCTAATCACCTCATCCACCCTCACCTTAAACACCTACAGGGAAGGCGAGTCAACCACCTCCCTGGGCAGACTGTTCCAATGCCTAACGACTCTTTCCATGAAGAATTTTTTCCTTATCTCAAGCCTGAATCTCCCTAATTATTCCCTAAGCCAATAATAATTCAAAATTCCAGAAGATTTTTTTACATATTATATCCTGTGCACACGCTTCATATTTTGTTAGCACACAGGAGGGTACAAACATATCTGGATTTTTATTTTATCGATATTCTTTTCAGTAACTATATACTTTTCCTTTACTCATATACGCATATTCCAGTTCTCAATGCAACTAAGGGAGGCCTGGCAATTCACCTTAAGGGTACCTAAGGCTAGCTGTATCTAGATAAGAACATATGTTATAAAAGATCAGGATAACAACTAGCTTAAATAAAGCATGAAATTGCTAGATGAATATAGGATCAAACTTGAAGCCTACTGTTTCAGTTGAATTCCATTCTATGCCCACATAGCACACATGAGCATCCTTATGTACAGATATTCAGATGCAAATTCATTCTGTTGAAATGTAGGTAGGAACCTGAGGAGTCAAAGGCATGTAGTCACTCTAAAGAGCATTTGTAGTGTACAGTGAAGGAATGGTACCTGCAGCTCGCCTCATCATCACTGGAGGAAGCTGTCAATTATAGGGAGTAAAGGATGATCATGTTGTTAATTTTAGCACTTCAGGTTTCAATAAATGGTCTTTTTAGTATTCTATAAATCTACATAAAATGTGCAGGTATTTTCTACTCAAAACACAGAAGTTCAGATTAACCAGGCTGCAGAATACATATACGGTACATTCTCTTGTATTTCTAAATAACATATGTTGATGACCTGCACAAGGCTGTTTTTAATCTTCAAAGATAATTCATCTTATACCTTACACAGTCAACATAATCAAATGTAGCAATGAAATCTGTCTCAGTATTTAACATGACTCATTCTCTCAATGATTTTTAGATGAGAAAATATATTATTATACCCAATGTACAAAAAAGAAATTCATCACTTCTTGACTTAGAAGAAATAATGCAGGGCACTGAACTTGTGTCTCTCATCCAAATGGTTCTCCCTTCATACTACCTTCTCTTTGTGTGCTAATAAAAAGAAGATTTTAATTTTATCCATTAATATGTGCTGTTAGTCTTACTTTCCTCTAGAAGTCACATCATCTACTTGTATCATAGCTGGCTAATATGGGAATTACTATCATCCCATGAAATAATTCGGGGTGAAAGACAGATAAATTCTTAAGAAGCAAGTATATTCTCATGCAACTGTAATATTGTCATGTCCCTAATGATAAAAATGATAGAAGAAAAAACAGAAGCTACATGACACTCAGACAAAGTGTTTTTAACTAGAACATTTTTCAAAGTTTTCCAGAAGACATCAATAGCTTTTTAAGCAAATTGTTTTGTACAGAACTCCAATGGGAGCATTACAAAATGCCCCTCTTCAGCGTACAATTAGATTAATCATGTAACTGAGGGCTTGAATCTGTGCACATTCTTATTCAACAAGAATATCAGTCCCCATCAATTTACTGCAAGAAAAGATCTCCATGAAAGCAATTTTCACACAAGCACCTACCCTGTAGTTGCTCCTTGCCTCTAAGTTCTCTCTTTCCTGGAGAGTAATATTTTGTCTCCTTTCCTTGAAAAAAATAAATATCTCTAAATAAACATTAAAAAAACTTTTAAAAGCTAGAAACATGTTTGCTATGAAAGGTATATACGAAAGAGAATAACAAAAGAGTCAGTCAGACTATTTGAAGATTTCCCTGATACACTGGTAACTTTGTATGATAAAGTTACAAATCTGAGATAGTTTTAGTTACATGAAAATATGATGGTGATTTTGTATCTAATGACTGTTCTGATGTCACAGGGTTTTTTTCCCGTTTTAGATACTGTGAGAAAAATTAATTACAATACAAGAAGATGCATTAGGTCATTTACAGTCTTCCTCTTAAAGTGTCAAATTCAGCTTTTATGAGGTTTCGAAACCAACACAGATATTCATTAGAATAAGTAAGAATGAACTGACAACATCCCTTTTCTTTGTAACTGACAGATACTGGGAGCTACAGACACAGGTGAAGAAGTCAGAAGTGGACCCATATCAGGTGAAGATGTGCTGTGATTGTGATTGCAGCTCTTGCTTCTCTTCAGTCTCTCATCTTTCCCAGGACTAATGTCCCTGTTCTATACCATTATAGTTGGGAGGTAGGTTTCAGAGTAATAAACTGAGCACATGCAGAGCTCACTGCACACAGGGTACTTCTGGTCTAAGTAGCAGCTATGTATGCAGGAAGGGAATTGCCATCACAGTTCTGGACTTAGATATTTTAGGCCTGCCTGTATCCAAAGTTTAGGTCTAGGTGCTTATAAACTCTTGATATTAGAACTAAATTTGGCACCTATTGAATTTACTGACGCTTTTTGAACTGACTTAAACTGGACTATAACAGGACCCTTCAAATGCCGTGGAGTAGAAGGTGGAAGAAGCTGTGCACGTTACAGTCCTGTACACTAACTAGCACAACTGTTTTTTATTCTGACTGTGAACTCTAGACAGGACTGAAATACAAATAACAATAGCAGAGAAGAAGTCAAGTGAGAATCATAAAATAATTTAATGATTGTAACAAGGTAAGAAGTTTTTACACTGATAATGATTCGTATCATATGTGTAAGACCAGGGTAGATGAATCAGTCTGGTACACAACATTTAGTTTTACTGTAAGACCAAGGGATCATGCTGTAGAAATGCTGTATAACATCAGGAGAAGATTTCATTGATAGTACTTGGTATCAGTGTTATCAGCTCTAACTTCCTCAGTTGTCGAAATGATGCAGTTTTCTTTTTCAAATGAACATGGACTACTTAAGGAATAACTTGTTCTAAAAAAACCCACTGGATTTTGGATCTGTAGGGTAGATGTCTTCCTCATTTTTTTACTAGGCAATTCTTTGATAAAAGTTGAGGCAACCAGGAACCTTTACCTGCCTGCCTCAAATTTTCATTACCTCTTCTTCACATCTAACAAACCCTTATATTTGAGACCTAAACTACTAGAGGCAATTGAGGTTATACATTTTTTCAAGAATGAGACAGTCAGATTTGACTTGCTGATTGAGACAGGAACAGATATGACAAGCATGATGTAGTTTAACTTTTCAGGTAGTCTTATATTGATTCTATACTCCAGGAACTGTAATAACTGCTTAAGTGGATAAATAGCATTTTTTTTCTTCTATTTCCACTTACATCTCCTATAGAATAGTGGCAGACTAGTGGGCACACTTTTAAACCACTTCCTAGATGAAATATCTTAGCAAACACAGACAGAAGGTTGCTCAATCTGTGAGTTCTACCAGACTTAAGATATGGTACTAGCATGAGAGTTTTGACCAGTGTTACACCGAGTCATGGAATTGTGTATTTTAAAGAATGTAACACCATTGGCTCATACAAAATTCCAGGTAATGTTTCTAGTAAAACCATTTTAAGAGCACACTGGCCCAGCTACTAGATGTACTTTTACTCTTCTTACTAGTACTTTCCCCTCTTGGAATGTAAGATACATATTAATAGTCTTCACTTCTTCACTTCAAATGTTTTTTCATTGTGTTAAAAAAACAAATTAATTCATGTCTGTATATATGCATGTATTTAGTCCTCAAGTTTTGTATGATTATAATTTCACTCTGCAAAAACAATGAAACAATGATTTTTATACTTAAAAAAATCAATTCTTGAAACAATGCATAGGATATCAGAAATATTTTGGTGGAGCTTCTTTCACCACATTTGTGAATCAATTAAATCACATAATATCACATAAAGTGCAAGTTATATTAGAAAGAGAGTGGCAAACATGGATCTGCCTTACAGAGCTGTTTTCTCTAATCAGCACGTAACCACCAAGCTCTGTAAGGGTCTATCTGGCATTTTCAAAGGCATAATAATTTGTTTTCTAGCCCAGCTTCTGTTATGACTATTACTTTACTACAACATTCTCTGATTTCACAACAATGTACTCCAGCATTTGATCAGATCTTTCTTAGACTTCGTGAACATCATGGCACCATGCCAAAATTATTAAAATATTTACAAATCCCCTGCTATAAATGTGCCCACTGTCCCTTTGGACCCAAACCCCCTGAAAAACTGTAAGTAAGTATCTAGCCATTGCAATTGTCCCTATATTATGACTGCCCATCAGGTTATCCTCATATCTTTTACTGGTCAGTTTTACTCTGGCCACTCCTTTCCTCATACAGACTAAAGCAGCTATACTAAAGGGATGCTAGAAAGGGACAGTCTTACTTGGAAGCTATCCTTCAGGGCAACTTTAGCCTTTTTACCACATTTAACTTCAGTTAATCCTACTTCAGTTATATGTTACCCCGAGGCACAAGGAAAAGGAATTCCTGCATAACAGTACTGTCTCTGAAGGCCTGAGATATTCTCCGAATGACACACCAATGCTAAAGATTTATGTATGCTGCTACTTTCAAACACGTTTATATCACACTTCACAAATAACAGTGTTCAGTGCTTCTTAGTAACTGTATGTTCCTGTCAAAGTTTTGACCAAACTCTCCATACATCAAAGATAAGTGAAAGAACTATTAAACTTTTGAAATGAGCCATTGTGAAGTGCATTGGTTAATTTATGCACCAATAGTTACATTAAGTCTAGAAAGACCAGGCACCCTCTCTTTGACAGCCATAATCTAAAAGTGTAGATTCTTGTACAACTGATCTTTTCCAAGATCTCTGAAAAACTCTGCTAGCTAAAGAACCACACCCTAACAGGTCTTCAGCTGATATTAGGGTCTGCACAAAAAAAAGCTTTTCGGAGTTTCTTCTTCTTTGCTCAGATAATAAAATAGGAGTTTTGGAAGACTCCTATAGAAAACAGGCTAAATATCAGCAAAAGACCTGGAACCACTGGGTTGCTGTGATCCCAAAGGAGAGGCAGGTAGAAAGCTAGAAGATGAATGTGCACTTCAATCTTTCTAATGCATTTTTTTCATCTGTGAAGATGGTATGTTATACTCCATACACTGTTTAAAACTTGAATTACCTAATAGCCTCTTAAATGCCATTGATATGCTGTTAATATGAGAATGAAGGTTTCACCAGTGTCAGGTAATTAACTGGCACCTAATGCATTAATCTCCAGTGCCAGTCCTCTTGCATCAAAACTGCACCCAGCGAAGTCATTAACTTGGCATTTAAAAATTCTGAAGAGATCTTGTGTTTCTGAGTACACTGAGCTTAGTAGAAGTGGCAGATAGTGTGGTGTTTCTTAGGGTAGTCTCTTCTTTTTCAGAGCTGAGTGATTTGTAGACCATAGGCATTACAGACCTTAAATTCTGTAGAACTGTGGTATTCAAATTTTTAGTATCTCTGATAAGAGAATAACACAAGACCACACACTTTTTGTACTATTTTTATTAGTTGACCTCAGTGGGGTTGTCCCTCTGTATTCAACAAACATTTGAATTTGTGTGCCTTTTTTTTTGGTTTTACACTCATATTTCACATGACCTTTATTTGCAAAAGGTTGAAAATGATGTCTGGATAAATGAATAAAGATGGACCTTACTCCTGAATGCAGGTATGGGAAAATATACTTTATCTACCTTTGCTACCTGGTAAATAATCATTCTTAATGTTATTACAGTTGGTATGTGCAATCAGTTTGGGAACAGAAGTTAGTAAATAACACTTTAAACTGAATATCATGCTTTGCTTATGCTTTTGTTGCCAATACTGTCTACATAATTTAATTCACATATTTATTCATCTATTTTCCTTCAGCATAAAACAGAAACATTTGCATTGTAAGCAATTTACATCTTCTTTTTGTAAAATATTATTTGTAGAGGATTCCTTCAGTGCTCCATGATAGACTTGCACTCATTTCTCTGCTGGTGAATAATAGCAAGTTCAGCTATACCCATGTCATCTCGCATTAAGTGGTCAGGAAAAACTGACAGAAAGGCTCTCAGAAACGAGACAGTTTGCCTCCCTGACATAGGTACTTCCCGCCTTCTCATTTGATACATCAGTCATAGTGCTTAAAAACAAAAATCTGTCAGATGCTTTTGAATTGTATGTTCATGTGCTGAGTTTGTAAAGTGGTTCTCCAACAAGAGCGTTTTCGTCATTTAGAAGCCACTTCTGCCATGAGTAGTAATATTTTTATCTTAGTAAACAACATTTACTGATGACACCACAAGTTACAATCAAAAGTCCAGGCAGAGAAGCAAAACAGAAAATCTCAGCATAGATTTAGTCTTACTGACCTAAATATAATCCATATTTACAATACTAGGGTATGGTACGAAATTAACATATAGTCATCTGTTACTGGAGGCATTATTTATGCACTTCTCAGCTTGTGCAACCATTTAAATTATTTCAGATTAAAAGAAAGAGCCCTTCCTTCCTGCAGTAGCCAAAAACCTTCCATAAATGCTAACTTTGGCAGTTATGCATCCATTCACTATGGAGATACTAGCAAATCTTCATCTTCTACAAGCATCAGACACCCCAAAAAGAGATGACCCAAGTAATATAAAGAATGATGCATGTGTCCACTTTACCATACAGATAATGAACCTTATTCTGCCTGCCAAAATGCAATCACTTAAGTCAGACACTTAACCAGCCTAAACTTTATTTTTTTATATAGACAAGGAAGTAAGGGTGCATTCCCAGACCATGGTACAATTTCTGATGAGTTGAATGGTTTCTACAACAGACCCGTGGGAGAATGGGACACCAGTGTTTCCATCTTGGTTGCATCATGCCTCCTAAAATTAAATTGGAATAATGCAGGTTTAATAATCTCTGGTGAGGTGGACTGAATCTTTCTTGCAAGTATCAATCTCTATTTAAAACTTGGAAAACCTTAGAAAAGTTAAAGTAATGCTTTTGGAGGTGATAGACCAGGGTGGGTTTTTTTGCAGTTAAACACACAAAAAGAAGTGAAGTCCTACATTGTAAATTTCCCAGGATTAAAAATGAGACTTACATGGTAATTGCCTCACACCATATGTTGAAAATTTCATCTCATGCAGCAACTAAAACACTCTCCTCTAGTATGCAATGCTCAGATGCTGTGGTTGCTACAATGCAACAAAAAACTCCTTCAAATCAGAAATTATCTGACTGACCTAGACAGCCAGGCTTACACTGATGGCCCCTTCTTTCTCTTTCAGGATTTTAAATATATTTAAATATATTAATAACTTTTGTTCATCCACATAATTAACATTCCCTGGAATCAGCATTACCACTGCTGCAGGCAAGCAATACAATGTCTTCATGAATGTTCATTTTTGCACAAAAGTTTGAGAACCTCCATTACCTCAATATTGGATCACAATACACATATTGGGAACTACAGAGATAACTGGATTGAAGAAATTGTATACATTAGAGATGCCTAATGCCCTTTATGGCTGTGCTTTTTAACTTCCTTTCCTTTACTCTTAGTGTAATGGACCAAATCCATCTCTCACATAGCTGCTCTGAAACCAGTGAAGTTACTTCACGGGTGAACTTGACCCATTTTATGCTTTTCAAGAACCTAAGTAACAATAAATGCCACATCGCTGCCACAGGTCGAATGCTCTTCAGAGGAGAGATGTACGATATATCTTTGTCTTTTTCCTGCTCGTAACAAGCAGCGTAGGTCATCTGCATCATTAACGTTTGCAGCTGATGCATTTGTGTAGTCTATATAAGCTTCTTGGAACTGCATAGACCTTCTCATTGTTTTCAGAACCTTGATTTTTCTTAACATTATCATCATCCAAATGTATTTAAGGATGAAACTATTAGAAACACAATTGGTGAATTAATGTCATGAGGACTGCTGCTGGCAGCTCATCAATTTTTGATACGCCACTCAGACAAATGAAACATAAGCCACCCAGAACAAGGGGACCTTTTGACACTTCAAAGGAAACCCCTATGGGTGGTTTCCTCTTGAAGCTGCACTAAACTGGCTCAATCTCCTCAGCTGGAAGCTGCCAATGTCTCATTAACCCCTAAACAGGCCCTGCATGAGCTGTTCTTTTCAGCTATAATTATGCCATGCACTCCTGTTATGCTGTACTGAATTGCAACACTGTCACCAGCACATTATAAACATCTACCCTAATTGAAAAGCAGATTAGACTCGTGTTAATTAGCCAAAAAGCCCGCCCACTTGCATGCATTATGATTGCCTCTTAAATACTGAGGATGTTGAAATCCCTCAGAAAGACAAGGCAGACTTAATTGCAATAACCTGCAAATTAAGTTTAATTTACTTTAAATTTACCGGTTTAGCATGCTCATTTGATGGTGTTAATGTTCTAGCAAATTAATTATCTGAATTAGTCATGCCTGGTGGAGTTTTGCAGCAGAATACATTGTACAGTGGCCTATTAATAACAGACAAACAGGATAGGATTAATGAGAAGATTATGCTAAAGTTCTTTTTTAAAAACAAGGATCTTGCATGAATTCAAATATAATCACCAAAGTGCAAATACAGACACAGAATATAAACAAACTGAAATTTATTACACTCTCTAGCATGCCATCTAGGAGAAACTGTAAAACATTACCTGCAAAATATTCGATAGAAAGAGGCCTCTTCTATGCACTCAAGTAGATCACTTCACACAGCAAACCATTTCCCATTATCTGGTATCTCTCTCTATGAGACTTCAAATATGTAAGTGCTTTCGAGAGTACTTGTACTACAGAGAGAGCACTGATAAATAAATTAGAAATAACATCTCATACGTTAATTCCATAGTCCACTTTGTGGCTTATGAGGCAGTAGAATTGCTTTTTGTTATTCCATTGCTAACCACTGTCTGCTCCAGTTTTAAAAGAAAGAAGAAAAAATAAAAAAGGCATCCACAGAGATATAACTGCAAATACGTTATAAAACCAGGATCTTTTCTTGCCTCTGCTCCCTATAAAAATACAACAAGTCAAGAAAAAAAAATCTTCTAATAGCCTCTGGAATAGCGCTCAAAATAAAGATATAATTGGCCTTGTAAACAATGTCGAGGTACAATCACTCACCCTACAGAAAGTGTTGGCTGACACTGCAGGAGAAATGAAGATAACAGCAACAAATATCCTTTTTAGCTAGTCCTGATCATGAAAGTTTAGTCTGCTTATGTGCTAAGTGTTGCCTCCTCCATTAGGGTCTACAGCCATCCCAAATATAATGAGGTATATTCAATTCAATTCAGTTTCCCTGTGGAGAGCAGGAAAAGCCCATGGGAGCACAAAAGATAATCCTTGATGAGTGAACTGAATGTGATTGAATATAAAATTCTGGGTTATTGATTGGAATCTGTATGTTAATGCTATCACTCACTGAGAGTAGCTGTGTCTTGTGTTGGTTTCAAAGAGCTTTCAAGATGCTGTGCAGTGCCCTGTGAAAAAGCCCAAATTTACATCATTCTTGCATACTGTAGTGCATGGAAAATAAAAATGTTACCCCTTGAAAAGAAGGACTGAACGATGTATTCCTTAAAAACAAATTATCTAATTAAAGAATGAAAGGCTTGGTAAGAGAATAAATATGCATATTTGCTTTATGGGACATATTTTAATTTTTGAGGAAAAAAAACCCTAAAATAAAAAAATGGTTTCAATATGTTTTTTGTATTGTACTGATATATCATGTACACCCTTTCTGCTTTCCTTATTATTTCTTCCTCTCTCTCAGACAAAATTACAGTTTGAAGCACTAAATGAAACTGGCATAAAAGCAGCCATTATTAAAACTAGGCTGAAAACGAAAAGGGAAAAAAAAAGGAAAGTAATTCTGTTTTAAAAAGGTTGTACATGAAGGGCTGAGATTACTTCAGTAAGAATCCATAGGGAATAGGAACTATACTAGGAAGGAAATGGATTCTTGTGACACATAAACAAAAGGCAAATGACTAATATATTTACATATAACATGTGGTGTATTCATTGCACACCATGGTGACAGAATTGTTTATTTCATTTATAATTTATACAGCAAAACCTTATTATATGTGTAACTAATTTGCCTGATGATAATATGCAGTAGGAGATTAGGTTTCCATTATATTCTGTCATTAAGAACAAAAGATTTTTGTTTGTTGGTTATTTTTTTTCTCAGTTCCTATCCCACAGCACACACCCTATACATGAGTTCTTTTCTTTTAAATCATTATGATGCTGAGCTGAGCAGAAAGTAGCAAGGAACTTCTGAAAAAAAACAAACTACAAACTCCCTCACACACACATGAATCCACTTTAAATATTCTTCGCTTCTGGAATTCCTTATGATATAAGTAATGACAATACACAAAGAATCTCTCACAGGTGATGTGCATGCACCAAAAAAAGAAATGTCAGAATAAATATAGGCTCCAGAAGAGCTTTGCTCTGAGAGGAAAAGAAAAAAAAATCAAACATGTTACTAGAAGTAGCATTAGAATGTGTGACTAGACAGTTCATCTCAGACTACAGGGAGCGGGTGGGTGGGTAGGCAGTGATGAGGGAATTATCTTGATGTATTTTCCATTGTGGCACACAAGACAGTGCAATTCTCTGAAAGGAATTGTTAGCACCAAGCCAGTAATTCCCCTCTGTGGTATTACAAAGTGTGCATATTACAAAGGGGGGGGGGGGGGAGGGGGGGGGGGGCGGGGTGAGCAGCCTGCAAATTGCTATCTATGTTTCCAACACTAGAGCATATATGACCTTGAATTAATTCAAATATGCATATCAAGATATGAATGCTGGGTTGGAAGCACACACACATGTACATACGTTGAACTTATTCCTTTTTGCCCCTTTGGAAAACAAAAATCTACTCTAACAGATTTGTTAGGCTGTGTAGTTGCTTAACCCTTTGCAAGTCTTATTTGTTGTGCGTAGTGAAATCAGTATATTGCAGAGAAGCAGAGCTGAAGAGGAAGATGCTTTTAAACAACAGGGGATATTTTTCTGTATAACTCAGAGCTGTCAAGCAACTTTCAAAACAGCAGGTCACACCAGCTCAGTCTAAAACTCTGCATAAAGGTTTGATAATTGCAAGAGTATGCTAACACAAGAACTGTATTTGGATAAAGTGACACTTGTGTTGCAGGTGTACTTAAAATACTGAAACCCTTTACTGCCTAAATTAAAACACTGCACAAATATCTTCTTAGGGACGCCCTATCAGTTATCAGGTCCACAGTTTTGTGGCCATGAATGAGGACAAGCCTTAAAGTTCAGGGAACAGGTAATGAAAATTGCGTGATTCTGGGTGCAGTATGAGGTAGTATGAGTATGTGTCAATACAGCCTTGGGACCAACCAGCTGTGTAACAATTATGCAGAGAAGAGCTGCAAAAAGTTGTCCTAGTAGACACCAAGCTGACCACGATCCTACAATACGCCCTTACAGCTTCTGGGGTTGCATTACCAGCGTTACCAGCAGGTCAAGGGAGGTGCTCCTTCCTCTCTCCTCAGCACTGGGGAAAAACATCTGCACTGCTGGGTCTAGCTCTGGGCTCCCTTGTGTAAGGGAGGCATGGACATACTGGAGTGAGTCCAGCAATGGGCCATGAAGATGATTAAGGGACATAAGCAAACATCGTGCTAGGAGAGCTGGGACTGTTCAGCTGGGACAATATTAGGCTCCAGGGGAATCTGGTGAAGTAGAGTAAAGGAAATGGAGCCAAACTCTTTTCAGTACCATCCACCGACAGAACAAGAGGCAATGGTATAAACGTGAAACACAGGCATTTCCATTTAAACTTAAGAGAAGGGATATCTAATACTAGATCAGTTTGTCTGCGGAGGTTGTAGAGTAGCCATTCTTCAGGATGTTAAAAAAAACACTGCTGGGCAACCTGCTCAGTCTGTCCTTGCTTGTGCAGTGGGGATGGACTAGGTGACGTCCAAAGGTCTCTTCTGACCTCAGTCATTCTTTAATTTTGTAATTCTGGGGTTTTTTTGTGATCTTTTCTAGATTGAGCTTCAGTGGAGGACTTTCTCCCTGAACTCACAACTGCTTCACAGCATGACCCCCTCTAGAGTCTCATACAGCAAAAAAATGAAGAACAAGCATGGTGATTTGGTGATTGTCAAAGAAAAGCAAAAAAAAGAAGGCATGAAAGAAGGTTAGTAGAAAGAGCCAATAGGGGAGTATAAGACTATCAGGTTACATGATTTTGTCTTATGAAAGGTCCAAAAAAAATTTTTACTATTATCTATCCTTTCATTGCCACTAGAGTTTAACACCTGGGTGGGAAACCATGTAAAGTAAGATATTCCCAGGGAAATTCTGACTGCTGTAGGTCTTCTTCAAACCGTCTAGAGAAATGGAGTTTTGGCATGAGCCAAATAAAAGTGTTGAATATGTTTCCTTGAAAAATATTATGTTAATCTATCTATCTAATTTTAGTATATCAAATGCCATTTGAACTAAGCTGCTAGAAATGGAAGAAATAAATAAGAGATTTTGGACTGGTTTTTGTTCAAAGCTTAATTCTCAGTAAAGCAGCACTCCTTCCACCTTCTGAAGGACCAGGGCTATTAACTTGATTACAGAGGTGTGCTAAATGTCAATATGAATGCTAGTTCCTAGCTGGCTTGGGCCTGGAGTATAATCCTGGAACATACAGTCAGTTAGTTTAAATCTGCTTGCAAGTACTGTACAGGTATACACTATACAGGAGCTGAGCATGGGACTGTGTGAGAGACAGCAGCAGTGAATATTCAGGAGTATTAAAGGATGGGGACACTTTAGCTGAATTTTGGAGATTATTTTGCTCATGTACATAGATTAGAAGTGCCTGGGCATTTAGATTGTCAACTCCAACTGCACTCGGTTAAGTAAGTCCCTGGTCATGTTAAGGCTGTTTTACTGCTGCGCAGCATATGCAATTTATTAATAATTCTAATACTCAATGAGGGTGAACCTGACCTGGTATACAATAGGGTTATCCAGGACTATTACTTCCACAGTGATATATAAGGGCTGGAAAAGGTCTAAAGGTTTCCAAAAAACTGTAACCGTTTTTTTCCCCAGCAAATTTAGTCTATGTATTATAAGAAAAGAAAGGCTTGAGGAGTACTCACAAAGCATCACATCTTGTTTAGGGTGCTAAGTAAGCAGCCTAGGTTTCCTGCTTTGGTGATGGAAAGAACTAGGTTCTTCCAGGAGATGCTTCAGAGCATCTAATTATGACTATATAGGTCAAGCATGCCTCAAGCTAAATACCTAAAGGCAACATTAACATGCCATCTGCTATTTTAAATGGGACCATAAAAACTTGTCTAAGCAGCAACATAAATCTATACACACAGTCAGTGAAAGCAGAATATTTTATCCATAGCTATCTTTTCTTTGTACTGTTTCAGAAGGTGTGGAAAACACAAGTTGTGATAAAATCTATTTCCCAACATTTTAAATAAACTGAATGGACAATAATTTTGGTGGCATATCAGCAGATGACTGGCTCTCCCATTCTTACATTCAAATGCATAAGAAAACATTAGTAATGTTAATGTTTCTGTGATTGCAAGGGCAAGGGCATTGCAAAGACATTCTCCATACTTGCATTCCATTGCCCTACACAACAGAGAAATGTACAGCTGAAGAAAAGCCCTACCAAGACTACAGTCTGGCCTGGAGCTACTGTGTTTTGGTTCATATGATAATAACCACTTCAACTAAAAAGAGAACTGGGTCCAAAATATGACAAACAAATGGAAAAAAATAACAGAAAACAATGAGAGGAACCACAGTAAACTGAATTAAATCCATGAAGGAAGAGATTCTTCCAGTGTAAGCTTCTGGGTCTAACTGATATCTGATTTAAGTGGCTTTAAGTACCTAGTAGAGTAGTTAGAAAAGAGGCAAAGGCAGAAAATCAACATGCTACATCAGAGGGTAATTTGATACAAAACGCTGAATTGATCTCTGGAAGTGCTTTTCTCTGTCCACAGATTTTGTATGTACATTGGTCAACTCAGCTAGGCACTTAATGTTGTCTGGACTTAATATAAATTTTGATTGTGTTTTTCATGTGCCAAAACTATGCAACAGTAGTAAATCATCCTGCTCCTTGACATTAGTAGTTATGATTTTTTAAAGGTTAACTGCACCAAAAGCTTCTTCAGGTGATAAATAATCTTTCAGCTCTAGTTTCACTTAGATTGTCTGACACATAGATGCAAAATGTCCCCATGTTTGGGGTTTTTTTAATCTGTCTTTGAAGATAAATCATGTAAATAAAGATGGCTGTAGAAAGACAGCCTTTTGTTTGGGGGTATGTAAAGGACAACCAGAAGAAAGTGAATCTACTAGGCCCAAAACCTGATCTTCATGCCTTTTTCTCCTGGTCCTTATCTAGACTCCCCCATTCTATGAAGAACTTGAGTATCCCAATTCAGCTGTATGCCCAGGGACCCAGTGGGGTTTAGCCATCACCATGCAACTGTCTCTTCCTTGCAGATCCTTGAAGTCCTGCTCCAACCAATGTGTGAAAATCTTACGCTCTCTGGTCTTGACAGTATTGAAAAACTGCTTTGTACTGTGCACCCATCCCAGTATTGCAAAGGTTTGGAAATTAATTCTGCATCTGAGGTATGCAAATTGTGCTCATTATATAGATACTCAGCTATAAGTGGCAGTCTCTGAAGAAGGAGACAAAGGATTATGAGCAACTTTCTCTAGATTTCAGGACATGTGAGTGGGCAAATCTTCCTCTTTGCCAAAACTAATCAACCTTCAAGATTCTCAAAAATGTTACACCACATTTTTCCACACTGATTTGATTTTTTTCTCTTTTAAAAATCAGAAAGACTGGAGAAAATATGAACAAAGTTTTTTCAATTCCTGTTTTGATTTGAGGTGGAGGTTTCTTTGCATTAGTAAAATTGATTTTTTTTCTATTAGATTTGTAAGGAGTTTGAGATACATTTATCCTCCCATTGCCAAGCTCTTCTTGTCTTGTATGTATGCATGAAGTTTCTCTCCTACTTAATAATAAAGGAAGAATGCACCAGTAGAGAGGTTGTGGTAAAAGGATATAGCGAGCTAGCCAGTTATGCAGGTCTTTTGTTTCAGGAAAGAAATAAACAGAAGCAGACATGGAGAGGCAGGAGATCTAAACAGAGGTCTATGTCCTGGATCAGGAAAACATTTTATCCCTCCTTATAGGAGTACCAAATGCAGGTGATCAGTAGAGACCAGAACAAAATCTGCTCTGCAAAAAAGAATGCCTGTAGCAGAAATAAGGGCATTCTGCTGCAAGCAGGCTCTTCTTTGCATGATCTCTGTGGTTCACTCATGGAGCAAGTTTCTGCAGTTCATTTGGGAGGACAGCTGCACCCATGCATGACCTGGAAAACAGGTCTTGATGATAATTACTTGGAGCATAGGTAGACACATCTACATAGGTAGACACATCTACATCCCAAACAACTCAAAGTCATTAAATCCTGGGTTTAACTGCTTGCTTTCCTGCCTCCTGTTCTCCCATTATAATTTCCAGATCTGTACACGTACAAGCTTATTGGTGTCATGATATCACACGAATAACTTCCTCCTCCATAGTTGTGGTAGACCAGCATAGCTCAGATGACTTAATAAGAGCTCTGTTCCCTTAAATCAGTATATACTCTGTCTGTATAAAATCCAGTCTATATTCACTTAGTCTATGTGGGAAATACTTGAAGCAAACTATAAAAGCAATGAATTTTTCAGTCCATCCTCACTGGTTTAGAAAAGACTCAATCTGTAAGGAATTTTAATTTTTTTTATTGTAATATGTGTTCTTATTGCAATAAGTCTGGGGCCATGTAAAAACTGACATTCTCAGTGAAGCTTCCACCCAAAAGAAAAGAATATAAAATACAAACTATTTGGCTCTCAGAAGCAACATCTTATTTGTACTGGGTGTATATGGCAAGGCATTGGTAGCAGAGAGGTTGTCCTCTGTGAGAAGGGGCTAAGGCTGCCCTGTGTTGGACACAGTTGGTTCCCACCAGCTCAGACGGACCCACCACATGGTATAACAGAGCCCAGCATTCAAGATGTTGATGCTTCAGGGAAATTATGTTTTAAAAAGGTAAAAAAGGCAGAGAAAGATATAAAAAAGTGAGAAACATCTGTGCAAACACCAAAGTCAGAGAAGTATGAAGGAGCGGAAGTGCTTTAGATGTCAGAGCAAGTATTTCCCTGCAGTCCATGGAAGAGACAACTTTAGAGTGGATGTTTCCCTACAGTCCTTGGAGGACCCCATGCTGGAGCAGGTGGATACTTCTTGAAGGCACTGGGACAAGTGGAAAAGCCCATACACTCAAGCAAGTTTATTCTTCAGGACCACAGCCCAAGAAAAGCCCATGCTGGAGCAGTTCTTGAAGGGATATAGCCTATGGGGAGCATCCATGCTGGAGCCAGGGAGAAGTGTTAGGAGGAAGGAACAACGGGTATGAGCTGTTGTGGACTGACTGCATCCCTCCATTCCCCATTCGCTGCAACAGTCAGAGAAGGTTGGAAGCACTGGGAATAGAGGAGTGAAATTGATGGTGGTTGAGGTAGTTAGAGACTAGCTTGCCCAGCTAGACACCCGCAAGTCTATGAGGCCAGATGGGATCCATCCAAGAGTATTGAAGGAGCTGGTGGATGTGCTGGCCAAACCCCTTTCCATCATCTTCCAGCAGTCCTGGCTGACTGGGGAAGTTCCACTGGACTGGAGGCTGGCTGGTGTTGTGCCCATCTACAAGAAGGGTCAGAGGGAGGACCCAGGGAACTACAGGCCTGTAAGTCCGACCTCAGTGCCAGGGGAAGTCATGGAACAGGTGATCCTGGGTGCTATCATGAAGCACATGCAAGAGAACCGGGTGATCAGGCCCAGTCAACATGGGTTCACGAAAGGCAGGTCTTGCAAGACTAACCTGATTGCCTTCTATGACAAAATGACCCACCTACTGGATGAGGGAAAGGCTGTGGATGTGGTCTTCGTGGACTTCAGTAAAACCTTTGACACAGTTTCTTACAGCATTCTGCTCCGGAAACTGTCAGCCTCTGGCCTGGAAAAGCGAACGCTCTCTTGGGTGGAAAATTGGTTGGATGGCTGGGCCCAGAGAGTGGTGGGAAATGGAGTTAACTCCAGGTAGAGGCCAGTTACAAGTGGTGTTCAACAGGGCTCAGTGCTGGGTCCAGCCCTATTCAATGTCTTTATCAATGACCTGGATGAAGGCATCGAGTGCACCCTTAGCAAGTTTACGGATGACACCAAGCTGGGTGGGAGTGTGGAGCTGCTGGAGGGTAGGGAGGCTCTGCAAAGGGATCTGAACAGGCTGGACTGCTGGGCAGAGTCCAGTGGCATGAGGTGTAACACAGCCAAATACTGGGTCCTGCACTTGGGGTACAACAACCCTATGCAATGATACAGACTAGGAGAAGTCTGTCTAGAGAGATACCTGGAGGAGAAGGACCTGTGGGTGGTGGTTGACAGCCAACTGAACATGAGCCAGCAGTGTGCCCAGGTGGCCAAGAAGGCTAATGGCATCCTGGCTTGTATCAGAAACGATGTGACCAGCAGGTCCAGGGAGGTTCTTCTCCCTCTGTACTCTGCACTGGTAAGACCGCTCCTTGAATCCTGTGTTCAGTTCTGGGTCCCTCACCACAAGAAGGACGTTGAGGCTCTGGAGCGAGTCCAGAGAAGAGCAATGAAGCTGGTGAAGGGGCTGGAGAACAGGCCTTATGAGGAGCAGCTGAGAGAGCTGGGGTTGTTTAGCCTGGAGAAGAGGAGGCTGAGAGGAGATCTTATTGCTCTCTGCAAGTACCTGAAAGGAGGTTGTAGAGAGGAGGGTGCTGGCCTCTTCTCTCAAGTGACAGGGGACAGGATGAGAGGGAATGGCCTGAAGCTCCACCAGGGGAGATTTAGGCTGGACATTATGAAAACATTTTTCACAGAAAGGGTCATTGGGCACTGGCAGAGGCTGCCCAGGGAGGTGGTTGTGTCACCTTCCCTGGAGGTGTTTAAAAGATGGGTCGATGAGGTGCTGAGGGGCACAGCTTAGTGGTTGATCGGAATGGTTGGACTCGATGAACCTGTGGGTCTTTTCCAACCTGGTGATTCTGTGATTCTTTGAGAGGTGGTGTTTCAATTTTTGCCTTTGTTTCTTGCTGTCCAGATCTGTTTTAAATGTCAATAAACTAATTTTCCCCAAATCAAGCCTGCTTTTTCCTTTAAGGTAATTGATAAGGGATCTCCCTGTATTTATCTCAAATAATAAGCTTTTTAATCCTATTTTCTCCTTTGTCCTGTTGAGGAGAGGAAGTGAGTGAGTGGGGGGAATGTGGCACATGTTCAAGTTTAACACATCATGGTATTCTGCTGTAAGACATGCTTGCCAACTTATTGGTCTGATATGTGGTCTCTATATCTCCCTAATCAATAGATTTATGTTGAAATAACACTGAAACATATTAATTCATTTATTTATCTGCTTACTTTTGATGGAAAATGAATTTGTTGAAAAATTTCCTTTGGGAAGAACTTGAAGTACTCAAAAATCTGGGTCAAGTTTATGGTTTCAAAAGAGAAAATATATGACATTTTGATAATGTTTAAAAATGTTAGTTTGATACTTGAAAACAAATATTTGATACTTTTGTTTTGAATATTTTTATTTTGCTTAAAAATTTACCATCCATTTAAAACAAAAAAGCAAATTGCATTCTCTTCAGTATTGTTGTATATCCTACAAAACTCCTGCTTATGCTGGTCAAGATTTTTCAGTTTACACCAAATTAATTCATGTATTTTTTCCTAGCTACCACTGGAAAACTACGTATTACTTTTATTGCTGTTTCCAGGTGTGTTGTGGTATTGTTAGTTTTGGGGAGTTTTGGGGGGGTTTTGTTGGGTTTTTTTTCACAAATCCCACCTTCTTTCAATACAGATACTAAAACAAAGTATTTTTTATCCACTCAAGTTTTGGGATGGTTCTCAAGTGTAGCACTGGTTGTAGATTCTTGCCATACTCCAATAGGTGTTGTTCTTAGCTCCTTGTACATTTTGGGGTTTTGGGGGGTTGGGGGATTTTTTGAGATATTGTTGATTTGCAGACTTTTCTCTTCAAATTTCCAGTACTTGTTAATGATAGAATCATAGAATTATAGAATGGTGTAGGTTGGAAAAGAGTTTTAAGATCATCAAGTGCATCCCTTAATGTAGCGCTGCCGACTACCATTAAACCATATCCCTAAGCACCACACGTACCTATCTTTTAAGTACCTCCAGGGATGATGACAACTACTTCCCTGGGAAGCCTGTTCCAACTCTTGACAACACTTTTGCTGAATTTTTCCTGTTGCCCAATCTAAAACTCTCCTGGTGTAACTTGAGGCCATTTCTCTTGTCTTATTCCTCGCTACCTGAGAGAAGAGACCAACACACACCTCACTTCAACCTCCTTTCAGGTAGTAGCTGTAAAGATCAATAAGGTCTTCCCTCAACCTCCTTTTCTCCGGACTAAACACCTTCAGTTCTCTCAGCTGTTCCTCATAACACTTGTGCTCAAGACCCTTCATCAGCTTTGCTGCCTTTCTTTAGGCATGTTCCAGCAGATCAATGTCCTTCTGTAAGTGAGTGACCTAAAACTGAACACTGATGTGAAGGTACAGCCTCACCAGTGCCAAGCACAGGGACATGGTCACTGGCCTAGTCTTTCTGGCCACATTATTTCTGAAACAAGCCATGAAGCTATTGACCTTCTTGGCCACCTGGGCACACTGCTGCCTCATATTCAACCAGCTCTTGATCAACACCCCCAGAGCCTTTTCCTCTGGGCAGTTTTCCAGACATTCATGTCCAAGCCTGTAGTGTTGCATGGGATTGTTGTGACCCAAGTGCAGGACCCAGCACTCAGCCTTCTTGAACCTCATGCAATTGGCCTTGACCCATCGATCCAGTCTGTACAGATTCCTCCATAGAGCCTTTCTACCCTCAAACAGATCAACATTCCCATCCAGCTTGGTGTCATCTGCAAACTTACTGAGAATGCATTTGACCCCTTGTCCAGAACATTGATAAAGGCATTTAACAGAAATGGCTCCAATACTAAGCCCCGGGGAACACCACTTGTGACCAGCCATCAACTGAATTTAACTCTGTCCACCACCACTCTTTGGGCTCAGCCATCCAGCCTCTTTTTAACCAGCAAAGAGTATGCCCATGCAAGCAGTGAGCTGCCAGTTTGTCCAGGAGAATGCTGTAAGAAGCAGCATCTAATGCTTTACTAAAGTCTAGGTAGACAACATCCACAGCCCTTCACTTAGCCATTAAGCAGGTGATCTTGTCATAGAAAGAGGCCAGGTTAGTCAAGCAGGATCTGCCTTTCCTAAATCCATGCTGACTGGACCTGATCATCTTGCTATCCTGCATGTGCCAGATCATTTGCTCCATAACCTTCTTCGGCACCAAGGTCTGGCTGACAGGGTTGTAGTTACTCAAATCCACCTTCCAGCCCTTCTGGTAGATTTGCTAGCCAACAGTCTACTGGGACCACCTTGGTTAACCAGGACAGCTGATAAATGATGGAAAGTAGCTTAGTAAGTACTTCTGCCAATTCCCACAGTACCCTTGGAAGGATCCCATCCAACTCCATAGACTTGTGTATACCTAAGTGGTGCAGCAGGTCATTAACCATTTCCCCTTGGGTTATGGGCAGTTTAATTCTGCTCCCTGTCCCTGTTTTCCTGCTCAGAGGATTAGATATACAAAGAACAATTGGTCTTGCTACTGAAGACTTAGGTAAAGAAGGTATTAAGTACCTCAACCTTTTCCTCATCATTTGCCAGTAAGTTTCACCCTACATCCAACAAAGGATGAAGATTCTTGTTAGCCCTTCTTTTTCTGCTACTATATTTAGAGAAACTTTTTTTATTGTCTTTTATGGCAGTAGCCAGATTAAGTAGACAAAGCTCTCTGTTCATCCAGACCCATCTTCTTACCTGCCAGCTCATCTTTCAGCACATGGTGACAGCCTGCTCCTGTGCCTTTAAGTTTACCTTCCTGAAGAATGCCCAGTCTTCCTGGACTCTTTGCCCTTCAGGACAGCCTCCCAAGAGACTCTGTCAACCATTATCCTAACAGGCCGAAGTCCACTCTCTGGAAGTCCAAGGTGATAGTTCTACTGCCCCTCCTTCCTACTTTCCCTAGAACTGAAAATTCTATCATTTGTCATAGCTATGCCCAAGGCAGCCTCCAAACACTACATCACCTGCAGGTTCCTCTCTGTTCACAAACAGGTCCAGCAGGGTGCCTTCCCTTGTTGGCTCACTCACTGGCTGTGTCAAGTTATTTGCCACACTCTCCAGGAACCTCCTAGACAGTTTCCTCTCTGTTGTATTGCATTTCCAGCAGACATCTGGTACATTGAAGTCCCTGATGAGAATAAGGGCTTATAGAATATTTGGTCTGCCTCTTCATCCTGGCTGGGAGGTCTGTAGCAGACTCACAGCATGGTATATTTCTTGTTGGCCTTCCCTCATAAACTCTCAATCCTGTCATTGCTGTTATTAAACTCTAGACAATTAAAATAATCCCTAACATACAGGGCTAAATAACATGTGATAATAATATAATATGTACTACTCTGGCACCGAAGTCTTTTACTCTTAACTGCAATCCATAACTTAGCTGATGGCATGGGAAGAAAATTTGCAATAAACCTAGTATTACATCTTTTAGTAGTGATTTGACTGGTATTTTCCTGGTATTCTTTAAAAATCCCAGTGACCTATATTCATGCGACAACATGAGAATTCAGTTTTCATTTCAAAAGAAAAAAACTCAATCAATCTTAATAATCAAGCTTATGAAGAGACTCTCAAAAACTAGGAGTAAATTAACTCTCTTATGCAAGTTATTTTTTCAAATCTCAAAACTATATATCAATCCTACTTTATTCTTATATTTTTATATTGTTGGTCTAACAAGTTTTATCTTGCCAGGTATTTAGGAAAATGCTGTGAATATAATAAGTTTGTCAAAAAATAATATCTACCGTTGTTTTAAAAATTAACTTCTTTTATACTAGCTTATTGCCCACCTGGTGTATAAATGACTATGTACCACAGGAGCCGGGGAAGTTTCCTGACACAGTTGTAATATAACTGAGGAAGCAGTAACATGCTCACATTCTACATTAGGTCCATATGGCAATTTTGGCCCATGGTGAAACCACAGCAGGAGAAGCATGAACAACAAATGTGGCCTACGGAGGAGACACCACAGCAACCTAATCCAAAGATGTCATTAGTCATAGTGAATGACCCCTATACTGCTGCATAAATTCATAATTATCTCCTCTGGTCAGGTGAGGCTTCTCCATTTTGCTGCAAGCTATGTACTGTATCTACATGTGATTGAGATAGAAAGAAGTGTAAAGTGAATATTTCAATAGTCAAGCAATTTTTTGTACGTCAGACAGAGCATCAAGAGATCAGTCTGCATCCAATATTGACCTGTTCTATGAGCTCTGAGCTTTTCTGGAAGATTTTTCTTTAGTTTTAAATTGCTTCTTCCTTCTTTTCTCCCTAATCAAGATGGATGCTCATAAATGCATAAATACTGGCCCTTCTAAAAAGTACCATCAAGAACTGAATAGGTCAAATATTCACTTTTAAATCACCTATGCATTGAGATATGCATATTGTAAGACATGTCAATACCACTAAAACCTCTGCATGCTTCATATTGTGCTGGAGTACTGAGTGCATTTTGGATGTTAAAACATTCACTTTAAGTAAATAGGTACAAATGATATCTATTCCAAAACAGAAGATGCATAGGTGATGAAAATAGAGGCAGATAAATATTCAGGTTGCATTATATATTGGATTGCATTATATATTGACAAATGGATAAAAGACGACTGGCTGTCTTGTGGGTTGCTAATGAGATATGGACTCCTTCACCTTTAGGTCACCCTTGTGATTCTCAGCAAGGTCAGGAACTAACAAACGGTGGCCTGAATTGGTGATAGCAGCCCAGTTTCTTACCACCAGATGTTCAGATAACAAAAGTAACTACAGTGAGTGGCACCATGCTAGAGCCTTTTCAGAGAATCCAAATTAACACCCTCGCCAGCTACCGAAAGGCCATAGAAAAGTGGGTCCTCAATAAGCCGGGGTGAAGCATGTTGTGAGGAAGCTCCCAGAATGGTTGCTTATGCTGTATTCATTCTGTGGATGCACAAACAGCTCCTGTTTCTACAGATATCAAATCAAGACTAAATTAATTTCCATTGCAGATTTGAAACAACAAGAACAAAAAAACAGTTTGTGCTAACATCGACCATGAAAGGGAATACACAGTTAGTATATCATCCATTCACTTGAGATTTGTTGTTCATCATAATTCAGTATGTAATGTTAAATCAAGACCTCACTATTCAGAGCTTATTTTCTGTGATGCTGCCTGAATATCTGAGGTTACTTTCAGTGGACTAATCAGCCCTCTTTATTAGACGTGACTATATATTCATGATTCTATTGGGATAGATAGATTCTGTATAGTTTCATAGTAAAAATATGTGCTAATAGGTCTCCTTGCTCTAGATTTCTTCCATGAAGAAAGAGAGGGCATTACTTACCCGCAGGTAAAGTAAAAACTATAAGGGTAAAAGGCTTTTCCATGCAACGTACCACTCAAATGTAATAATCCCTGAGATGCTTATTTTAGTAAATGAATCGATCACACTGAGCCAAAGAAGGGAGCCATCTATTACTGTGCTATAAATGTTAGAGACCCTATTTAGAGCATCTATTTCTAGAAGAAACAAAGCCATTTTCACTGATATTCAATAATGGTGCCTCATTAGGTAGTGAGTAGATGTTACAATTGCAGTTTGCCCAGTTCTTTTTCACAGGTCATCAGGGAAATTCATCTAAAGCAACCAAAAAAACATAGATATGTTTGCATCATATTAATAAGAAGAGAAAGCAAGGTAGCTGCCAATTGGCAGCAGAGTATGTTTTGGTGGTTTGATAAGGATACTAAAGAGTTTATGATGTGACAGATGTTTCACTACACTATTGTGAAATGAATAGATTATGAGAAGTAATTAGATGTACATTGGAATCAATGCTGTTATCATCGAGGCCTTCGGGCGATGCAATAGATGAGAGTCATGGCAGCAGGTGGTCCAATGGCTCGGAGACAGGAAGACACACCGCAGGAGACTGAGTGACAGGTTTCACAGATCCAGGGGGTGAGAGATCTGAGCTATTGCCTGCATTTGTAATCTTTACTCATGTATAAATAATAACAACTACACTATTGACTTCATATGCTATGTCATAGCCTCTGCTACCCCCTACACACATACATACACATGTACACAAACACCCCCCACACACTATTCAACTTTTTTCCTCAGTTAAAGCTATTCCTTTATTTTTCATGTGAAAAAAATACACATTCATCCCTTTAATTCCCATGGCAGCACAATGTTCTTTGATTAAAACACTGAAATAAGAAACTGAGCAACAGCTTTGAATACAGTGCAGTGTATTTTTCGCCCAGTGCAGAAATGTGTATGTACTTTCCATGAGAGACTTCTTCAAGCTTTTCCCTATTTCACTTCTTTGTTCAGCACATCCCAAACTTAAGGAAATATCATTGTCATGCGTACATTGCCTTTGCAAAGGAACTGGCAGTCTGAGTCATCAGGATAGATAACACATGAAATTTACTGACCCTGGGAAGATCTGGATTCTGACCCAGAAACCTCAGTTGTTACCTATCCCCAGAGCTTCAATCTGGAATTTCTGAGCTTTCCTGCTCCAAGAAGAGTGGAGGATAGTAACAATGGAAATCTAAATCAAGTGTTATCAGCATACAGGCTCGAACTCTGGAAGTGGATTATAGTAATAGGAGGTAGCCCTTTGGTGCTGCAGCTTGTCAGTCCCTGCCTGCAGGTGTTTGCTGTGTAATTTTTTTTTTTATTATTGAGGAGAGTGACACTAGGGTAAAAGGAAATATTGAAACATTTTTAAAAGTATATCAATACTCTGTGTGTAAACAAAAATAACAAGATCTTTCTTTGAGATGCATGTATATCAACAAAAATAGATAGCCTTATGTATGACATGTATTTGGACATGTCATTTGATCTGTATAATTACCTCCCATGGACTGAAATCCATGTGATTTAAGATGATGACCAGAAGTAAATATAATATTATGGAAAAGAATAATACTTAGCCATTAGCATAAAATAATGAACTATAATGGGGCTTGCTAAAGAAGGATATAGGGCAAAACCCTTAGGTGTGTGTATATATATATGCATAAGGCATGGCAACAAGAATGTTGGCCTCGCATAGCAATACATGGAAACTTGAGTTAGCTTTCAAAAAACTAGGATGTGCATAACCTGTAAGAATATCTAATCAATCGTCCTTACAGTGATATTTAGATGCATTGGTTTGGGGAAAATATAGAGGTTGGGACGTTGTACAAATGCAAAACAAGACCCTGAGAGCAGAAACATATGTTTTCCCTGTGTGAAACAGTATACAAACAATTATCTGCTTATCAACAAATATCTCCTATTACTCATGTCTCCCAGCACCATATAGAGCTATATCAATCTACCACCACAGAAGTGAAGAAACTATGACACCTGTTGAGCCAACTTTCAGTGAGGTGACACTTCAGTTAAACTAACAGTGTCAAGGAACGTGCTGGAAATCAAACAGACCTAGTCCAGGGTGATGGGACTGCAAATCCAAATTCCCTTCTGAAAGCTTTGGTCATTGCATGTGCATTACCTGCTAGACTAAGCTACTAATTTAAATTATGAGGCCTCGAGAGACTCAAGCATTGAGGTAGTCAGTCTTTATCAAAAGAAGTGAGGAAACCTATTGCTTGGTTGATTGAATCTGACTGAGGTTCAATTTTCTGTACTGATAACCTCCTTTTAAATTCTTTTGTTCCTCTTGTCTCCAAATTATCTACACCCTCGGGTACTCTGTAAAAAATGAGATCTTACCCGGTAATATTCATGCTTTTGTTGGGCTGCCTTCACCCTTGAGAGGGTGGCAGTAGCACCACTTTAACTGCCTGCATCAGGACTGCACTGGTCCCCCTGATTCCAGAATATTAAGTGCCTTTTGGGACTTTGCTCAGGAAGAGCTAGGTACCCATGACCAAACTTGCTCCTGGTGAAATAAATTGCAAATGTTAAAGATATTAAAAATAAATGTGTGTCTTTAAATTATACAGCAATATACAGTACACAATAGACTGCCCAGAAAAGAAAACACTCTGTTCTCCTGATTTTGAATTCCAATAGTCTTCTTATTAGTTTTAGTGCTATGAGATAGGCAGACAGGCAGGTGTTACATTTTTCAGACTTCCAAGCATCTTGAGTACTACCAGACATTCAGTTTCTACAAGACATCCCATCATAGCCACCTGGAGGTAAGTCCTACTATTCAGATTTCATGGGTCAATGCAATGCCCCAAGGAAATTCTGAGTGCAGCTCTCTCACTCTTCAAGCAGGAACCAAATCACTGTGGGACATTGTCTTAACAGTATTGACATTTCATGCTTTTTGAAAGGAACTGGCTCACATTCACCCCTGGAAATCTCTAGAGTCACTACAGAACCCAGGGAGGCCATGAGGTTGAATAGCCTCTCATAATTTTTTTTCCTGCTCCCCTACCTTTACATCTTATAGCAGGATTAACATTATCACAGCCAAAAACAATGCAGGTAGTAACACCACAGAGGAAAAGTACTGCTTGCATGCACTGTTATCAGTCATTCATAGATATCCTTCATCTCAACCTTCTTGCAACATTCTTCTAGTCTCCCGTGTTCATTTGGCCTGTCTCTCTTAGCTCACCTTTCCTTATCTCCTTTTTCTCTTTGATTCTAGACCTTAGAATCTACAACCAAGTCATATCACACTTACATTCTTATCACGTTCATGCACATTTGACCCAAACAATAAAAAAAAAATCAATGAACAGAAGAGAGAAGCTCTGGAGGAGAAATGGCTGGTGTAATATAGTGTGTCTCAGTAACTGGAATAGCATAAAAGTGAAACTTATGTTCATACTGTTTGGTTTTCCAAGTACCTTTCTGTCTTAAGCTTTGCCTCTAATTAAATTTTGAGACCTCTGTCAGAAGTTGTATCTTCTGTAAATGCTAGAAACCATCCATACACACACACAAATTAGACTCTATAAGGATAGTAATGCAGGTGTTTTTCTCAGCAGAATGTTTAGAGTCATGCTTGAACAGCATTGCTACCTTAACTTGCAAATTTTGGGAGGTAGAACCTGTGTATCCCTATGTTGTTGAGGACTATTCAGCTAAAAATATCCTTGCAAACAACAAACAGATAATAGGGATCATAAATAATCTTGTGACGGTAGGTTTCCTGCAGTTAAGTTTCAAAGGCTCTTCCACTTTGAAAATGGTGTTGAATCATCTACCATTTGCTGAACTTCCTAACAAAGCTCCTGCCTAGAGGAAAAAATCAGTTGAGGGAGACTTTGAGGTTAATTACATAAGCCTTTGAAAAGTTGCTGTGCGATAATAATTAATACATACTTAGCTCTGGCAGCAGGCTTTGCTGCTGTCCTGGCTTTCTACCATACATGAGGCTTTTTTTGTCCTGTCACAACTCCTTTTTTTTTCCGAGACTTGTCCTATATATTCAGTCCTTTTCAAGGAGAACTATTTCATACACTGTTTTTGCCACAACACCTACATTTTTACTTCCAAGATGTTATGTTTTCCAAATGCCAAGAAAGGTGTTATGACTGTTACACATCTCTACTACTAAATCTTTCTTTAAAAATCCATACCCTTTTCATTACACATTTTGTGTCTACACATGAAAACATGTGCACACACAGTCATATTCAAACACAAATTTATACACATGGGATGTATCACCAAATATAAAAAAATTATTTTAATTTGTCCAGTCTTTTACTTTTCATTAGTTTAATGGCTGAATCTATTTTCATGTTAGCACTGAGAGAGCAGAACTTAGTGTTTAAAACATTGCGTGAGACTGACACGGACAGTGCAGGGGTAGTGACACTGTGATAACAGTACTGAACATAAACATCACAGTGTAACTGTAACTTCCTTGTGCAGTTTCAGCTTCCCTTTCTCTCCTTCAGATAAACAGAAGTTATAGAGAAATGTGTTTCCATAAAGCCCATACTACCCAAAAATGCAACAAGTTTGTAAGAAGAATACTTATTTGATGTATGAGATGCAGTAAGAGCTAACTGAGTATGTTCAGAGTGTCTGACGTGTATAGAAGCTGATTATTTGCAAATTGCTATGATTCACCACATCTTTTCCATGGATGGATAACATTTTCTGATCTAAATAACTCACACAGAGCAAAGATAGATGATGTTTGAACTTAATTATTTTGTTCTGCTCTGAAGCTTACGCTGCAAAAAAGCCACTTCTTACTTATGCTGGACAGTTCGCATGCAGCAGCCTGGGAATGCCTTCTATACTGAGACTCCACCAAAACTGTTTTTCTTGCATAACTTATGTGCCTCATTCTTAAAAAAAGCGAGTTCTTCAGATTTTGTTTTAACATGCTTGTTTTTTAGACTGATTTTTAAGAAGCATTGGAAAGACAATGAGAATGCTCAAAGACTCATCATGGATTAACACAACTTTGATACCTAATGTGAGCATGCCAACATAGTTGTTGAGTTACCAGACTAAGGAGTGCATTTAACTTACTCTAATTAGAAGCCTGCCCAAAGGAAGTAACAGATAGAAAGGGAGATATTTTAAGAGATCTATGGAATCAGCAAATATATACTGTTTTCTACTATGAAGAGCCCAAACCATTGGGCTGACTTTCCTCCGTTTCCTGAAAGAGCAAGAACATTGTTGATTCACTTGATTTACTTTAGTTATTCTTTTTTTGCTTCTCTGCTTTCTGCTGTTGAAGACCTGTGCATGAAGAACTGCTTCTTCTTTTAAAGATATAATGAAATGGAATATGCTGTCCCTTACTTGCTGACCTGGTTTACCTGAAATTGCAGAACAAACTTATTGTCAGTTTTCAGTTGCAGGCAAAACAATTCACTCTGCAAAGTTATTAATGAAAAATACTGGAATAGAACTAGCTTATAAAACTAAATTATTTGGGAATTTTGAAGGAATCTGAACTGTATTTTACTTACATGGATGTACCACAGAATAAGGCACATAAAAGAAGAGCAACTACTGCATATGACTGCAGCTACTAAAAAGCCCTTGTAGAGAAAGCCTAGTCAATTACAGAACTTGTCTTCCTCTCTACTAATACCCAAGATCAAATAGAAAGAAAGAAAGAATTCTGCTTTCCTGTTTCTGAATTCACTGCAAACACATCCAAATATCTACCTATAGGACTACATAACAAATTAATCTACTGTTTTTAAGACTTGAGCAACTCCTCTGAAAGTAAAAGAACCAAACTGCCACAAACAAAGGTAGGACAAACTCATGTACTAAGAGTTATAGTCAATGTTTAGTACAAGGATATACCCTGGGCAGATGAACTCTTAAAGAAATTTACTTTATACTACAAAATAATGTTTCACAATGGTCTTAATTCTCTACTGGCACTCTGTTCATCAATGCATAACAATAAAGCTAGGCACCTTGTCAGGATCATTTAAGTAAACACAGCAATTTCTTACTTGCTTTTAAAATTGGAACTGCTAATAGATGCTATGTTCAAAAAGTACAAACAAACCACAACACATGCTAATCAAGGTAAAAGCCATATGTACAAAACAAATGGAGTCTTCTTCACCTTTGGCTTGAGAAAACAAAAAGAAAGGGATTTCAGCAGCATTGTCTTTAATCCAATTTACTTTGGATTTAATCTCCAAAACAAGGCTGGCCTGTTAATTCCCAATTATAATGGCACATGTAATCAGAGTCCTCATTAACAAAGACTGACTATATTGTCTATTAGGAATGGAAATCTGAAATGCAAATTTAGCAAATCAAAACGTTAAATGAGCTCTACCCAAGATGCTTAGAGCTCCTGCCAGGGCAGCGCATGCTGGCCGACACCTGCCCTGAATTCTCCCTCCAGCTGAATGTTTCATTCTGTTCCAGTCTTTGCTTCCTAATTGACCTGCTTATGATCTCTGCTACAATTAACATATGCTTATTAGTAATGGCTGGTTAAAGATTTCAAAATGCCGCAGTTTACAAAGTCTAATAGAGATGGCACACCACAGGAAAGACGAGACCACTGTTTCCCTCATCAGCAATGTCTTAGTGGTTTGGTTTCATGTGATTCAAATGAGATAATTTTTCACATTATCTGATGTCTGCAAATCCATTCTAATTGAAACTGGAAATCTGCACACAGAGTGGCTTAAGGCTCCTAGTGCACTAAATGAAAATCAGTTAGTGAATATGCCTTTTTCTCGCCTTTAACTCGTGCTTGGCAGCCATGAGAAAAAGATTTCTTAGAAAGAATGGGCAAGGAAAGAATGAGGGAGAGAGGGAAAAAAACTAGTTTGAATAATAACAAAAAATAAACCAGACTATCCACAGTATTTTTAGACAAAATCCTTAAAGCATTTCTTAGCTGTTAATGAAGCTTTATAGATGAACCTAGGAACATAATGATTTTTTTTATTTGTTGCAGAAGAAAAATAATAATTCTAACGTTACCAGAGTATTGATTGCCATTATTTTACTCATTCTCATTATCCAGGAAAACATTCTTAATGAAGACAAACAAACAAAAGACACAAAAACCAAACCAGAAAAATAATAAAAAAAGCACTAGCACTTAAAAACATGGTTTTATGTGATGACCACTGTAATACTCAGATTAATGTTAAGGTAAGGTCACGTTACCAAACTTCCTTATATGAAAAAGGTTATAATATCACTGCTGATTTGGTGGATCAGTGTACTTTCATTAAATTTTCCTCTGCCTTCAGTGTTTTTCCATATTACTATATCGAGCCTGCAGGAGCCACCGGGCAACAAATAGGTCTCTTCCACCTGGTTTCATTCCAGCTTTATCAGCAAAGCACTAATACAGCAATTATGCCTAATTCTTCTCCCCTAGTAGCATTATTATTATTTATCTAACTGCTGACTGTATTTATTCCTTTTAATTTTGTTCTTTGATTTCACTTTACAATAATCCATTCTTAAGGAGAGGATCAAAGATTTCATAGTCTTTCCTTCACACTCTTATATTTGATTAGATAAGCCACTTATCCCTCTTTGAAGTCTCATACCGCCAAAATCCCAGGAGGTGCAAAGGGGACAAGAGTGTATTTGGGTCCTGTGAATTGCTCCTATATCGCCGAATATTTCCCCTTCTTGTAGGGAATCGCAGGTAATATTTTTTGTGTCTGGAGACTTCAACCCTCCTACTAAATAAATTCAATGGTAATTTTGTCTTCATTTCCTGAATGACATTGCTTAAAACTAATGTTTTTTGTCTCATTAAAAAAACATGTTCTCAATGACATATTCTGGAACTCAGAATGCAGAATTGTGCTCTTGGTATAATCCACACATGCTTTGCAAAGGCACAACAAGACACTCACTGCTCCCAAAAGGTTACAGTTTAAGTCAGGCAAATACAATAGGAAGAAAAGATTAGATTCAAGCAAAGGAGAGGAGAACACCAGAGAGGAAAGTCATGTTCATCTGTACGGTTGACTTGTGGGCTTTGTGAAAGGATCTAAAAGGTGTTGTAGGATATAGTTCAGTATGCAGGGTAAAAAAATATTATTGCACACTATAGGAAAAGGTATACATTAGAAGGCAAAAGAAAGAAACAAAGGTGTCTCCCTAAGGTTTGCAGTAACGACTCTTACACTTCATGATTTATGGATATTTTTTGGAGAGTGATCCCCCCATCGATTTTTCACCTTCACTTTGAAGCTGGTGAAAAACAGATAGCCTCAGATGTTTTGATGTTATAGTAACAAAAATTTGATGGATTCCTTGAAAAGAGTATGGTCCTGTGCCTCTCAGCTTCATGGCCACTGAATTGGCTTTGCATTCTTTAAACAAGGTAAGATTAAAACTTCTAGCACTAAATCTAGCGAATTCAGCTACAGGGCTCAAATTTTTTTGCTGACCTTGTTGCATCTTGGTACTAGCTTTATAGGATATAGACTTGATCTTGTTTACATCAGAACTACCTTTTCACTTTTCTTTCCAATTACCCCAAAGCTAGCAGGATAATTAAAGCAGGAGTGGGATTTAATTTACTGAAAATTAGCTAAGTAAAAGTCAAGGCTCTCAATTCTTCTCCAAGGCTCACTCTGTAATCAGGAAAGAGAGAGGCTTAACCATTGTGATTCATCCCATCCCAGCATGAGTATCAAAGGTTGGTGGTTTCCATCTCTTCTGACTGTAAAGGAAGGCTCAATTGTAACTTTACACTACATGCTTAATTTAAAGTAGTTCCTGAAAGAGCAGGTTACTATAACCCCTGGGAACCTAACTTCGCAGTGTGTAGAAAGGGATGTAAGAGAAGGAGTTAGAACTACAGGACTCAACACAGTACTAGGTCTAAGGAGTTTCTTACTGCTGTTTCTGCTGCCATTCAGCCTAGTACTATGCTTAGAAAGGGATTTGCTTAAACAGTTTCCTACATTTGCAATATCTGAAGCGGCTGGGGTATTAACTTACAGCAAGGCTATGACACATAGTTAAAATTATCAATATCCTTTGATCTAATTTAACAGACTTTTTAACTGTTCAGCAGCACATTGACATTGCCCACACCACTAATTTTCAGAACAAGTCCCTGGAAGTGGCAATGTCACAAACCCATCAGTCAGGATTTATGATGCAGTTCTTTCCTGTGCTAATTGGACGTCAAGGAAAAAAAAAGAAATGGAAAAAGTGAGTGCTCTGTTTTTTCAGTATTTAGGATTAAATCCAGTACAGAACAATAAGATCTTCTGACTACTCAGAGGTTCACAACTGAAAGAACTCCTAGTAGAAAAATTCCTGTCTATTCATCCTGTTTGAGACTAAACTCTGCTAAAAGTACCTAGACTCCTCTACAACTTGGGAAACTCACTTCTACAGCCAAAAAACATCAGGGGTCACATTTGCAGTTGCCTGCATTACAGGGCAGGAGCATGCTGCAACACGTGTGCCTGGTGGCTCCTCCATTTACCTTGAGAGGAACCAGGCTACATTGTGAGGTGGATTCCAGCAGCCTCTGGTTCAAGTAGCAGGAGCATAAAGCACCCCAAGGACCAAGCCTAGTGCTTGGGCACTGCTACAACAGCTGCCCCATAAAGAAGATTGATAGAGAGTCTGTGAGTTTTACCTCTGAGTTTCTGACAGCCTTGAGAGATCCTTTCTAACTGCTCTCCAGGATTACCAGGTGTTTTCCTTCTGAGAGAAGTAATCACAATATCTAACCTGTGCTCCTAGAAAGGAACATTTCTCTGACTGGAAGTAGCCAAAGGAGGTCTAAGCAATACAGTTAGTTGATATGCAGCAGATCAAGGGAGGTGGTTCTGCTCTCTCTTTTCTGCTATTGTGAGACTCCACCTGGAGTACTGTGACCAGTTCTGGAATCTCCAACATAATAAGGATATGGAACTGTTGGAATGGGTCACAAGGAGGGCTACAAAGATGCTACAGAGCATCATATCTGGTGCAGCCCTAGTAGGGGGACAAGCTGAGAGAGTTAGGGTTGTTCAGCCTGGACAAGAGAAGGCTCTGAAGAGATGTTATAGCAGCCTTCCAATACCTGAAGGCGTCCTACAGGAAAGCTGAGAAGGGACTTTTTCCAAAGGCATGTAGTAATAGAA
Source organism: Clamator glandarius (assembly GCA_033459285.1). NCBI lineage: Eukaryota > Metazoa > Chordata > Aves > Cuculiformes > Cuculidae > Clamator > Clamator glandarius. The sequence continues at coordinate 151,998 of JAUNZM010000393.1, forward strand.
TGAGGGGACTGGCTTTAAGTTGGAAGGAGGAAGATTTTCATTAGACATTAGGAGAAAATTCTTCACAATGAGGGTGATGAAACACTGGAACAGGCTGCCCAGGGAAGTTGTGGATGCCTGGAAGTGTTTAAAGCCAGGCTGGATGGAGCCTTGAGCAGCCTGGTCTGGTGGAAGGTGTCCCTGTACATGGCAGAGGGTTGGAACTGGATGATCTTTGAGGTCCTTCCAAGCCAAACTATTCTGTGATTCTATATGGGTGTTGATACGACTCATCCAGAGGTAGGTACCTATATGTGGTTGAACAAATTCTTCCCATGACATGCTTCTTTCTCTCATTAATTCTGAAGGGGTCTTGCTGCAACCAGCACAATGTCAGATGCCAACCCTGTAGGTAGGTCAGACCAATTCCCTAGTTGTATTCTACCAAAAAAATATGTTATGTATCACTTTGTTATTTTTGTCATACAGACAAAACTCAGCCATCATGGGCTGTTTGCAATCTGAATCAGATATCACTCTCTCAGATTTAAAAGCCACAGTAATTATAATACCTCTGTTAAACACATGAGGGTATGTGAACTACACAGGACTCAAAGTGAATATAAATGTAGTCATTAATTGCTAGACAGAATTTTCCTGTAGTTAAATCTTTCTTGTATAAAAGAAATAGAATTGTAAGAACAATATAATGCTAAAGAAAAAAAAATCAGAGTAGCTTCCTATCTGTTACAAACTGTTTGGAACTGCATTACCTTTTTAAAGAAAATAAGTTATGCTTAATTATGAACTAATAAAAATATTAATAAAACCCCAGGAAAATCGTGCACACCATAAATCAATATAGACTGTTATTTGCATTTAATTTTCACCCAAGCTTATGCTTTGAAGGACAATTTCTCAGGTTTATTTTAAGTGTAATAAAATTAGATGCAGATTATCGGTAGAATATGAAATAAAACAAGAAGTTTCAGCTTTTTTTACTGAAGAAAGCATTTAAAATATGAAAGTAATATCTCACAGACATAGATACATTTGTTTTGACAGTGGAAAACGATCTTGTCGTAAAGTTAAACTCCAGCCCTGGTACTTAGTTTTTGCAATTTAATATACATTTAGGCACTTGTCTGAAAGCAGAGTCCAGCTTTGTGCTTTTTTTATTTAACTAAACCAAAATATGGTAAGTGTAAATGAGTTTATGGGGTTTTTTTTCAGGAATCTGTCTGATAAAAATCTGAAGAACAATTACCCATATTGAAATATAATTTTTCACTCACATATATGCCATTATATATGGTGTTTCATGGTAACACATGAGGTTCTTCCTGCAAACAACCCCAAAGACTTTCTTCATAGTCTGCATAGTGACAAATGCTCTTATACTAAATTGTTCAAATAAAACTGTGTGAATCTAACTTATCCAGACTGCCACAGACCTTCACAACGGTCTGGGACAACTGATTTGATAGGATTTAACTTGAAGAGTTGTTAAGGACTGAGAACTTGGGATAAAGCTGATATGAATGGAAGAAGATCAGTACTTTAGAAATGCAGGTGCTTAATCTCTTTGAACTCCAACCGTCCACTTTTTTTTTAAAAAAAAAAGTACATTATACATCTCAGTATTACAGTTTTCTAGAAAATGTGTTTCTTATTTATGAAGTACTTGGATATTGCTGTAGTATGAGCCCAGTGAACAACTAAATATATTCTTGTTTTGCAGTTGCTAATGAGGTTAGCTCTTGCATGTGGATTTACGTTTATAAAGGTGGAACTGTGGTGCCAGGTACCAGGGACATTGAATCTGTATGGACACTCTGGGATTCTCTCTCACTTCTGGTAGCACAAATAGTGACAAATTCTGCTCGCCTGTTCCCCCTTTGCTGATTGTGTGGGAGACCACATGTCTGATTAAACTGCTATATTCCAAGGAAATGAATGTAATATATTTGCAGTAAAATTACTCCAGACTGTAAAAAAAAGGTTAAAATTCACTTTAATACTTGAGAATTACATAATTTTTTAATTCCAGATGAAGCTTAAACTTCAATGGAGACATATTCTAATAGGTAAATCTGAATGTGCATTTTTTTTAATGCAGTTCCTATTTGATAGACAGGTACTTACTTTGTTATATAGCTTACTGAAAAAAGAGAGAAAATACCCTGAACATTAATGAATAAAATTTCTTTCAAGCACGCTGAATTTTCATCAAACAGACTATCATGCTTTAATTGGCACAACTGTGATATATCAAGTCATTACTGTAGTGTATATATGAGGTTTACAGTGTGAAAATAATTATTATATTGGATATACTGGATTTTTTTACTTTCATTGATATATACATACATTTATATGTACTTTAAATCCCTAAAATTGTAGGAAAAAGGAGGAAGCTTTCATCTTCCTTTTTAGTTTTTTTTTCATTTTCATTTATGCAGATTCTATCTTACAGAATGAGGAAGAATGTGAGTGGAAGTGGATGAAAGTACCCTCTTCTGTTTTTCCCCTCATGTAACCAAAAATTGTTCAGAAGGAATTATTTTTTTCCTGTTATTTTTTAAAGGAAAAAGAAAGGACTCACTCCCGGGATATGGCTTTGTATGCCAAGCTCATGCCTTGAAATAGAATTTTAAAAATAGAAACTCTTGTATATATTGTGGAATAAATGGTGCTGCTTTAATATAAACACTTGGAATGCAAATGAATCCTGGAACCAGTGTGTGAAAATATAAGCAAAATGAAAGAGAAAAGAAGAAAGCAATATAGAAGATTATTTATTTACTACCCCTCATTTCCTAATTATAATTATTTTAGTACTGTGACATATTTTCCAGCCTTTTTGTTTCACAGTATCATCACTAAAGTGATAAAAGGACTATTAAATAAATATGTGGTATCATCTCTTTTTTTCAAGATTAGGGATGTTAGCCTTGGAGTCTCTGTAAATTCCATTCTGCCCTACCAACATTTCTTAGGCACCTTCAAAGAATAAAGTGCCCTTATTATCACAATCCCAAATTACTGTCTTCTTATTGCCCAGTGGACCTGCTGCTACAAAATCTACCAATACGCTGGAGTCTGATATTAGCACTTCTAGGACTGCAGCATTTCTGTTGCAGCAGTGTCTCTGCATGATAGTAATGGTCAGGGAATAGACCTCTCTTGTGCTAGGTACCGTGCACTTTAGCTATAGAAACAGCCTGTACCTTAGCATGGTTACAGTCTCTGCTTGATGTTCAGAGTGGAATTCATCTTGCTATAAAATAAGCATAAAAAATGGATTTAATGAAGTATCCTCCAGAGTTGTCAGTTTCCTTTTTTGGACTGTAGAAGCCTGGAGTAGTGAGCTGACATGGGTGGTCTAACTTGCAGAGATGTCTAGTTTAGGAAAGACAAATCCAGTCAAGGGGCACATGCTTCCAGGGCAGTGCTAACACAGGATGGAAAGATAGCCCTTGTGCTCCAAACTCTGAGTCTCCTTCTTCTGTCAACACTAAAGAGTCTTTTCACATTAACACCTCAACACTTAAATCATTCTGGATTTATCTTATCTGAGTTCTAGATTCCCTGAAGAAGCATTCAAACTACTTTTTCTGCTATGGGAACGAGGTACATTAAATAAGTCAATGATTTCCGTAGATGACTACACTCCTTGACCTCAGTTCAAAAGGTGAGACTGCTGATCCATCTGCTTGTTTGAATACTTTCAACTCTTAGAGGTCTTTTCCAACCTTAATAATTCGATGATTCTATGATCATTAAAAACAAAACAAAACCCCCACGGTCTATTTTCATATACAATAATATGAGCTGGTGCCCCTCTTTTCTGCACTGCTTTGCAAAATGTATGACAATTGTCTAATACATATTGTCGAATGCATAGGAGAACACGGAATATTTGGGATAGGTTAAATTATTGCCAGCACCCTGAAGCACATCTTAGTTTATCGTTACCATGATATTAATGCCACTTTAAGTTGTGAGAGATGCTAAAGGCAATATATAAGGAGCTCTATGACATATGCATGTGGACAAGGGTTATTTCAGGGAATTCTTCATATTTCAGTGGACTTTGTAGAAATGATCACACACTATTTCTCCAAACTGAACAAATATGATAGCAACCAAGATCATCTTGGTTGTCTCAGCATCTAAAGACCTCTACAAGTAGATTTTGGGACTTCTCTGTGCTCTTTTAACATTATCCACTCCCATAAAGGAATAGATGTCAGATTAGTAGCCTGTAAAAAATTCGTGGTGTTTCTGAATACATTACAAATCATAAATGTTTTTCCTAAAAGTGACTACTGTACATGAAAGAATAAGAATAAAGTCATTAAATCATGATTTTGAGAAGATCATACTATCAGCAAAGTCTTTGGTATCAAGATTTTGCCATATCTTAGAAAAACACTACTGCATTGTGAGGTTAGAGTAACTCATGTAATTAGTACCCAAATTGCCAGCAACTAGGTCAGCTGAGGAGAAAAATTCCCCTGGCATCTGAGCACTGAAATACCTCATAGATTGCTGTAGAAGAACTAAACAAAACTGTAAAAGAAATTAGTTTTCATCACATGATTTTTTGAAAAATGTTATTTTTTTCCCCCTTTCATTGCCAGGTCAACTCTGATTTTCAGAAATCATATTGCTATTTCTTTTTAACTGTGTTAGAAAACCTGTAACCTGCTCCTTTTCGGCAGTCATGTGAGAAGAGGAAGATGTGGGTTCAAGTCTGTTCTTCAGCTAAGGAAGAACAGAGGTATGAAACTGTCATGTAGAAGCATTCTATTTTAGTGGGTCATCTCTCCTGGTGGAGATCTCCAAGTGACTAAATAGTTACTGGGCAAAAGACAGAGACTAAGTATATGGCAGGTTACGATATTGATTTTAAACACCTGACCTCAAGTCTCTTGTTTTTATCACATTCCAGATAAATGCCATAACCAGGAATGTGACACTGTAAATAGATTTACTGTGGTCATTGCCAGAGTCAGATGATGCACTGTTTAGGTAGTCACTTGTAGCCAATGGAGAAAGGCTGCCATTCTAGAATGCCAAACTTAGGCAGTTGGTAGAAGTCACAGTCTGGAAGTATCTGTCTTTTTCCATTGATTATAGAAGGAAACTGACTGAGATCAGGCATCTAACTTTGGCTACCAAAATCTGGGTGGGATGAATATCACACATGTGGCAAACTTGCATGTCTGCTGAAATCTGATTAGCATGTTATATGTACTGTATAAAGCACTGCAGAAAGGCACAGTATTCATATTTGAAGAATTTTACAATGAGTATTAGTTGAGATACAATAGTAGACATGTCAGTAAAGAAAGTAAGGTGACCGTTAGCTTATTAGCCATAATGTATTGTCTCTGTTGTCAGGAGGAAAGATGAAAATCTCAAATAAATAATTGGTGAAAATGTGCAATTTATACATGGCAATTCTGTTTTCTGTTAATCCACGTGGGGCTGATTAAGAGTTCAAATCAAGTGAAGTAGTCAATTCTTAAACATATTTATTTTAAAACAAACAAACAAAACACCAAACCTTGAATATCTTTTGCAAAAGTGGTAAGAGACAGGAACAGGTTGCACAAAGAAATTGTGGATGTCCCTCAGTGGATGTGTTCAAGGTCAGGTTGCATGGGGCTTTGAGCAACCTGATATTGTGAAAGACTGACTAGAAAATCTTTTAAGGTCCCAACCCACCCTATGATTCCACAATCTTTTACAAATCAGGAATAGAATTTGACTGCTTTCTATTTATAACAGTGAATGCTAATAATTTATTATATGCTCTGATATTATTTATACCCCAAATTGTCAAAGTACTCACAATGAACTTAACTACCACTCACCTTAATTTTTAATAGATGAATAAACTGAAGCACTGAAGAGTAAAACACTTTTCTGTGAGGACAAACAACTTGCTAATGACAGAACATTCTGATCTACTAACTGGTGGTCTAAAAATGCCATAATTCAGTACAGGAATATTCCATTGTTTTAGTTTTTCCATTAAATCACTGAACATTTCTATTCCCATACCAAGAAGCAGCCTTATAAACAGATACTGAGACGTTTTCCTAGATGCTTCCTTGTCTTAATCCCCTGTTACGTCTTAGGTGAGTGTCTCTATCATCAGTGCAAACCTTATTTTAAGTAAAAATTCATGTTTACTGGTTTCTAAACATCTTTGGTATATGCATGCGGTTGTAATTTTTTTTTTTTTTTGCTTATTTTCTTTTTGTGAGAGTGGCAAAAGGACAGTTATCACTCTGGGGAAGATCCTTTCTTGTCACGTTCAGTCCAGACTTTTTTTTTTCTTATCCATGCAGCGCTCACAATAGCTTTTTACTGTTTGTTCACAGAGTTCAATGTTCCTAGTGGGATATGGTGTGTAGTTTCAATATGTTTCTCTCCTGATATTTTAAATGACATCCAATTGACCTCATAAATGTCTTATGAGACCAAACAAACTCCACACTTGAACAAAAACTGTCAACCAATTCTACCTTGCTTGTCCCCAGGCTGGTCTGGCATGATGCCATAAAGCATCACTATTGATATTTTGTGGCATTCAAATTGTTAAGTATCTAGGCTAAGCAACAGGAGCAGAAGTAGTAATACAATCTGGCCATGTCACTGATAATTACCCCAATATAAACTAAATTTATTGCACAATACCTTTGATACAAATTGGCAGCAGGCATCAAAACCTTTTCTTGACATTATCACATAAACCTAGGAGGCACATAGATAACATTTTGTGTAAGGTGTTTTTAGAGAGGAGCACAAGAGATTCAGCAAAACTTTTGCACAATTTTATCATAGCCTCCATCAGGACTTGTTTATTGTCAATAGTGACTTTTACTCCAGCAAAAAAAAAATTCTTATAACATTTTATAAATTTAACTGAATAAACTCATAAATGCATTCAAAGTGTCAAAGAGTACAGCTACACTGAGCAGTATAAGTTAACATGATAATTCAGCTTAAAACTATGCCTCTAGTTTTTCAAATTGAAAGCAATTTCTTTCTAATATGGAAAGTAGACCCTATCTTAAGGGACTCTTTTATGCTATATTTTTACATTAAAACTTATCAAATGTCTAGGGAAATGTGTTCTTGAAATCCTGTCATGATCCATGTGTCATTGAAGACAAAGATCCAACGTGCTATGGAAATTTCTTGATGCATATTATGAGCTGTTGTTTGCCATAGTGTCTGGATAATCCTGCTTCATTTATTGGAGGGCCATTTCAGCTGCACTGTCAACAGCCTGGGATGATTGGGTCACCTTTCCCTCGAAAATTATGTAAAAGCTGTCAAATGGGCAGGATTATAGGCACATTAAAGGTGCTTTAAGATTTCATGCCTATAAATATTAGCAAAGAAGATTTAAAGGCAAATTTGTCATCAGTACATGTCCATGTTTCTACAGCCTTGTTTTACAGAACTGCAATGATATCATCAACATATTATCGTGTAACTGTGAAGTGTTTTGGTGGGGAGCAGCTGCTGGCAGCCTTATCTTTTTAGCTTTTGTACCAGGAATTAAGCATTACTTAAAACCAAAACAAACCAAAAACTAAAATGGGGGGGTCACTGCCTCCTACTTATCATCCCTTGGAAATGAATTCTCAACACTTCTATTTCCCGACAAAACAATTCAAGTAGATCAACACAAATATTTTGTATTTGGAGGGTCAGCTTATTAAAAGCCATTATGTATTTAACAAGACTTTTTCGTTATGGCACCAATTATGAATATCTGCATGGGAGTAATAATGCAGCAGATCATTTTGCACAGTATTTACTTTTAAGTTGTGAACACTTTATTATAGTGTTTTGGAATGACTGCACTTATTTATTGAACATTATGAATGCCACAGGCATCTCCAACATAAATAGATATTGGCAGCCCCCAAGCATTTTTTCAGAGCTCTCTGGTATTTTTGATAGATGAGTGTAGCATTTCAGTCATATTTTTGTGCTAGCAGTTTTCTAGCCAATCTCTAAGTTAAACAGACCTAAAGATCTCAGGAGGAGGAAGCAAACCACCTCCCCCCACAATGTTTCAGGGAAAGAAAGATCTCAAACCCTGCTAAGGAGTAGAGTAAATTGTGAGCAAAGCTATGTCAATTGTAAATGTCTGCTCTGGGACTTCATTCAAACTCCACAGACATCAGTAGAAAGTTTCCCATTTCAATGAGCTTTGAAACTAGCTGTTGTTAAGCCAACATGTATCTCTGCTCTCTCTATCACAAACATCCAGGTCAGAGGGCAGCACTAGATGGAAACCTGCGTGTAAGCTGTAACTGGTACATCAGTCAGCAGAGCATACCTCCAATGAATTTGCTGTTGCAATGTGAGTTATGGAAGGAAAATGCTTGAGAAATCCAGAATGCAATTAGGCACAACATGGTTGTTCTCTCCAAGCTTCATTAGGTTTTGCTCTTGGTTTTCACATTCCCTGTTGGATTGGATAAATGGCCAATCTCCAGTTAGCTTCAGTGGGAGCAAACGTGGTGTGGAGGAAGAGGGTTTGTCTGAAAAAATGGAACAAAAGGGATATATAGCCTGAGCTGAGGTCTAGCTGGGGGAGTAGGGAAGGGAGGAGGAGAAGAGAGTAAACAAATGCTGTCCTTAGTGCACGTGGGAGAAAGCAAATACAGCAACTACCTACAGGGAGGCAGGAATCTGTTGACAACATATGGATACAAATACTTGTATCAGGCTTCAGGTTCCTCTACAAAATAAGCTGGGAAGCTGGTTGAAACCTTTCATGGGTTTGCAGTGAAGGAATTTGTGCCAATGTCCCAGTAGCAGTAATACTCAAAGAAGAAACTAAGTGTGAACTTTCCTGGCAGATGGGCAAGTAGGAACTGAAACAGCATGGCTGATACTTCAGCTGAGTACTTTTCTTTGTTCACTGTACTCTGTGCCAGAAGGTATGCATGGAAGAAAAATAATAGCAGACCTGGAGCAGATAAAGCAAACATTTCCACACCAAGACAAAACGAAGCTTAAATGGAGAAGTTAATGGGGCTTTTGCTGCCCTTTCCCTGTGTAAACTGGAAAAGGCAGAAATATACCAGCCCCTCTAGACTCCATCCTGGGACTGACCAGCTTCCAGAGAGTAGCCCCATGGCAGCTAAAAAGTTAACGGCGTAAGAAATGGGGGTGAAAGTAGCAATTTAATTGTCATACGGCAAGATATACATCCCCATAAGCGACAGCCCATTTTTGTATGGAGATCAAGCAAAAGATATTTCACAAGCAATATAACTGGAGAAGTGCTATGAAACTTGCAGAAATCTTAATAAAGAGAAATCTACTCTAAGATTCGATAATGCAACTTTTAGATATAATTAAAGAATCAAAGATAATGCAATTGTTAAAGTTTAAGGGCTTGCTAAAAGCAAAGCCTTGATTCAGCTGTCTGTAGAGTTATAAAGCAGATTTGAGACATCCCAGGGTATAGAGTAAATCCTTGTAGAGTTTGCATATAACACAAGAAGTGCTTTGCCTTTCTGAAACAGCAGATAGAATGCCACAGAATATCTCAAATGATAATATACATCTATGGTTCGACATATGAATTGATCCCTGGGAGAAGGAAACAACATAGTTAAGCTCTCTGTCAAAAACTGAAAGAAGTGCACCTGTGGCTAAGTCTTCAGACAGATAGGGTAAGCTAAGGCACCTTGCATATATGCAGCAGTGGTCAAAATTTTTCTGTAGGGAGTCTATGTTAGAAAGTTGTGCCCTGGGGCTTAAAGAGGTGCTGTTAATCCTTTCTCCATGAATTACTGGGTAATTGTGACCTGAGGATTACTCCTTTGTTAATGCCAGTCTTTCCAGTAGGTAACTTTTTATTTCCAGAAAGATAGAATTAAGAGCGTATGCTACCCAATGCATAGAACTCAGCTGCCGATTGGGAAAGCTGCCAATGAAATTCATAGGGAGTCCTTTCTCCTCCTTCACTCCCATCCTTCAGCTTCCTTGTGCAGGTTAGAGACAGAGCAGATACCTCTGCTCATTCTTAATAAACTGGCAGGAATTCAGGCATTGAATAAGACAGCTGGGGATACAGCAGACTCCTCATTCCTCTCTAGAACTTATTTATTATTAAAGACAAATTAAGTGATTGGAGGTGGGTCTTGAATATTGGATAATCCATTAACCAGTTCAATAGGATTCCCCCGAAAGGAGGTTTGTATGCCAGAATTTGATTCCAATGCACGTTGTATAGGAAGGTATGGGGAAAGAGAGAAAGAAATTGAAAGGTAATGATGTGAGTGGGGATATTTGTATGAGTGGCAGACAAAGTGAGTTCTTATACCAAGAGGCCTGAAGAGTTGAGCAAGACCTGAAGACCCATAAGCTGTGAAGAGGCCAGATGTTTTCAGGGATAGGAAGGATTTTTTACACATCTCTGAAAGAAAACTGCAATCTATGTAATACGTAAGGGAGAGGGCTTCACCTGTTCATGTGTATTTCTGGCTGATGTGAGAATGGTTAGTTGTCTGGGAATCTGGGCAGTACATCCTATGTAATTCCTGGTACTTCCTGATGTCTGGTGACTGGTGCCTGTGTTTGTTTCCCAAGGCATCCGCTTCCTTGATAAACCATAGTTAGAAGCAAATCTAGGAGCAGCCACTTGCTAAAGAAGGGGAAAAAATAGCAATAAGCAGCACACTCTTTACAGCCTCTTAACCTTCCTCTCAGAGGAGGACAGTTGGGTCCCAGCTATGAGTGACAGATCTCCCCAAATACATGGAAACAAGTGAAGAAGAAATGATGACCTGTACTGTGTACATTATTGCTGAATGATTCCTAGGTGAGTTCAGTTAATAAAGTCACAGACAAATTAAACCACATCCCTCATAGCTTGTCATCATTTCTGCATGTCTGAACAATGAAGACCAAGATTTTTTAGGTGCAAGTACAGCAAATGGAGTTTAGTATATAGAAAAGCTGTGGGGCTGCATCTAAAAACTATTTTCCCAGCAAAGCTAACTTAAAATAAGTATGTGTTTATTTTATTTGACATGCATTTTTCTTTTCTCAGTATAAACATGGATGACAATGTACTCCTTCAGCTTCCCCACTTTTGTTCCAGGCTAACCATTTAATGATCCTTATTTCATTAATATATTTTAGGAAGCATCCTAGCTTCTTCGTCAGTTTGGGGTTTTTTTCCAGATGAAATGTTTCTGCCAGCTTTGACTGTCTCCTGACCCCAAACTGAGACAATAATGCCTAATATACACCTCAGAATAGATAACTTCGCAGCAGGCGACAGGGGAGGTTTAGGCTGGACATGAGGAAAAGATTTTTCACAGAAAGGGTCATTTGGCACTGGAACAGGCTGCCCAGGGAGGTGGTTGATTCACCTTCCCTGGAGATGTTTAAGGCACAGGTGGACGAGGTGCTGAGGGGCATGGTTTAGTGATTGATAGGAATGATTGGACTCGATGATCCGGTGGGTCTCTTCCAACTTGGTTATTCTATGATTCTATGATAAAGTCCACAAACTTGATTTTGCATCTGTCTGAAAAGAGGTTAGATAGATGATGAGGCAAGTTAATGTAAGGAACTTATAAATTTGAAGAAAAGCCCTGAAAAATTCTGCAACCTTGTGCCAGAGTCACTGAATGCTTTGAGTCCCATCACACATTCTGAGATTGCTTTTCAAAATTACATTTTATACATATATCATCACTGTCACTATTTGTTTTGTGCATACTTTCTGTAGTCATACATATTCTATGAATAACATTAAATATAAACATTTGGTGTCTTACACTAATGGAAATTGTTTTTGTTTGATTACATATCTCAATCCATTCTTCATCAGAGAATTCTTGATCCAGATCGCTTTTGCACTTGATCTTAGCTTTTATCTCCCCTGAATTTATTCAGCCTAAAAGGATATCAAGTGCAGATTCTTTTATGGGCTTTATCCATAATTAAAAGCTAGTATTCGAAGGGAATAAACTCAGGGATACAAAAAATCCTCAATTTATCTCCCACAGATAATGTCTTATTTGTAAATATCTATAAACGTGTTGTTTGGGTGTATGGCTTATATTTCACTAATCTCTCAAAGGGCCTAAATATTCTTTCATTACAAATATCCTTGAGAGTCATCATGTCCAAATCATTTCACAATTAATAGAGGTTGCCTCCAAGGGCCTCAGGGAGAAGAGAGATGTTAATAAGTGGACAAATAGGAGATACTCTCTGGTCTGCTTTAAAATGCTTGAGGACATCATGCCATGTGCCAGCAGAATAGTCTTTGGGAAATTCTCAAAAATCCTTTCTGTTCACATGTGTGTTTCTATGGCACCAGTAAATTCTTATCAAGGAGAGAAAGATCTGATGTTATGTTAGTCTTTTCTTTAGTTTTTTTTTAGCATAGTTCTTTTCTCTAGATTTTTGCTAAAACTAGGAGGCAGATCCATTGACTTATAGTGGAGATGGGGCTGTCTACAAGATTTGTCAGCTTGAGGTGCATAATTGTTAGAAATACACTGTTAAATCTTGTTCCTTTGTGTCAAGAAACAATAGTTTTGAAACAAGATAAGGGATCATATTGTTCCACTTATTTTTTTAAATTACGAAGGAGAATTGATGGATATTGTAACAATCCTAGTCACTGATCATATTACCTAAGTTAATATAGAGTGTATATTTGACCTTCCCATTATCACTGCTCAAAATAGTGGGGAAATATTTACTGTGTTTGAATCTAATTCTCTGATTGTTTTCTTTCTTTCAGTTGGAGAGGATATTTTTAAAAAGTTAAACCTACTATAACTAATCAAAAATGTCCTTGCTTCTTTTTCTGGGACAGTATCTGACAATATAAGATAGTTGTTTCTTGAAAATAGTGCTTATAGACAGTTTAAGAGAAATTTGTATTATCCATTTAAGGCAGAAAAAATTTATATACATGTGGTTTTGTAATTGTGGCTAGAAATCTGAGTTATAAATGTGTGTATATATATATCTAAGACTGAGAAGATTCTCTAGTTACTTTGCATGACTTTATCGAGCAGTCATATGGAAGTTTCACATGGAAGATCAAAATCAGCTGTAAAAACGAGACTGTGATTGTAACCTTAATTATCGAAAGGATATCCCCTCCAGAGGATCATAATCTGATTTAAGAAGCAGAAAGACAGTTGCTTCCCTGTGGGGTGTGGGAGCGATCCTCTCTCAAAAGCTTGGTGACATAGTCCTGTAAGCCTGATATGATTTCACTTTCAAATGTATTTAAAAATTCTACAGCAAATCCATTGGGGGCATAGGCTTTCCCGCTTTCCAACACAAATACTGTTTCCTTAATTTCATTCTCTATCCTGGGAATCTGCAACAGTTCTCTCTGCTCTTGTGTCAGTTGTAGCTGCTGCTGTTCCACAGCTGATGAAAGAACTGGATTTTAATGTTTGTTCAGAGGTACGTAAGTTGGCATAATAATTGTGAATAACTGTGATTCTCCAGGGTGAAGAGGAGTTTGGCCTTAGTATTTCCCAATTTACTGAGTTAGTTCAAATGATTTCTTGTTTCTGTTTATCAAACCAACTAACAATGAGCATGCTTAAGGAATGATTGTTAAAAATACACTTTTCTTACCTTTTTAGAAAGTGATATGTTTAGGTCTTAATTTGTAAAGGTTTCACAACTTCCATACTCCTGTGCTTTAAGTTTGTCTAAAATAATAAGTAAATTTAGAATCTGTTCTTGCCCAAACATTTTCTTAATAAGATAAATGTTTTATTCTGAAAACAAAAAATATGTCGAACTCTGTGACCACATGGATCTAACTCTCTCATACATTCTCCCAGTCCTGCTCCAATTAAACAAATTTCTCATGAAAATTATTTCCCAATTTAAAAAACTGATCAACATATAAAGGACTGTTTATCTAACTCTCACTATCTTCACTATTTTCTTTAGAAAGCACTAGACTTTTTCAGAAAATTATCAACTGTCATCCTTACCAATGAAATCCATCTGATAAGAAAGAAGGCAAAAACATCAAATCAAATTAAAACTAGAATGAGTAAGAGAGGAACTCCCTGAATATTCCAAGAAGGTCGGATTCAGATGGCCTAGCTTTGGCTCTCATTGGAAAAAAAAATAAGCATGTTCCATCCTACAGTGCCCATAAAAATTATGAAGGATATAATAACTTTCAGAAATGCCTGTTTATTTCAACCAACATTTGAGTCCATAAATGTCTGGCATAGACTAGAAACAACCAGCCTTTAAATGGTAAAGTTACTTAGCTCAATGTCACCTTGAATATCTAAATGAAGTTCCCTGCACATGCTAAATCTAGTTCAAGCTTTCCACATTACACCTCTTTTTTCACCCCCTATCACTGCTACTTTTTCAAGACAAGGGCCAGTCTGTAACAGTTTTGTGATAACTTTCATTTTTTTCCACTCTCTGTTAAGCAGCTCAAAGTATAGCTTATTCAAAGATGTGTTCTGACTCCTAGGAAAAAGTTGATGTAGACACTTGCATTGTCATTTTGCTGAAAGATCTGGAAGCTCTCAATATGCAGACAAGGTGTAACATGGAAAATAACATTCGTAATAGTCCCCTCTGACCATTACAACAATATTTCTGGGTAGTAACACGTAGGTGTGAGTTGCTTCTTTGAGCTCTGATTTTCAGTAAGAAAAACAAAAGTATTTCATTTATCTGTTCTTCTTAGATGTTTTTCCTCAGTACACACTCCTAACCTTCAAATGTCTGGACTTGTGCCAGTAAGGCCTACTGAACAAATACCTGTCTCATGTGTTAGAAATAAATCACATTTTATCCTTTTCCTGCTTGGATATTGTTTTCTATTTGTTCACTTAATCATTTCAAAATCTACTTATGGGTGTTACTCAAAAGCTGTGTTATTATAAAACTTTCCGTATTTGTTTCTCCTTACTTACATAATTTGCTTAAAATAATGAAGTTCTACCTTGAACTATATTACGAGCACCAATTGCTTTTGGAAATTCAGACTTTCTGATCACAACTGGAAAATTTGATTCTTCTCTGCTTCTTAACTGTCATGTTGGTTATTCTAAAGTTTTGAGTTTCATTGTGGGGATCTAGAATATTCTTTTTCCTGCTCTACCTTCTTGTAGAAATCATCTTCTACTTACTTATTTTAATGAAATATATTGGAGAAAAGAAATGGGCTGCTCTTCCTTCTCTAACAACTGGACATGCTGGGAGTCTTTGTTTCTTTGCAGAGTTTTCCTTTAAGCACTTTATTTTTTCTTTTGCTTGTCTCTTCACTAGAAAAGGAAACTCCCACCCTGTGGATGCTCTCACTCTCTCTCCAAGTCCTGCTGCCAAATCTGCTGCTGCTGCTCACCTTTAACTGTTTTGAACATAACATCTCTGGCAGCACATTGATTAAGTACAGGAAGCATTAGTGACCAGCAGCTCAGGGCACTGGGTTGTTATTGACTCTGACAGAACAATTTGTTTCTCCAGTGCTCATTATTCTACAAAAGGGGCACATTAGACAAGGCAATTGAAATGAACAATATTGCCACCTATCTCTTTCCTGCCTCGATTATGTACAACCTAGAGTTCAACTCCAAAGTGCACTAAGACCTCAGAGATATAAATTGTATAAATGAAGCTAATTAAGATTCCACACTGGCCCAACTTGTAGCAAAGATAATTAATGTTAGAAGTTCCAAATGGGCATACACATGACAAGTAAATAAATTCAAAATTGGGCAAAAGTTTCTGTATTTCTTGGAATTATTAGTGTGTGGTCACAGTGACACTTTGTGTTCATTGCTAGGGAATGCACTCTGCTGAAACACTGCAATGTGCTGAAGTTAACATCTTTTATCTTATACAATCATTAACAATGAGTGACCTACTGCCTGCAGTGAGAAGACTGCAACTAAATTTTAGTAAGGTCAGGAGCTATTTATGAAGCAGCAGCTACCAGACATAAAAAGAAAGCCAAGTAGAACATGTCGCAGATTGAAGCATGTACCCACAGTTAAACTTAAACACATATATACCTGCACAATGCACTAGTATTTCATGTCTTTATGTGTGTACCAATGTTTGTCCTTTGCCACAGAAAGGCATATGACTTTTCCCCACATCCACCTTCTGTCCTTGGCTGTCAGCAGACATTTGTTCTGCTTGTCTCCATCTATAAAGCATACTGACCTACTAGTAAGACATTCCTGGGAACAATAGCAATGCTGAAATTCCTTAGGAACTGTTCTTTGACACAGTCAAGAGTTAAAACACAAAACCGTTAACACACACTGATTCTAATTCCCATCATGATACATCATTTTTGCTTTAACCTCATTATGCAGCAGAAGAGAGCATGCCATTATACAGGAAACTGCCCATGATTGTCTAAAACTGGAAAAATACTCTAGAGAAGTTTTACAATTTCAAATTTAAAATTGCACACAGTAAAAATAATTTGTCCTTACACTGCTCTTATAGAATTACTCTTTCCCATTAGAAATAATGCTTTTTTACTGCCAGTGCCCCCATTCTTGATAGCCCTGCATACTTTCCTGTCCCTCACACCTGTGAGAATGGATACAGCAGTCTATCTTAACTTTCTGCGTTGCTCTGGGATGTGAAGGAGCTGTAAACTTGACAGGGAGCAAACTCCAACATGTCCAGTTAATTCATAGAACTATAGAATTGTTAGGGTTGGAAGGGACTTTAAAGATCATCTAGTTCCAACCCTCCTGCTGTGGGCAGGGACATCCCATTAGATCAGGCTGCCAAAGGCCACATCCAGGCTGTCCTTGAACACCTCCAGGGATGGGGCAGCCACAGCTTCCTTGGGCAACCTGTGCCAGTGCCTCACCACTCTCATGGTGAAGAAATTCCTCCTCACATCAAGCCCAAATCTACCCCTCTCCAGTTTATACCTATTCCCCCTCATCCTATCACCACAAGCCTTTATGAATAGTCACTCTCCAGCTTTCCTGTAGCCCCTTTAGGTGCTGGAGGGTCGCTATAAGATCACCTCTGAGCCTTCTCTTCTCCAGGCTGAACGAGCCCAACTCTTACTGCCTGTCCTTGTATGGTAGGTGCTCCAGCCCTCTGATCATCTTTGTAGCCCTTTACATCACCAAAGCAGTACAGCACAGATAAAGCATACCAGTGAATCTGGCCCTCCAGCTGTGTGTTAACTTTAAAACTGAAAGCTGCAAAGAATAGATTATTTGAAATGGTTATTCAATAAAACTCATTTTATTTCCATAACCTCTTGCAAGGACCTCCAGGTTCTTACAGCAAATTTGAGATTCTTCCTGACCATTTAAACTCAAATGCTGGTTTTGATGAATGAAAAACATACATATGGCAGAGTCACAAACCATACACGTCTCCCTGTATTTACAAAATCAAGACAAAACTATGCCTACCTTCAGTTCTTTGAAATAGATTAACGGTAATTAATGCCATGCCCTTGAGTGCAGGTAAGATACGTAAGGTAGCATCCTCACAATCTGAAGGTGATAGCTAAACTTGCTTGGGTTCCCCTCTTCCAGTGGGCTGAAATTTTCTTGCTGTTCTCCTACACACTTTGAGTTGTGCCCACTCTGCCAAGTGAATTCTCCTGCAAAAGTATTGAAGATACAGTTCCAGACTCCTTTTCACATGTAGCAGATTTGCCATTTTGCTGGAGCAGGACTCTCCTGCCACTGAATTCCTGTTTGCTAGAGTATTCTTTCCTGAGGGTGCAGTAGACTTCCAGGATCACAACTTGGTGAATGCAGTAGTTCATGAAAAACTATAGCCAAATACCTGGAATTTCTAATCTCAAATACTTGCTAGGTGAGTTTTTATAAAGAAATGTTGCATTGATTATCTACCAAACTGGTCTCTCTAAGTATTTTTTTTAAGGTAGGTGATTTAATTAAAATATCTGCAACAAAAGATAAACTTGCAGAAATGTATTGAGTTGAAAAATTACTGACAGATCTGTGTGTCCTGAAAGTATGTATTTGTTTGTCTGGGAAACCAAAAAACACTTCTGAACATCCAGGAGGAACTAATCTATACACTACTTCCATCCCCTCAGTTCTCACTGAAAGTGGATTTAAAAGCATTAGGCAGCACTCGATAGCACAAGATGCACATTTTATTACTTCATAGAGATCTACTTAAAGTACAAGAGATGGTAAAAGTGGTTTAAAAATATGTGAAATCACTGTGCTTCATTAGTAAAACAACAATAATTAGTATAATTATTATTCTTGCTTTTCTAAGCTTCAGCAACATTGTTTGTGCTACCTCCAAAGCCCAGCCATAAATCTCAGAAAGCCTGACCATGAGGTCCAAATCTGCTGCAAGAGTAACAGTGGCCTTTACAAAAACCAAAGGGGACCTTAAAATTTAGGGAGGGGGAAGTATCGTGGTTGGTTTGGTTTGTTATTTTAGTTTAAATGAACAAACTGTGCACTGGTTGTTGTGCCCTTGGATAAACGGAGCAGTGCTCCAGTTGTACTAGCCTGGGTGCACATGCATAATACCCCTCTGTGCCTATTTGCCTACAGTTCTTGGAAATTTACAGGACCCTCTCTGGACATTTTAGAGAGGTTTGGCCCCGTTCCCTCCTTGCAGGATGTGAGTAGCTAGTGGACTTTCAGTAAGGGTTATTCATAACTAACAGCAGGAGGGTAGGGCGGTGCTGGCCGCTTGGAAAGCTGCAGTCCCAGATGTGGTGGGTCACTCCATACAACAGCCACTTCTGCTCACAGGAGATGCCAGAACCAATGCGCCGGGAGGACTGAAGGCTACCCTGGCTGAAATGCACCTACATAAGTGACAGAAAGACAGATGTCTTGAAAAGCAGGAGGGGCAGTATAAAGGAAGATAGTCTTAGCAAAAGCAGCTTTTGGGTCAAAACAGACACATTGTGTTATCCAGTCACGTCATATACAGGGCAGCTGGGAAGCTGATTTATCACAGGATGGTGTGTTTTGAGATATCCCTATATGTCTATATAGAAGGAATGCCAGCCCCAGCTGCTGCTTTAGAGGCTGGCTGTGTGCCACTTAATTCTTGTCAATCAAAACCCATAAATGGGAGAAGGAGGTGTGGAAGAGGAAGAAAAGGATAGTGGAAGGAAAAGAAAACCCTGGAAGGAGGGAAGGAAAGATCTGTAGGAATATATGATATACAGAGTGAATGAGAAAAAGGCTAATATACCACCCAGAGTCCTCTCAGCTAACATTGTGTTATATTCTTAATCACGCTACGTGTACCAAAAAGCAGCATTTGCTGGTCATTTTTGTTGTTTTACTTTTAGTTTGCTTCAGTTTTTAGTTTGGTCCATCAGCTGAGTGAATGTAACGGAACAGGTGATCCTGAGTGCTATCATGAAGCACTTGCAAGAGAACTGGGTGATCAGGCCCAGTCAACACGGGTTCACAAAAGGCAGGTCTTGCCAAACTAACCTGATCGCCTTCTATGACAAAGTGACTCGGCTGCTGGACGAGGGAAAGGCTGTGGATGTATCTTCCTGGACCTCAGAAAAGCCTTTGACACAGTTTCTCACAGCATTCTGCTTAGGAAACTGTCGGCCTCTGGCCTGGACAGGCGCACACTCTCCTGGGTGGAAAACTGGTTGGATGGCCGGGCCCAGAGAGTGGTGGGAAATGGTGTTAAATCCAGCTGGAGGCCAGTTACAAGTGTTGTTTAACAGGGCTCAGTGCTGGGTCCAGCCCTGTTCAATGTCTCTATCAGTGACCTGGATGAAGGCATCGAGTGCACCCTTAGCAAGTTTACTGATGACACCAAGCTGGGTGGAAGTGTGGATCTGCTGGAGGGTCGGGAGGCTGCAAAGGGACCTGAACAGGCTGGACTGCTGGGCTGAGACCAACGGCATGAGGTTTAACAAGGCCAGATGCCAAGTCCTGCACTTGGGGCACAACAATCCTGTGCAGTGCTACAGACTGCGAGAAGTCCATCTAGAAAGCTGCCAGGAGGAGAAGGACCTGGGGGTGTTGGTTGACAGTGGACTGAACATGAGCCAGCAGTGTGCCCAGGTGGCCAAGAAGGCCAATGGCATCCTGGCTTGTCTCAGAAATGGCGTGACCAGCAGGTCCAGGGAGGTTATTCTCCCTCTGTACTCGGCACTGGTGAGACCACACCTCAAATCCTGTGTTCAGTTCTGGGCCCCTCACCACAAGAAGGATGTTGAGGCTCTGGAGCGAGTCCAGAGAAGAGCAAGGAAGCTGGTGAAGGGGCTGGAGAACAGGCCTTATGAGGAACAGCTGAGAGAGCTGGGGTTGTTCAGCCTGGAGAAGAGGAGGCTGAAGGGAGACCTCATTGCTCTCTACAACTACCTGAAAGGAGGTTGTAGAGAGGAGGGTTCTGGCCTCTTCTCCCAAGTGACAGGGGACAGGATGAGAGGGAATGGCCACAAGCTCCTCCAGGGGAGACTTAGGCTGGACATGAGGAAAAAATTTTTCACAGAAAGGGTCATTGGGCAGTGGAACAGGCTGCCCAGGGAGGTGGTTGATTCACCTTCCTTGGAGGTGTTTAAGGCACTGGTGGACGAGGTGCTAAGGCGCATGGTTTAGTGTTTGATAGAAATGGTTGGACTCGATGATCCAGTGAGTCTCTTCCTACCTGGTTATTCTATGATTCTATGATATGATGTTGTTTTTTTAAAACAATCATTAAAAGGGTCTTTTATTTGAACTCTACACCCATAATCAAATCTCTAAGGATTGTTACCCCTCCTAGATATGGATACATATAGTCCTATATGAAACTGTAGCTTTGAAGAAATAGGTGTCTTTTCTATTCTTAGCAACTTCATGTGAGGCGAGAGGAGAGGAGGAGAGGAGAGGAGAGGAGAGGAGAGGAGAGGAGAGGAGAGGAGAGGAGAGGAGAGGAGAGGAGAGGAGAGGAGAGGAGAGGAGAGGAGAGGAGAGGAGAGGAGAGGAGAGGAAGAGGAGAGGAGAGGAGAGGAGAGGAGAGGAGAGGAGAGGAGAGGAGAGGAGAGGAGAGGAGAGGAGAGGAGAGGAGGGAGAGGAGAGGAGAGGAGAGGAGAGGGAGAGGAGAGGAGAGGAGAGGAGAGGAGAGGAGAGGAGAGGAGAGGAGAGGAGAGGAGAGGAGAGGAGAGGAGAGGAGAGGAGAGGAGAGGAGAGAGGAGAGGAGAGGAGAGGAGAGGAGAGGAGAGGAGAGGAGAGAGAGAGATTTTGTAAATAGCATATATTTTTAATATTTTAAATAAGACAACAGTTTGAGCATGTCCTGAAACAGTAAATGCTGGAGTGTGAAAACATAATCTACAAGAAGAAAACATGTAAGACATGGCAAGAATGGTTTATTGCAGAGCATTAGAGATAGAGATACTTTCTTTATCTATGTGGTATATTTTCAGTTGCTTGTTTCTCCTAATACAAGTACTGCATTTGCATACCTGGAGCACAGTGTGTTGTCATCCGGCCAAGCCCATGAAAACTTCTCAAGAAGTCTTTCAGCCTTTCTAATCAGTCCTAAAGCATGTACCTTTATCTTAAAAAACACACAAGGCACACGCTTCTTCTCTACCTGAAAAACATGAAAACCTTTCCAAGATCCTCCTCCCTTTTCCTCACATACTGCACAAACCTATAAACCAGTGCTATGGTCAGTACTGTGAATGATCATGTTACAGGAGTTTTGTGTCTACATATGTGAGTAGACTTAACTCTGTACAGAAAATAAGAAACAAAATAAGAGAACATATTGTATGCAATTCAGGACCAAGGTATAAGGACCTTCTACCTGTCCTACCAGTCCTTGCTTTATAGTTTGAATAGGATAAAATAATCCATTCCCCTATCTGACATAAAAGGATGAATCGTAACAAGAGTATATATATGACTCTTTCCAGCAATGGGTAGGGAGGTCTTGCTTCCCTCCTCTCTGTACATTAATAGAATCCCCTAAATCCTAACAGCAACGTCTTTGACTGTGAATTGGGGGTTGATGTCAGCACTGAATTGATGACCCTGCTAAGTTGCTTAGGTCAACAGGTCAAGCCCTTCTTCCCTTTGCTCATCCTTAGAGTTATTAATCTACGTAAATAGAATGTGAGGAGTGCTTTAAAAGTGTGATACATTTACACTGGTTGTGAAACAGCATTATTAGCCACAGTCCTGTTAGGAGCAAGAACTGCAAAAGTAGGATGGGCTAGAAATGCTCCTGAAAGTCTCTCCTCATTTTGAGTGCATCCCTGCCTGAGAGGTTCTGTCATTGATCGGAGAGAGAGAAGTAGATATTACTGATGAGGAGGCAACTGCCTGGGGTATGACAGCTAGAGGGAGGAAAGAGAAAAATTCAGCAATATATCAGTTTATGACTCTTCAAAAGTAATTACTTTAATCTATGAGTGATAATTTAAAACCTACTAAATTTTACTAGTCTTCTGCTCCATTTTTACCCCATGGCAAAAAAGGTGTCACTTTTTTAAAACCAAACTTATAAGAGATCCACAAAGCAAGGATTAGAACACTCTACGGCCAATAGCACAGATGAGCAATGCTGAGTCATGAGAGCAAATGGTATTTATATTAAAGAAAATGTTCTGCTTCATCACTTTAAATCATGTCATTAAATCACTTTGTCTTTGGTTTTCTGCACAAATGGTTTCCACTGTGTCCCATATTTTGACTTTAACTGAGAAATATGTAATTCTGTATTTATTATAGCACTTAGCATTAACTTCCGTACTGTTAATGTGACTCAAAAAGATTTTCTACAGAAAAGAGAATAGTATAAGGGTTTGTCCTGCATGAATTGTTCCTCAACTATCACCATAATAATGAATTTTCATCTTAAACTAAAAGTTAACATCAAAATGCATGATAATATTTGCAATAAAAATCTATATAAAAATACTGGACCAGAATTCTGCAGGGGCAGCTGCCTCTTCCAAAAGTCAGTAAATAATCATGTAAGTACCATATATAATAAGCTCTATGGGACACAGACTATCATCTTTTTCTCTAGGTTATTAACAGGCTGTAACAGTGGTGTGTCATATCCAGTCTATGGCTCCTGAATATAATTTATCAAACAAATAGTAAGCATGTTACCGAACTCATAATATTGCTATGTCTTTTAGCTTACATAGCTCTGTACTTTCTTTAAACTACTGAATTACTATTTCTTGCATGCTTCTATTTTATATATCTGTTTTTGCTGTACTGGGACAATTTACCGTGTCACTTCAGCCACTTTGTCTCTGGACCATTTGTAGATATTCTCCTGTCTGAATTGGTTTTAAAAAGACAGTTTTGTTGTCAACCCCTGCATACAATTTACCCAGTTTGTCTACTTGCTGGTATGTTCCTAGTTTTGGGCTGTTCATTTTCTGTGGTTTTCAGATCCTGCAAAATATGGAGGCACAGGGATATTTATAGGAACAGACCTTCCACAAGTTGAGTGGCATCTAGAGGATTAGTGGACTATTTAGCTGTCATGAGGAAAGAAAACTGTGCCTGTCATGCAAAAAAATTACATGATAGCGTACATCACATGTAACTGTGGTCATCCAGAAGTTTGTGGTTTGTTTTTAACTAGTTCTTCTTAAGCTAGGGGAGAGAGAGCACTCTCTTGGGAGAAGTATTCACCTCCGCAATGCTAAGTGCAAAGTAAAGATGGGCTGAACTGCCCTCAAGAAATTAGAAAATATGGGCTTTCCCCCAAGAATCTAAGAAAGAACGGAGAGAACCACTCTGTGAAATTCCAATGAAAACTCACAGCATGGCTTATTTTGTTAGCACCTGTATACATTTTTAAATTCAGTAAAGAAAAGTGAAAGTAAGGAAAGAAAGTAGTAAACATGACTATTAAGGACAAGTGTGCATAAGAGCTCTCTGGTTGCCTCTGGATTTACTGGCTGGGCTGTCCCAGATCATGGTCTGGAAGATGTATAAAACAGACTGCAATTTCTCTGGGCTTTTCCGTGGAAAACAGAGCATGAAAAGAGGAGGAAATTGCAAATCCAATTCTCATTCTGTGAAAGAGCTGGGGTGTCTGAATCAAGTATTCAGCCCCTGAATGTCTTCCCAGGCCAGTAATAGATGTTCCTCGCAGCACAAAATGATGAATTCTTGAAAGCAGTGCGAGGGGAAGACCTCCCACCTAGGGAGAAGCTAGGCAGTAATAAACATAGATTGTGTCATCCTTCTAGTCCCTCAGTGTTTCCCGTAATGAGTTTTAGAATCATTTAACAAAACTTGTTTTAATATTTTTCAGAAAAATGGAATTTCACTGACAGGCATTGTTTTGTCCGAGGTGAAACATTTGTGGAGGTAGATTTATAGAAATGAGGTTTTCTAGAAGAGTTCTTTCTTGCACACTTCTTGGCTACAGATTTTGAGGGGGTGGATATGAAAGATAAAAAGAAACTATTCAAACCTAACTTTTTGAAACAGAATTTAAAAATTAAAATTTCAAAGCATTTTCTGAAAACTCTGAAGTTCCATGCAGAATGGAAACAGCCTTAAGAAGTTGGAACACTGACAGTGTTCAAATTGTTTTCTGACATTAGATATATACTTCAGGTTAAATTCTCCTCTATTCACTACAAATTAGTGCTAAATATCATCCAATGGCATTTGCAATTTTACAGTGCAGCTTATTGGCACATGGATCCTTGTTCTTCAGGACTGGGTTATTTGGAGTTTCTCTCACCTTCTTTTTTATTATTTTCCTGCTAAACTTTGAACCTGATCCAGAATTCCTTACTCAATCTAAAATCTCACTGAAGTCAGTTTTGCCTGAGAAAGGATTGCAAGATCTGACCATTTTGTCACAGAGAGAAATTTCATCATGAAATTTCATTTTCTCACATAAATCAGTTGGCAAAGCCACATCAGAGTGTCTTCCAATACCCTTTTCTGTCCATCCTTCTTATGCCCTCCCCTTATGGCCTCATTGGTCTGACATGAAGAACTAAAAAGATCTCTCCTATTCAAAACTACAAGATTCTGAGGGAAAATACTCCTCATGATCATGGACATCATACTGAATTCTAAAATTCTGGTGTTGTCTTCTTACCAGGGTAGGGAAAGGAAAATTGGTAATGATACAGTTCAGCATCATTCCTGTGGCAAAGAGAGAGGAAATACAATGAAAACTTAACCCACTCACTTAGTCTTTGCTGTACATTGGATTCCAGAGAGTAGAGTGGTTATAATCAATTTGGACTTGGGTTGCAGTCATATATTCCCTAGGGAGGCCCTAGTATCTTAACCATGAATTTCAAAATAACTACACAAAGTGATGATAGAAAGTAGATTTTCCTACTGGAAATAATGGTGATTCCTTCCGTTGTTTTGCACAGCATATGCTGTTCATAAATAATGTCAGAATTGGGCCAAGTCTCCTTAAGAAAGGTGGTCATTTAATGTAAGTAAATCCACATTAAATATTGAAGATTAGAAAAAAGCTGTCTTTTCAAAGAGGTCACTTTTGAGTGAAGGAAACAACAATGCATGTGTGCGGATGGCCAGTTCCACACTGGGTGACACAGAGTTAATGGCTCATAGAGAGCATATACATGTTTTTTAAAGATGTTTTATTGCTTACAAAAGGAAGTAGTCTAGAGAGACTGGATACATAAACTGGCTCCAGCCAGCTGCGGCTGTCAGGCTAGGAAGGATCCTGTTCAATTAGTGTTGTAAAATAAAATACTTTGTAAAGGAAATAAACACTATGAGAGCTAAGATTCATGCTTTCAAATATACACAAGGTTTGAATTTTTAATTAGGGCTGCTAATTACAGTCATCAGAAAGCAGAACAGAATAGATTTTACCTTACATTTAGCAGACAAGCCTTCAACCCCAGTGTATTTTTCAATTTCATTAATATTTTATGAAAATGGCCCTTGCAGCTTCAGCCTATTCTGTGCCTCCCACAAAACTGCCCCACATTATGGATGCCAATGCCTTTAAGCCATGTGCATTAGTGAGATGACAAAATGCAAAACAGCATCTTGTCAACCATTGCATCAATTGATTCTATTAGATAGTGTAAAAACAGTTGGGTGTGAGTTATAATCTAGCTGACACTAATGATGAAACAAGACACTGGCTGGGAGCAGTCATTAGCTATAAGCCAGAAATTAATGCTTCTAATATTTTGGAACAAATTAACCTTAATGAACTGGCCATGTATATACTGTAGTAGATACTGATAAGTCAATTAGTAGAGAATAGAGGTTATGTATATATAGATATATAGAAAAAAAATATGGTTATAGAGAGTTCCATGCACACAATTCTGTAAAGAGCAATTCTACAGTAAAATCATTTCTTTTATACATTTAGATACTTTCTTACTTTAATTTGCAAAGGTCCAATCTCGTGCATTTCAGAGAAATGTTGTATGCAGGAGCATCAATAAGGAAATACAAAAATTCAGTGTGCCATCACACTGATGGATCAGACACAACATTGATGAGTTCACATAAATGTCTCAATTTTGCTGATATTTAACCATAACTAAGTTTGAGATCTGGTCATCCAGATTTCTAGCTGAATTCATCATGTACGGACCAAAATTTACCATATATTTCCTTTCTGTTCTTTACTATTTGTGAACATTCTTTGATTCAGATTCTTATATTCTAAATGTAGTCGCTGCCTAAAAGGATGCATTAGTATTTTAAAATAATATAGCTAACATGAGGCTCTCAGTTCTAGGAATTCCATTTACAAGCAACCTAGAAGACAGAAGTAGCTAATTTACAAGGAAGCACAGAACAAAGGTAAGGCACTTGCCAACAATAGTTTGTTGGTTTAACTTTGACTTGCTTTCCTGGGAAAGAAGAAAACAGAATTTTCAATGTGAACTGTCAGCCACAGTTATGACAGGGCTTCACTAGTTAGAAATTCAGAGTTCCTCCTCCATTGGCAGAATGATGTAAAGAAAACCACCAAACAGAGTTCTTTCAAGTTTCAACTACATCTCTACTTAAATAATTTACTTTTTAGTTTTACTCAGACTATTCTTTTTAAACTTGGTTGACATTTTCGTTGACAAGCACATTTTATTGCACAAGATCAGTAGTGAAACTGGCAGTGAAAAGGAGAGAGGGGAAAAAAGCTGGCTTACTCAATGAGAGAACTACTATCTTGCCTTTGGGAAAAACAATGCTGGCAGTGACCCTTTCTGAAGCCAACAATAACTGCTAAACCAGTCAGTACAAGTAAAATATTTGGTCACTTTGAATATTTCTTTTTCCTACAAGAAGTAAACCAAGGGCTGTTTAGCTAACACATTTAAATCAAGCCAGCAATAAAAATGCTGGGCGTGAAAATCAAGCCTTTAAATGAATCCATCGGAAACTGATAAATAAAATTATTAAATCATTGAAAAGTTAAACATTATAATATTCCCTTATGAACTGTTGATAGCTGCAGTTAAAACTAGTCGAGATCAAAACAAAAACCAAAATAAAACCCCAAACCAAACAAACAAAACCAATAACCAATGGGAAAAAAAAAGTGGAAATAACATCTTGAGTGTAGCTTTCCCTTTACAAGATTTCTGGCTCTCATATTCCAAATATGTAATGCTACTTAGTGATCAAAAGAGAAGATAGAATAAACAGTAGGCATCTTAAAGAAATTAAAATCTGTTTGGATTATATATGGAAGAGGCAATCCATCCTCCACAAGTACCTTTTGGAGGACACAGACTAGAAAGGGCTACAGTAACATCCCAACCAATATTGCCTTCAAAGGGATCTGTTCTGATAAAGCCACACATCAAGGTTGCTCTTGGAGAATTGAAGCCCTGGGTTATCACCAGCATTACACTCATATGGGGAGAATGTCTTAAAGAGCTCGGAGTAAAACTGAACTAGGAACATAGATGGACATGTTTTGTGCCTTGTGTCCAGCAATTTAAATGAAGGCAAATTTATCAGTTTATCAGTTTAATCAGAAGTTGTTTTGGGATTATTTCCAAAATTTGCAAGGGATATTTCAGGAGCCAATGCCAAATACTTATGTCAGTGACCTGCAAACAAAAGTCGCTTTGGTTTAATTTTTGGCCAAGCATAGGCCTTAGGTCCTAAATCAGATTACTCTGCCTGTTCTGCCATGTTTTTCATGGGAATCTCTTTTCTCATTTCTATTGTGTGGGTAAACGCCATCATCACCACTTCTGCTTTACTGAAGGTGTTGGGTTTTGGGGTAGTTTTTCAGGCTAGTCCCCGGAAAGAAGTCATGAACTTCTCAGAAGAGACAGCTATCTGTAGGGAATGTGCTTGTGGGCCAGGCACACCTGCAGTTGGGTATGGCACAGGGGCTCCAAGCTGGACCTCTCAGAATCATCTCATCCTAGATGGCTGAAATCTTGACATTTTTTATCCCAATGGCAACTTCACAATGCAGTTCTTAACATTGCTAGAATAAACAACAAATTACAATGAAAAACAATATGTTTTACCTGGGAAGCTCATTTCTGAAAACTATGTGAATTAATAGATGTAATTAATGTACAGTTCTCAGTACAGATTTTTTTTAGCTGCTTCTTCCAGCATAATACACATGTTCATACATCTGTACTGGGAAACAGAAGAGGCACAGGGCATAACTTCAAAATCTGTCCTTACTTTGGACTCTGTTTAAATGCAAGTGCTCTCCCTGGCAAAGTTTCCTCCAATGCTGACTAGCACTGTGCCAAAATAATGCCTGGGTATTGCTGAAGAAACAGAAAGCACTACAGATCCTTCACAAAAGGAGGTTTGAATATGGCTTCCCTCTTACATTTATGAGAGAAAGTTTGAAAATGTAGATGCAAGTCTTGACATGCGACTTGGCCTCAGAGAGAGGCAACAGTTCCTGGCCTGCATTATTCAGCAGTATAGGTGCTAAATTTATTTAGCTTCTCTAGATTTTCTGATACGTTCTGCTTAAGAGCACAAAGGCATGTTCAGTACAAGTTTGAGATCCTAGTCTAGCATAGAAGTATAAAAATATTGACTTGTGGAAACCTATTTCCTTTGCGGTCTTTCAAGAGGAACCTAAAGCTGTCTCAAAACTCTGCCCCATATATTTTGCATTGCCTGAAATTCCCCCCTTTTCCTCTCTAAAGTTTCCCGAGAAGCTACAGGTGCCTACTACACTTCACAGGACAGAAAGGAAAAATTTCCGCAAAGATCTCCCTTTAATTTTCTAGTACCAACCTAGCCTATGAGTGTGTTGTAAAATTTCCCAAAGCTCTTTAGTTTGATTGGATGAAAAAGTTCGTTTGGTGCAGGTGGTTTAACTTTCCATCTTCTGTACTCCAAGCCCTCTAGTTCCTAATAACCATTTCAAAGTCCTTGCCGAGGAAAATCTCCTGGTGAGGTAAAAGCAAGGTTTTTCTAAGGAAAATGCCTAGCTTCCTGGGCATCATGATTTGGTACCCCACTATCAGCAATTTCTTTCTTCTGTGCACATAACTTATGAAAGAACCACAGTGAAAAACGTAGCTTTAAAGATACTTGCATGAGAATGACATGCAATAGACAGTCTTCTTTCATTATTTATCTTTTATGCCTTTTTTCTCTCTCAGCATTGGACTGACAGGATTTACATGGAAGTTAAACTCCTCCTTGGAGCAGTTTGAACCATAGATCACAATTCTTCCCTCAGCTTGCCATTCAGACCATCATATGTCTTAACTTGAAACATCAACCAGGGCCAAAGAGTACTGCAGTCAAGTTGTGGATCCCTCACCAGCAGAGATACACAGGTCACAGGAGATGCACATTGTGCAGAGAGAAGAGGTGCTGCTGTGCAGGCAGAGAAGCACTTATGGAATTGCTTCCTCTCGGTTTTGTTCATTAGGGTTTCACCATAAAAACAGAATTTCCTGATATTTTAGGTGAGGTTTGAATATACAGGCTTTGCTAACTTCATTAAGACCTGCATAAAAATCCGTAGTTCTTTTGTTCGGTTTTTGATGTTTCAGAAGAAGGTGATCTCCCTGACTATCCCTCAAACAAAGTATTGAACAAAAAAGAAAAAGTCCTCCTGTTCCACCAGCAGTCAGGGAAACACTGTCATTACTGC
The DNA here is from genome assembly GCA_033459285.1 of Clamator glandarius. NCBI lineage: Eukaryota > Metazoa > Chordata > Aves > Cuculiformes > Cuculidae > Clamator > Clamator glandarius. Next base: position 182,106 of record JAUNZM010000393.1, read on the forward strand.
AGTCTAAATAGAGTGCTGATGCAGATAAGATTTCCTTTATCTTTATGAGCCCCCAGAGCCCTCCAAATTTATCTTGGAAGCCATGAAGTTCATCAGCAGAAATCTTATTGCCAGATCACATTGTTCATAGCCTGGCAGCAGTTGTTCCTGTGTGGCAATCAACACTGCTACCTCTTTCTATGGAGTATGTATACCTAGATTACTCAACATAATATCTGCCAACCTTAGGAGATACCTGATGCCCCAAACTCTCCCCAGCGTCAGTGGATGCTGAAGACAGTCATCTACAGGTCTAATTCCTTTATAAGGACATTTGGCTGAAATTCTTTGTTAATGCCACTTAAAAAAAAGTATGTGTTTTTTCAACTCAAATCTTTGCCCAGTAACTTCCCATCTTCTGTTCATGTCCTTAACCCCTGTTTGATCTCTCTTCAATAAATACAAAAGCCAGTTTCACCTGAAGAATGCATTTTCATATAACCAAGTAATGACATAAGCTTTATAAATGTAATTTAATATCTCCTTGGGAATGGTTCTGAAATTTTACCACAGTTTGGGTTGGATTTATCACACATCCTCAGTTAAGTAGATGCATGGAGTTTTGGTAATCAATTACATGAGACTTTGTTGGCAGAAAAAGTAATTCTTTACACAAACTAAGGCCAAGTCCTGTGTTTGGGATGTAGTCCCTTGTGCCCATTTGTCACTCATCCATTTCTGATTTGGTGACAGCATAAAGAGTTTACAGAGTCCCTGCTTTGGTAAGATTCAGTCTATTTCATACTTCACTAATGCATGGGATGAGAATATACACTACATTAACACCTGTTTGTGTGCCTCCCAGACGTACTGAACCTATTTAGTTTTGCTCTCCCAGGAATGTGCTCTGGGTCAACGTGCAGTTCCACCAGCTAGATACAAATTAAAGCACTAAGAAGATGTATCCAGAGTGAAGATCAGGGGATGAGAGGAAAAGGTATCCCCAGGCTCCAAACTTAGACAAACATAGAAGGAGCACCTGCGATTTTGCAGAAATATGCACAAACCTAAAGTGAGGGAAGCAAACGTAAGCATAGGAAAGAGAGGGAAACTGCTTAACTGTTTCCAGATCTCTATTCTTCAAAACCTAGCAGTGGTCAACTGGAATAGGGATCTCATTATTAGGCTCTACCCCCACCAAGTCAGTGCTGTAGGTTTCTTGCTCACTTGTCATATTGCCTAGTAGATTATGGATTATAGCTATAACACTAACCTTTTCTTGACCATTTCTTCACGGTGTGCAGCTTCTTTCTACCAAACCATGCTATATGCAGTATGCCACTGCCATTTATATTTTTAAGCATTTCAAAATTTACACTGAGATAACATCTACCTGGAGGCAATGTGTGGACCACAAATGTTGAAGAGAGTCTGTCTTTCTTTCTATAGTTTGTGATAGGATCAGAAGGACCAGAAACTCAGCCTTCAGGCTTTGCTTAGGATGCTGTAGGAATTAAAATTAATAAGGACCTTGGAAGTTCAATGTGTGTGGTCAGGTATATCTAAAAGTTATGAATTGCTTGCTTAGGCAAGACTTTCATCAGATTTAATTGGAATTTTGTCTACACAAAGACTTAATATAAGAACTGCAACAACAGATACTACATATGCTATGATTTAAGGAACCTATATCTGACTGAAAGATGCAATTCCCTCTCCCACATTGCATATGAATAAAAGACATAAGAGTCCAGCTCAGAGCCAAAGGTTCTTGCAAAGACCAAAGCACAAACAGCTGTGATCCTAACATAGCACACTCCCATTAATCAGCTGAAATTTTGCCTTAGTAAGATCTGGGTATGAACTAAGAAAAACGCAGGCTTTAGGTCTGTATGCACAAGGGGGCAAGACTGTTGTTCTGATACAGGAGTGACTGAGATGCGTTTCAGAGGTATATTTCATCATATTTGTCCAGAAACACTGACCTTTCAGACCTATGAAGCTTGCATTCCAGCAAACATTCCTTTCATCAAGGAGAAAAATGCAAGCCAAGGAATTAATGTAGAGAAGAAAAAAATCAGCCCAATTGAAAGAAAGAAAAAAAAGCAAAGAATGCTGCGTTTTTTCAGATAATCACTAGAAGAGTAATTTTATTATGTTTCCCGTGTAATTACTGCCAGACCTGTTTAGCAAATGTGAAATACTCGTTAGCAATTACTTAACTATACATATATTAAAGCTTAATTAGTAAATAAATTAAGCATATAATTAATTGCTTTAATCAGTAGGCTTTTAATATTGTAATTATCACTTGCTACATTAAGGGCATGTTAAGAATACTTTTCTCCAAAAAATACATTGTTAATTAATCATTAAAACTTATCTTACTACATGCTCATTAATGATTTATTACAGATGCTGGGCCAAATTCTTCTCTCAATTACAACAGAGCTAACTCTGTTGAAGCCAACAGAGCTTCACTTGCATAAATTAAAGGAGAATTTGGTCCTGTTAATTAAATGTAAAGTGTTTCTCAGAGTCATCACCACAGATGGAAATCTGTAGTGCCTTGTTCATTTTAACCAAATAGGATCAACCTGCTTTTCTTTTACACTCCTTTGCTGTAGCTGAACAGTGTCCTTTTGTAGCCTGAGTTCATAGGCAGCCAGCTGTAATGGCTGGATCATGAGATGAGAATGGAGAGATCTAGTTTCATTTCCAGCCCTGCCGTAGTAGGGGGACACGATCTTCACCTCAGCTGGTTGCCTAGATGCTCTTTAATGAGGCAAATGATCACTTCTGAGGACTAGCTCCCTTTTTTTTCTCAATATTATCATCCAAAATAGTCTAAAGAATCAGCATCTAAGGGTGTTAATTTAAAAGGTGGCTCTCAGACCCAAAACTTAAAGGACAGGTAAGATGAAACAAACTTTCTCTGGCTACATTTTTCTTATCCTGGATATGGCTTGCCTACCTGGATTATATAATGACCTCACATAAGAGTCTTTTTCTTTGGGTATTGTATAAATAATGTATCTACCATAATGGGACAAATAGGTCTTAAGTTAAACTTTCCTGAGGCAGCCAGAGTACTAATATTGTTTGGTGAAGATCTTCATATATAAATAGTCCTGTTATGAGTTGTTGCTGAGACAGCAGGATAGAGAGAGGGAAGGAGCAACTAATTTTGAGCAAAGGATATCTATTCATATAGAGCATAGTTTTTATGCAGAAGCCTTTGAAATGTCAACGTGAAACCTTCTATGGGCTTCCCTTCACAATCTCAATGGGACTCTCAAACACACAATCTATTTGCACAGATCCAAACTCTTGGTTGCATAAATGTAAGTGTAGAGTAAATGAGGAAACCAAGAATTAATGACAGCGAGCTATAGAATTTGGATGCGGTGCATGCAACATATTATTTGTACATGCACATTTTTCCTGGTCTTAAGCCTTGGTGAAAGCGGGCCTTCTGCTTTGGTGAAATGAATACTTCATTTTACCAGCTGGAAGTAAAACAGAATTTCATATTTGCTAGGGGGTACTGCACGTGACCTGCCCAAAATGGTACTGACAACAAAATTATTCTTGTCAGTAAAAAATTTCTTTCTTCATGCTTCTGATGAACTATTTCTGTGATGACTTACACTAAGCAAAACTGTAAGATTTTGTTCTATCTTGATGACTCCAGTGTTATCATATGAATGACAAGTATTCAACAGCAACTTTGCAAAATATATGTAGGGAGAAATGGCTCATTCATCTTTAATTTTAGTTTAAAAGTTATTTGCTTTTAACAGAAGCAAAAGATTTATTAAAACTTTCTTTTAAGTATACAATATTTGATGTAGTAAACAAGGCAAGATAGATACAAGTCCTTTGGCACTATGAGCCATATGTGCATCATCATCATTATTCAAGGAGATTCTAATGACATTGAAAAAAACACTCTTGTAAGAAATTGAATTTCACTGTTCTGGTAGTGTTTCTTCATACTGATTATGAGTCTGAAGGTAGACATGATTCACTTAGAAATTGTGTATTCTTAACAGCAAAATTGATAGAATAGTGCTAGCAGTAACCTTCAAACAAGCAAATAAGCAACATTGATCTGTGTCCTGACAGAGAAAGATGGTGATTATTTTCAAGTTATAATCTACAGGGTTTTTTTAATAAATTCATGTTTATGTCACAAGGGAAGTTTACACTGGTTTTAATTAATTTACGTTAACTGGTTCAGGTCCTTAATATAGACTTGTTTAAGCTAGATTCATACATAATCTAATATGTGTGAATGTATTTATTAGTTCAACTTAAAGCAGCAACTAGCAAGTAAAATCAAAATAGGCAAGAGTTAAGTCAGTGTAAAATGGTCCAGATTAGGTATCAGTTTCAGTTACATTTTGTAATAGTATTTTCAATCAAGAAAATCCAAGGGCATTTTCAGTGCTCAGAAATAGTCTATAGAGAAACTAAAGTAAATCAATATTTTCCAAGTAATTGTATATAATATAATTTACAAGAAAAACCAGCAATGCTGGCTGTCATGAACAATTAGGATGCTTTAACAATATCTGTGTTACTTGGAAAAAGCATTATACTGGAGCAGAGGGCTCATTTTTTCCTTTTCCTGATTATTTAAGCAAAGCTTATTTAAGGATTGCTAGCTCCTGCAGTTATGAAATTCCCTGTGCGCGCTGTACAAATACAGTTCTGTAAAGTCCTAGATTGCAGACTTCAGCCATTTTGTTGTCAGAGGCTATAATCTGGTCTACCTCACTTGGGTACCTAACTTGCATCTGCATTTAACCGCCTATTGAAGCAGGCTCCCCAAAGGAAACACCGAAACTTTCTGTGCAGGCACCGGAGATATGTGCCTTTGAGGGTCTCCAGAGGGACAGACTCCCTGCCTAACTTGTGTACCTAAACTCAGCCAGATGGGACTTCTCGGTAGGTTTTCAAAGGCATGTTACTCTCTCTCTTTTAGCTATAGATGGGATCTGAGCGCACGCTTTGGAGTGCTGCTGCTCTGCCTGACTAACACAGAGGTACAAGTCATGTACCTGGGGCAGGGGAGGATGGCAAAGGGCAACCCCTAGCAATGCCCGCTGCAGCTTTCATGTTCTGTCTTCAAGTTGCCTCTTGAAGAGTTTGCTTTTGTTCTTCATCTTGGCATTTCTTAATCAAAAAGACTTGTCTTAGAGTAAAGGTATGTGTTTCTTTCCGGCTTAGATGGAAACACTACTGTGTGTGCTGTTAAAATAAGGATCCCAGGTGGACCTCGGTTTATCCCAAATGATGTACTTCCAGTACACTGGAGTTTCCAAAGCATGTTAGGGGAGATTTCAGAGTCTAATTCAGGTCATGGTTTGAAGTAAAATATTTTTATATTAATAATTCCTGCATCTATGTATTTGTGGATGTCACCAGTGGAAGCAATAAGAAAAACAACTATAAACTTATAAAAAGAAGCATTTTATTCCTGCCCTCTTCACTGCGTGCACTGGAAAGGAACCATATTGGCTCTTTTTTAGCTAGTAATGTCTAATGCAGGAAGACAGGAATAAGCAGAGTAGAAAGCACCTGTCAGCTCTATTTCCCACTCTCCTTGATTAGCATGAAACATTAATAGGGTTCTCAGAAATTCTGGTCTGAAATGGGCTTTGCTTGAAAACGTGTCTGCCTTTACTGCACAAAAGCTGCTGTCATTAAAAAAGGGCAGATAACTAAAGAAGACTCTTTCTTGAAATTTATACCATTTTTTCATACAATGACAAATTATTTTAATAATGGGAATCGCAGACTCTGCCATTTGTATAATGTTTCCCATAAAACTCTCCCATTAAATTTGCTCCTCTACTTGACTCATATCTTTTTAAAAAAATGACACACACAAAATGATACATCACGTATTCTTACAAAGAATTGGAAGTGAACATACTGTAATGGGTTAACATACGTTTTAATAAAATTTTCATTGTTGCACATTTCACTTTTCGGTACTGAGAGCCAGGGCTGTACCAGTAACCCCAGGCGATGCCTAAGGATAAAACAAATCATATGGTAGTGAACTATTTTCACCTATTTATCCTTCTACTGAAAATATATTCATAAATACAAAATGAAGCTAAGATACGTAGCCAGTAACATTGTACATAACAAAGGTATTCCCTAGTATTTGTATTTTATTATTTTTTAATAATATACCTTCCGCATTTCTATGATGTTTGAGCTTCTGTTTTTATTCCTTGCATGTCTTGTAAGCCACTAAACCATTTTAATTTTGTCTCCCCAAAGTGGGCAGTAACAAATACTTGAATCCATACAGTTAAATTAAATCCTATTGCACAAGGTATTACGGAACATGCACAGCAAGCTAAAAATGTATGCAGTTCTATTCATCCAGCAGCTGGAGTTTTCTGAAGTAGAAACTTTTGATTTGTGGCATATGTAGGTTTATTTACATGTAGACAATCTGTTTTAAGTGATCTGTGTCATCAAAAATGTTCCTGTACACATCAGCATGACAACTGCTTGTTAAATGGGATTATCTCAGAGAATAAATATTGACAAAAAAAAAGGGATATTAATTTTACCATGGAAATAATGTACAATTTAAAAATACTATGTTTACTTCTTTGTTACTGTATAGGAATTCTGGAATAAGAATTACATGATGTAATAACAATTAATTAAGCTTGTTCAAGTTGCACCTAATCTCCATTTTTCTTTATTGCTTATTTTATTGCTTATATGCAGAAATTGAAAGATAGACTCAAAAAGGCAGATGCTGAGAATAAAAAAAAAAAAAAAACCTGATGTAGTTACTCTTTATTTGTTTAAGCAAATTTTAAGATTTCAGATTTAAAAATACCCAGATTTCTCCCTCTTTCTTGTCTCCCTTCTCTTCCAAAGTCTGATTTCACTAAAGAAAACACAGAATCACAGAATAACCAGGTTGGAAGAGACCCACGCTTCAGTTTGTCTCCTAATATAAAAATAAGAACGTTTCTGTAAGAATGATGTTATACAGCATGAAATGCAAGTATATTTATTCAACAAACCATGTTAAGAAAGAAAAACAAGTAAGTTTACAGCCAACTTCTAAGACTTAAATTTCTAGTAGCAGGAAATCTTTCTGTGTATACAAATCACAGGGATATATATTATGAACAAGGCTTAGAATTCTCATAATTTTACACCAATCAACCTTTTTCTTTTTGGATTAAAAACGATACATAAAATATTTTCTACTTCTTTTTGCCTTATTATACTACCAGTACATAACTTCTTATGGAATGCAGAGCTGAGGATAAAATTACTTAAGAGTTTTCTTCTTACATATGAACAATGCTGATGAGTAACTTGCTGCTGTTCTTAGGCTCTGAAAAATTACTACATTTACGTTTCCACATTTTTTTATTGCATCTCAATAGTTCAAACTAGAAACAGATGAGTTGAAGAGAATCTTAAAGGAAATTTACATGAAACAGTCAGTAGTAACACACGAAAAATAGCTAAGAATTCTGATGTGTGTGCACACATTTCTTGCTTTCTCTCTCTCTCTATCTTTCTTTTTTCTTTATACTTCATGCAAATTCTTCCTAGTCAATTACCAACAAAGAAGTCTACAAGAAACAAAAAAAATCAACTACAAAAATGTTACTATATAGCAACAGAATAAAACGTATAATGCATATTTGCTATCCATGGTGCATTTTCTAGTAAAAATGCTTTGCAGTCTGCCGGCTTGTCAATCTTTAATAGAAACTCATCAATTATTTGTGGGCAGGAGATTGAAGCAGCTAATAGCTCAAATATATTCCTCCATTTCATTGCATCAGTAGCTCTAAATTAATGCCTGCATTTTCCCTCACTAAAATAAGTTAAAATAAATAAATAAATGAAGATAT